>OY744610.1:26268728-26606228 GCA_963556255.1 Allolobophora icterica
GCCTTTAGGTTTTGCCTGTAACTAAAACAAACTTTGGAATAGTTTGTATTGTTGAAATTTAAGCCTCATTATATTTATTATATTTAGAATATTATTGGATACATAGTTCATTTTCAAAACACACATCATTTATATCTTTTTATCCAAATAGTACAAATTGTGTGGGATAATATCATATATCGTTAAATGGACTGGTGCCTTTGTTAAAAACTATATAATTTCGAGATGCATTCATATATTTTACAACTAAATATACCATTCTTTTCAGAAATGAATGCTGAATCAAATGCTGTATTACATGATATGATATCTTAAACCAAACACGAAAATCCGGGGGGTGGTAACCACCCCCCCCCCCTTGGTAGCCGATGTCACAAAAAAACCTTGGTAGCCTGAGGGTTAATATCAATGAAGTCCTCTGTCTCACTGTGAATCGGGTGACTGATCTCTATGGGGTTAAATTGTTTTTTGTATTACTCTCCGATAAATCCACCGATTATTATGAAAAATTGTGGCAATTTTACAATGTTAATGATCCAGAGATGTCGGTTAAAATCCGCTCCAGAAATGCTTTAAAATATCGACCTGACTCATTCAATCTAGCCAACTCAGCTATAATGAGCACATTGACCGTGCGCTTTCCGTGGGAAGATGAGATGGCGAGGGAGAGGACTGGTCACCCGCCCTCATATGCCGAGGCTAAGGAAATGAAGCCCAATGCCCGTGGCTGCTTCTAAGGTTAGCTTCAGCGAATGCTCTTCATTTTCATCTTCTCCTTCTTGTTCTTGTTCTTCTTCTTCTCATCATCATGATCGTCATCGTCATCATCATCATCAGCATCATCATCATCACCACCATCATCGTCGTCGTCGTCGTCATCATCATCATCATCATCATCATCATCATCATCATCATCAACATTCTCGTATAAACGGTGCCATTATATTTATTTAACAGTCGCGAAGGGGAAACGATAGAAAACTTTGGATCACCCTCAAATGAATTATAGGCCTAATTCGTCTTTAGTTTTATTTTGCTGAATTTCACCTTGAGCGCTCTGAGTGAAGAGCAAATCTCTGTTTTTCAGAAAAACACCACTGACCAAGAGCATTGTTTGCTTCGGCATTTTTACGGCTTGCTTGTTTTATCGATTGATGTCTAAAGTGGATTATAATACTGGCGCTATATAAGTTTCAAGAGACAAGACCTGACCAAATCGATGCCAACAGAATGTATACTTGTTACGTCATCAAAAGTCGTTGCCAGGCAACATGTATGACGTTGTAAGATCTCATTATTGTTTTTGAAGCCTTGACTTTGGCTCAACTCCGAACGGACAGGGCGCACAAAAGTGATTTAATCTTTCAACGACGAAAGGGATTTGTTTTCGTTGTACTTTAGTACACGTTAGTCGTGAAAGGGTTTAGAAGAACCTGTTTTACAGACTAACCCATGAACGACCGACAGTTTTTAAGAGGTAGGAAACAGCGAAACAAACGGCATTTCAAGCGAAGCAACAGTCAAAACCAGCATTAATTTAGTATCGGTAACCTTCAGCAGCAAATAGATCAACTCAAGTCAAAAATGTACGCATACTTCGTAATTTTATTATTTTTATCATCACGTTAAATTCAGAGATGTTTACAGTCCATTGCATTACAATTACCATACTCATGATCATCGTCATCGATTCCTGGCGCCAGTCATTTGCCGCCGTTAGGTACGAATAAATGTCTCCATTGCCATAGCCCCTCCTAGTGTTAGTCCAAGTGACGTTATATCCTCATTTATATTATCCATCCAGCGTAGTATTGGTCTGCCTTTGTTTTTGTTTCTTTAGAATCTTGCATGTATAAATCGGTCAGCTGGTATTATTGTTAAATGTCACAACTATCAGAGAATTCTCTAAATTGTCTAGCAGATTTGAACCTTGCGGAGCTCCTGTAGTATCGTCACTGTTCTTATGATGTCGTGCTGATTGCAATAAGTATAATTTCGAAAATCGGCTAGAGAACGAACGCAGAATGGCTCAGAAAACAGATGAGCGACCGGATGTCCTTCTTCACAGTGGTGCCATGGCCCTCATTGGTGATGCAACTCACAGTGGAAACTACAGCTTTGGAAAATATGGAACCATCGATAATTGGACACCAGGTGGAGTGCCCAGCAAGCCGGAGTTCCCTAACAAGCCGGAGCTCCCCAGCAAGCCGGATGCCTCTGCAAGCCAGAATGCCCGGCCCTGCAGTCCCGGTGCCACGCAGAGATCAGCTGCCAGGAATGGCTCCGTCGACCCAACGATGACCACCCCACTGGGTTCCGGATGGTCGAGGGTCTGCTCAACAGAAATGAACAAAAACCGCTCTCCCGATGTCTATCTGCATTGCCCTCTAATTGTCCATACAGATATGCTACTTTGTCATTTCTGTAAATCTAACTAGAGCATTTCTGTTAATATTACTAGAGCATTTCTGTTAATATTACTAGAGCATTTCTGTTAATATTACTAGAGCATTTCTGTTAATATTACTAGAGCATTCCTGTTAAAATTACTAGAGCATTTCTCTTAGTATTACTAGAGCATTTCTGTTAATATTACTAGAGCATTCCTGTTAATATTACTAGAGCATTTCTGTTAATATTACTAGAGCATTTCTGTTAATATTACTAGAGCATTTCTGTTAATATTACTAGAGCATTTCTGTTAATATTACTAGAGCATTCCTGTTAATATTACTAGAGCATTTCTCTTAGTATTACTAGAGCATTTCTGTTAATATTACTAGAGCATTCCTGTTAATATTACTAGAGCATTTCTGTTAATATTACTAGAGCATTTCTGTTAATATTACTAGAGCATTCCTGTTAGTATTACTAGAGCATTTCTGTTAATATTGCTAGAGCATTTCTGTTAATATTACTAGAGCATTTCTGTTAATATTACTAGAGCATTTCTGTTAATATTACTAGAGCATTCCTGTTAATATTACTAGAGCATTTCTGTTAATATTACTAGAGCATTTCTGTTAATATTACTAGAGCATTCCTGTTAATATTATTAGAGCATTTCTGTTAATATTACTAGAGCATTTCTGTTAATATTACTAGAGCATTTCTGTTAATATTACTAGAGCATTTCTGTTAATATTACTAGAGCATTTCTGTTAGTATTACTAGAGCATTTCTGTTAATATTACTAGAGCATTTCTGTTAATATTAATAGAGCATTTCTGTTAATATTACAAGAGCATTTCTGTTAATATTACTAGAGCATTTCTGTTAATATTACTAGAGCATTTCTGTTAATATTACTAGCGCATTTCTGTTAATATTACTAGAGCATTTCTGCTAATATTACTAGAGCATTTCTGTTAGTATTACTAGAGCATTTCTGTTAGTATTACTAGAGCATTTCTGTTAGTATTACTAGAGCATTTCTGTTAGTATTACTAGAGCATTTCTGTTAATATTACTAGAGAATTTCCTGATAGCATTACTAGAGCATTTCTGTTAATATTACAAGAGCATTTCTGTTAGTATTACTAGAGCATTTCTGTTAATATTACTACAGCATTCCTGTTAATATTGATAGAGCATTTCTGTCAATATTACAAGAGCATTTCTGTTGGCATTACTAGAGCATTTCTGTTAGTATTACTAGAGCATTTCCTGTTAGTATTACTAGAGCATTTATGTTAGTATTAACAGAGCATTTCTGTTAGTATTACTATAGCATTTCTGTTAATATTACTAGAGCATTTCTGTTAGTATTACTAGAGCATTTCTTTTAATATTACTAGAGCATTTCTGTTAATATTACTAGAGCATTTCTGTTAGTATTACTAGGTCATTTCTGTTAATATTACTAGAGCATTTCCTGTTAGTATTACTAGAGCATTTCTGTTAATATTACTAGAGCATTTCTGTTAATATTACTAGAGCATTTCTGTTAATATTACTAGAGCATTTCTGTTAGTATTACTAGAGCATTTCTGTTAATATTACTAGAGCATTTCCTGTTAGCATTACTAGAGCATTTCTGTTAATATTACTAGAGCATTTCTGTCAATATTACTAGAGCATTTCTGTTAATATTACTAGAGCATTTCCTGTTAGCATTACTAGAGCATTTCTGTTAATATTACTACAGCATTTCTGTCAATATTACTAGAGCATTTCTGTTAATATTACTAGAGCATTTCTGTTAGTATTACTAGAGCATTTCTGTTAATATTACTAGAGCATTAATGTTAATATTACTAAAGCATTATCTGTTAGCATTACTAGAGCATTTCTTTTAATATTACAAGAGAATTTCTGTTAATATTGCTAGAGCATTTCTGTTAATATTACTAGAGAATTTCCTGATAGCATTACTAGAGCATTTCTGTTAATATTACAAGAGCATTTCTGTTAGTATTACTAGAGCATTTCTGTTAATATTACTACAGCATTCCTGTTAATATTGATAGAGCATTTCTGTCAATATTACAAGAGCATTTCTGTTGGCATTACTAGAGCATTTCTGTTAGTATTACTAGAGCATTTCCTGTTAGTATTACTAGAGCATTTATGTTAGTATTAACAGAGCATTTCTGTTAGTATTACTATAGCATTTCTGTTAATATTACTAGAGCATTTCTGTTAGTATTACTAGAGCATTTCTTTTAATATTACTAGAGCATTTCTGTTAATATTACTAGAGCATTTCTGTTAGTATTACTAGGTCATTTCTGTTAATATTACTAGAGCATTTCCTGTTAGTAGTACTAGAGCATTTCTGTTAATATTACTAGAGCATTTCTGTTAATATTACTAGAGCATTTCTGTTAATATTACTAGAGCATTTCTGTTAGTATTACTAGAGCATTTCTGTTAATATTACTAGAGCATTTCCTGTTAGCATTACTAGAGCATTTCTGTTAATATTACTAGAGCATTTCTGTCAATATTACTAGAGCATTTCTGTTAATATTACTAGAGCATTTCCTGTTAGCATTACTAGAGCATTTCTGTTAATATTACTACAGCATTTCTGTCAATATTACTAGAGCATTTCTGTTAATATTACTAGAGCATTTCTGTATATATTACTAGAGCATTTATGTTAATATTACTAGAACATTTTCTGTTAGTATTACTAGAGCATTTCTGTTAATATTACTAGAGCATTTCTGTTAATATTACTAGAGCATTAATGTTAATATTACTAAGGCATTATCTGTTAGCATTACTAGAGCATTTCTGTTAATATTACAAGAGAATTTCTGTTAATATTGCTAGAGCATTTCTGTTAATATTACTAGAGCATTTTCTGTTAATATTACTACAGCATTCCTGTTAATATTGATAGAGCATTTCTGTTACTATTGCTAGAGCATTTCTGTTAATATTACTAGAGCATTTCTGTTAATATTACTAGAGCATTTCTGTTAGTATTACTAGAGCATTTCTTTTAATATTACTAGAGCATTTCTGTTAATATTACTAGAGCATTTCTGTTAGTATTACTAGGTCATTTCTGTTAATATTACTAGAGCATTTCCTGTTAGTATTACTAGAGCATTTCTGTTAATATTACTAGAGCATTTCTGTTAATATTACTAGAGCATTTCTGTTAATATTACTAGAGCATTTCTGTTAGTATTACTAGAGCATTTCTGTTAATATTACTAGAGCATTTCCTGTTAGCATTACTAGAGCATTTCTGTTAATATTACTAGAGCATTTCTGTCAATATTACTAGAGCATTTCTGTTAATATTACTAGAGCATTTCCTGTTAGCATTACTAGAGCATTTCTGTTAATATTACTACAGCATTTCTGTCAATATTACTAGAGCATTTCTGTTAATATTACTAGAGCATTTCTGTTAGTATTACTAGAGCATTTCTGTTAATATTACTAGAGCATTAATGTTAATATTACTAAAGCATTATCTGTTAGCATTACTAGAGCATTTCTTTTAATATTACAAGAGAATTTCTGTTAATATTGCTAGAGCATTTCTGTTAATATTACTAGAGCATTTCTTTTAATATTACTAGAGCATTTTTGTTAATATTACTAGAGCATTTCTGTTAGTATTACTAGAGCATTTCTGTTAATATTACTAGTTAATTTTACTAGAGCATTTCTGTTAATATTACTAGAGCGTTTCTGTTAATATTACTAGAGCATTTCCGTTAATATTACTAGAGCATTTCTGTCAATATTACTAGAGCATTTCTGTTAATATTACTAGAGCATTTCCTGTTAGCATTACTAGAGCATTTCTGTTAATATTACTAGAGCATTTCTGTTAGTATTACTAGAGCATTTCTGTTAATATTACTAGAGCATTTCTGTTAGTATTACTAGAGCATTTCTGTTAATATTACTAGAGCATTTCTGTTAGTATTACTAGAGCATTTCTGTTAGTATTACTAGAGCATTTATGTTAGTATTACTAGAGCATTTCTGTTAGTATTACTAGAGCATTTCTGTTAGTATTACTAGAGCATTTCTTTTAATATTACTAGAGCATTTCTGTTAATATTACTAGAGCATTTCTGTTAGTATTACTAGAGCATTTCTGTTAATATTACTAGAGCATTTCTGTTAGTATTACTAGAGCATTTCTGTTAATATTACTAGAGCATTTCTGTTAGTATTACTAGAGCATTTCTGTTAGTATTACTAGAGCATTTATGTTAGTATTACTAGAGCATTTCTGTTAGTATTACTAGAGCATTTCTGTTAATATTACTAGTTAATTTTACTAGAGCATTTCTGTTAATATTACTAGAGCGTTTCTGTTAATATTACTAGAGCATTTCTGTTAATATTACTAGAGCATTTCTGTTAATATTACTATAGCATTTCTGTTAGTATTACTAGAGCATTTCTGTTAATATTACTAGAGCATTTCTGTTAATATTACTAGAGCATTTCTGTTAACATTACTAGAGCATTTCTCGTAGTATTACCAGAGCATTTCTGTTGATATTACTAGAGCATTTTCTGTTAATATTACTACAGCATTCCTGTTAATATTGATAGAGCATTTCTGTTACTATTACTAGAGCATTTCTGTTAATATTACTAGAGCATTTCTGTTAATATTACTAGAACATTTTCTGTTAGTATTACTAGAGCATTTCTGTTAAGATTACTAGAACATTTCTGTTAATATTACTAGAGCATTTCTGTTAGTATTACTAGAGCATTTCCTGTTAGTATTACTAGAGCATTTCTGTTAATATTACTAGAGCATTTCTGTTAATATTACTAGAGCATTTCTGTTAATATTACTAGAGCATTTCTGTTAGTATTACTAGAGCATTTCTGTTAATATTACTAGAGCATTTCTGTTAATATTAATAGAGCATTTCTGTTAATATTACTAGAGCATTTCTGTTAGTATTACTAGAGCATTTCTGTTAATATTACTAGAGCATTTCTGTTAGCATTACTAGAGCATTTCTGTTAATATTACTAGAGCATTTCCTGTTAGTATTACTAGAGCATTTCTGTTAGTATTAGTAGAGCATTTCTGTTAGTATTACTAGAGCATTTCTGTTAGTATTACTAGCGCATTTCTGTTAATATTACTAGAGCATTTCTGCTAATATTACTAGAGCATTTCTGTTAGTATTACTAGAGCATTTCTGTTAGTATTACTAGAGCATTTCTGTTAGTATTACTAGAGCATTTCTGTTAGTATTACTAGAGCATTTCTGTTAATATTACTAGAGAATTTCCTGATAGCATTACTAGAGCATTTCTGTTAATATTACAAGAGCATTTCTGTTAGTATTACTAGAGCATTTCTGTTAATATTACTACAGCATTCCTGTTAATATTGATAGAGCATTTCTGTCAATATTACAAGAGCATTTCTGTTGGCATTACTAGAGCATTTCTGTTAGTATTACTAGAGCATTTCCTGTTAGTATTACTAGAGCATTTATGTTAGTATTAACAGAGCATTTCTGTTAGTATTACTATAGCATTTCTGTTAATATTACTAGAGCATTTCTGTTAATATTACTAGAGCATTTCTGTTAATATTACTAGAGCATTTCTGTTAATTATTACCAGAGCATTTCTGTTAATGTTACTAGAGCATTTTCTGTTAGTATTACTAGAGCATTTCTGTTAGTATTACTAGGGCATTTCATTTAATATTAATAGAGCATTTCTGTTAATATTACTAGAGCATTTCTGTTAGTATTACTAGATCATTGCTGTTAATATTACTAGAGCATTTCCTGTTAGTATTACTAGAGCATTTCTGTTAATATTACTAGAGCATTTCCGTTTATATTACTAGAGCATTTCTGCTAATATTCCTAGAGCATTTCTGTTAGTATTACTAGAGCATTTCTGTTAATATTACTAGAGCATTTCCTGTTAGCATTACTAGAGCATTTCTGTTAATATTACTAGAGCATTTCTGTCAATATTACTAGAGCATTTCTGTTAGTATTACTAGAGCATTTCTTTTAATATTACTAGAGCATTTCTGTTAATATTACTAGAGCATTTCTGTTAGTATTACTAGGTCATTTCTGTTAATATTACTAGAGCATTTCCTGTTAGTATTACTAGAGCATTTCTGTTAATATTACTAGAGCATTTCTGTTAATATTACTAGAGCATTTCTGTTAATATTACTAGAGCATTTCTGTTAGTATTACTAGAGCATTTCTGTTAATATTACTAGAGCATTTCCTGTTAGCATTACTAGAGCATTTCTGTTAATATTACTAGAGCATTTCTGTCAATATTACTAGAGCATTTCTGTTAATATTACTAGAGCATTTCCTGTTAGCATTACTAGAGCATTTCTGTTAATATTACTAGAGCATTTCTGTCAATATTACTAGAGCATTTCTGTTAATATTACTAGAGCATTTCTGTTAGTATTACTAGAGCATTTCTGTTAATATTACTAGAGCATTAATGTTAATATTACTAAAGCATTATCTGTTAGCATTACTAGAGCATTTCTTTTAATATTACAAGAGAATTTCTGTTAATATTGCTAGAGCATTTCTGTTAATATTACTAGAGCATTTCTTTTAATATTACTAGAGCATTTTTGTTAATATTACTAGAGCATTTCTGTTAGTATTACTAGAGCACTTCTGTTAATATTACTAGTTAATTTTACTAGAGCATTTCTGTTAATATTACTAGAGCGTTTCTGTTAATATTACTAGAGCATTTCCGTTAATATTACTAGAGCATTTCTGTCAATATTACTAGAGCATTTCTGTTAATATTACTAGAGCATTTCCTGTTAGCATTACTAGAGCATTTCTGTTAATATTACTAGAGCATTTCTGTTAGTATTACTAGAGCATTTCTGTTAATATTACTAGAGCATTTCTGTTAGTATTACTAGAGCATTTCTGTTAATATTACTAGAGCATTTCTGTTAGTATTACTAGAGCATTTCTGTTAATATTACTAGAGCATTTATGTTAGTATTACTAGAGCATTTCTGTTAGTATTACTAGAGCATTTCTGTTAGTATTACTAGAGCATTTCTTTTAATATTACTAGAGCATTTTTGTTAATATTACTAGAGCATTTCTGTTAGTATTACTAGAGCATTTCTGTTAATATTACTAGTTAATTTTACTAGAGCATTTCTGTTAATATTACTAGAGCGTTTCTGTTAATATTACTAGAGCATTTCTGTTAATATTACTAGAGCATTTCTGTTAATATTACTATAGCATTTCTGTTAGTATTACTAGAGCATTTCTGTTAATATTACTAGAGCATTTCTGTTAATATTACTAGAGCATTTCTGTTAACATTACTAGAGCATTTCTCTTAGTATTACCAGAGCATTTCTGTTGATATTACTAGAGCATTTTCTGTTAATATTACTACAGCATTCCTGTTAATATTGATAGAGCATTTCTGTTACTATTACTAGAGCATTTCTGTTAATATTACTAGAGCATTTCTGTTAATATTACTAGAACATTTTCTGTTAGTATTACTAGAGCATTTCTGTTAAGATTACTAGAACATTTCTGTTAATATTACTAGAGCATTTCTGTTAGTATTATTAGAGCATTTCCTGTTAGTATTACTAGAGCATTTCTGTTAATATTACTAGAGCATTTCTGTTAATATTACTAGAGCATTTCTGTTAATATTACTAGAGCATTTCTGTTAGTATTACTAGAGCATTTCTGTTAATATTACTAGAGCATTTCTGTTAATATTAATAGAGCATTTCTGTTAATATTACTAGAGCATTTCTGTTAGTATTACTAGAGCATTTCTGTTAATATTACTAGAGCATTTCTGTTAGCATTACTAGAGCATTTCTGTTAATATTACTAGAGCATTTCCTGTTAGTATTACTAGAGCATTTCTGTTAGTATTAGTAGAGCATTTCTGTTAGTATTACTAGAGCATTTCTGTTAGTATTACTAGAGCATTTCTATTAATATTACTAGAGCATTTCTTTTAATATTACTACAGCATTTTTGTTAATATTACTAGAGCATTTCTGTTAGTATTACTAGAGCATTTCTGTTAATATTACTAGTTAATTTTACTTGAGCATTTCTGTTAATATTACTAGACCATTTCTGTTAATATTACTAGAGCATTTCTGTTAACATTACTAGAGCATTTCTCTTAGTATTACCAGAGCATTTCTGTTGATATTACTAGAGCATTTTCTGTTAATATTACTACAGCATTCCTGTTAATATTGATAGAGCATTTCTGTTACTATTACTAGAGCATTTCTGTTAATATTACTAGAGCATTTCTGTTAATATTACTAGAACATTTTCTGTTAGTATTACTAGAGCATTTCTGTTAATATTACTAGAGCATTTCTGTTAATATTACTAGAGCATTTCTGTTAATATTACTAGAGCATTTCTGTTAATATTACTAGAGCATTTCTGTTAATATTACTAGAGCATTTCTGTTAATGTTACTAGAGCATTTTCTGTTAGTATTACTAGAGCATTTCTGTTAATATTACTAGAGCATTTCTGTATATATTACTAGAGCATTTATGTTAATATTACTAGAACATTTTCTGTTAGTATTACTAGAGCATTTCTGTTAATATTACTAGAGCATTTCTGTTAATATTACTAGAGCATTAATGTTAATATTACTAAAGCATTATCTGTTAGCATTACTAGAGCATTTCTGTTAATATTACAAGAGAATTTCTGTTAATATTGCTAGAGCATTTCTGTTAATATTACTAGAGCATTTTCTGTTAATATTACTACAGCATTCCTGTTAATATTGATAGAGCATTTCTGTTACTATTGCTAGAGCATTTCTGTTACTGTTACTAGAGCATTTCTGTTAATATTACTAGAACATTTTCTGTTAGTATTACTAGATCATTTCTGTTAATATTACTAGAGCATTTCTGTTAATATTACTAGAGCATTTCTGTTAATATTACTAGAGCATTTCTGTTAATATTTCTAGAGCATTTCTGTTAATTATTACTAGAGCATTTCTGTTAATGTTACTAGAGCATTTTCTGTTAGTATTACTAGAGCATTTCTGTTAGTATTACTAGAGCATTTCTTTTAATATTAATAGAGCATTTCTGTTAATATTACTAGAGCATTTCTGTTTATATTACTAGGTCATTTCTGTTAATATTACTAGAGCATTTCCTGTTAGTATTACTAGAGCATTTCTGTTAATATTACTAGAGCATTTCTGTTTATATTACTAGAGCATTTCTGTTAATATTACTAGAGCATTTCTGTTAGTATTACTAGAGCATTTCTGTTAATATTACTAGAGCATTTCCTGTTAGCATTACTAGAGCATTTCTGTTAATATTACTAGAGCATTTCTGTCAATATTACTAGAGCATTTCTGTTAATATTACTAGAGCATTTCCTGTTAGCATTACTAGAGCATTTCTGTTAATATTACTAGAGCATTTCTGTCAATATTACTAGAGCATTTCCTGTTAGTATTACTAGAGCATTTCTGTTAGTATTACTAGAGCATTTCTGTTAGTATTACTAGAGCATTTCTATTAATATTACTAGAGCATTTCTTTTAATATTACTACAGCATTTTTGTTAATATTACTAGAGCATTTCTTTTAGTATTACTAGAGCATTTCTGTTAATATTACTAGTTAATTTTACTAGAGCATTTCTGTTAATATTACTAGAGCATTTCTGTTAATATTACTAGAGCATTTCTGTTAACATTACTAGAGCATTTCTCTTAGTATTACCACAGCATTTCTGTTACTATTACTAGAGCATTTCTGTTAATATTACTAGAGCATTTCTGTTAATATTACTAGAACATTTTCTGTTAGTAATACTAGAGCATTTCTGTTAATATTACTAGAGCATTTCTGTTAATATTACTAGACCATTTCTGTTAATATTACTAGAGCATTTCTGTTAATATTACTAGAGCATTTCTGTTAATGTTACTAGAGCATTTTTTGTTAGTATTACTAGAGCATTTCTGTTAATATTACTAGAGCATTTCTGTATATATTACTAGAGCATTTATGTTAATATTACTAGAACATTTTCTGTTAATATTACAAGAGAATTTCTGTTAATATTGCTAGAGCATTTCTGTTAATATTACCAGAGCATTTTCTGTTAATATTACTACAGCATTCCTGTTAATATTGATAGAGCATTTCTGTTACTATTGCTAGAGCATTTCTGTTAATACTACTAGAGCATTTCTGTTAATATTACTAGAACATTTTCTGTTAGTATTACTAGATCATTTCTGTTAATATTACTAGAGCATTTCTGTTAATATTACTAGAGCATTTCTGTTAATATTACTAGAGCATTTCTGTTAATATTACTAGAGCATTTCTGTTAATTATTACTAGAGCATTTCTGTTAATGTTACTAGAGCATTTTCTGTTAGTATTACTAGAGCATTTCTGTTAGTATTACTAGAGCATTTCATTTAATATTAATAGAGCATTTCTGTTAATATTACTAGAGCATTTCTGTTAGTATTACTAGATCATTTCTGTTAATATTACTAGAGCATTTCCTGTTAGTATTACTAGAGCATTTCTGTTAATATTACTAGAGCATTTCTGTTTATATTACTAGAGCATTTCTGTTATTATTCCTAGAGCATTTCTGTTAGTATTACTAGAGCATTTCTGTTAATATTACTAGAGCATTTCCTGTTAGCATTACTAGAGCATTTCTGTTAATATTACCAGAGCATTTCTGTCAATATTACTAGAGCATTTCTGTTAATATTACTAGAGCATTTCCTGTTAGCATTACTAGAGCATTTCTGTTAATATTACTAGAGCATTTCTGTCAATATTACTAGAGCATTTCCTGTTAGTATTACTAGAGCATTTCTGTTAGTATTACTAGAGCATTTCTGTTAGTATTACTAGAGCATTTCTGTTAGTATTACTAGAGCATTTCTATTAATATTACTAGAGCACTTCTTTCAATATTACTACAGCATTTTTGTTAATATTACTAGAGCATTTCTGTTAGTATTACTAGAGCATTTCTGTTAGTATTACTAGAACATTTCTATTAATATTACTAGAGCATTTCTTTTAATATTACTACAGCATTTTTGTTAATATTACTAGAGCATTTCTGTTAGTATTACTAGAGCATTTCTGTTAATATTACTAGTTAATTTTACTTGAGCATTTCTGTTAATATAACTAGAGCATTTCTGTTAATATTACTAGAGCATTTCTGTTAACATTACTAGAGCATTTCTCTTAGTATTACCACAGCATTTCTGTTACTATTACTAGAGCATTTCTGTTAATATTACTAGAGCATTTCTGTTAATATTACTAGAACATTTTCTGTTAGTAATACTAGAGCATTTCTGTTAATATTACTAGAGCATTTCTGTTAATATTACTAGAGCATTTCTGTTAATATTACTAGAGCATTTCTGTTAATATTACTAGAGCATTTCTGTTAATATTACTAGAGCATTTCTGTTAATGTTACTAGAGCATTTTCTGTTAGTATTACTAGAGCATTTCTGTTAATATTACTAGAGCATTTCTGTATATATTACTAGAGCCTTTATGTTAATATTACTAGAACATTTTCTGTTAATATTACAAGAGAATTTCTGTTAATATTGCTAGAGCATTTCTGTTAATATTACCAGAGCATTTTCTGTTAATATTACTACAGCATTCCTGTTAATATTGATAGAGCATTTCTGTTACTATTGCTAGAGCATTTCTGTTAATACTACTAGAGCATTTCTGTTAATATTACTAGAGCATTTCCTGTTAGCATTACTAGAGCATTTCTGTTAATATTACTAGAGCATTTCTGTCAATATTACTAGAGCATTTCCTGTTAGTATTACTAGAGCATTTCTGTTAGTATTACTAGAGCATTTCTGTTAGTATTACTAGAGCATTTCTGTTAGTATTACTAGAGCATTTCTATTAATATTACTAGAGCACTTCTTTCAATATTACTACAGGATTTTTGTTAATATTACTAGAGCATTTCTGTTAGTATTACTAGAGCATTTCTGTTAGTATTACTAGAACATTTCTATTAATATTACTAGAGCATTTCTTTTAATATTACTACAGCATTTTTGTTAATATTACTAGAGCATTTCTGTTAGTATTACTAGAGCATTTCTGTTAATATTACTAGTTAATTTTACTTGAGCATTTCTGTTAATATTATTAGAGCATTTCTGTTAATATTACTAGAGCATTTCTGTTAACATTACTAGAGCATTTCTCTTAGTATTACCAGAGCATTTCTGTTGATATTACTAGAGCATTTTCTGTTAATATTACTACAGCATTCCTGTTAATATTGATAGAGCATTTCTGTTACTATTACTAGAGCATTTCTGTTAATATTACTAGAGCATTTCTGTATATATTACTAGAGCATTTATGCTAATATTACTAGAACATTTTCTGTTAGTATTACTAGAGCATTTCTGTTAATATTACTAGAGTATTTCTGTTAATATTACTAGAGCATTTCTGTTAATATTACTAGAGCATTTCTGTTAATATTACTAGAGCATTTCTGTTAATATTACTAGAGCATTTCTGTTAATGTTACTAGAGCATTTTCTGTTAGTATTACTAGAGCATTTCTGTTAATATTACTAGAGCATTTCTGTATATATTACTAGAGCATTTATGTTAATATTACTAGAACATTTTCTGTTAGTATTACTAGAGCATTTCTGTTAATATTACTAGAGCATTTCTGTTAATATTACTAGAGCATTAATGTTAATATTACTAAAGCATTATCTGTTAGCATTACTAGAGCATTTCTGTTAATATTACAAGAGAATTTCTGTTAATATTGCTAGAGCATTTCTGTTAATATTACTAGAGCATTTTCTGTTAATATTACTACAGCATTCCTGTTAATATTGCTAGAGCATTTCTGTTACTATTGCTAGAGCATTTCTGTTAATATTACTAGAGCATTTCTGTTAATATTACTAGAACATTTTCTGTTAGTATTACTAGATCATTTCTGTTAATATTACTAGAGCATTTCTGTTAATATTACTAGAGCATTTCTGTTAATATTACTAGAGCATTTCTGTTAATATTTCTAGAGCATTTCTGTTAATTATTACTAGAGCATTTCTGTTAATGTTACTAGAGCATTTCTTTTAATATTAATAGAGCATTTCTGTTAATATTACTAGAGCATTTCTGTTAGTATTACTAGGTCATTTCTGTTAATATTACTAGAGCATTTCCTGTTAGTATTACTAGAGCATTTCTGTTAATATTACTAGAGCATTTCTGTTTATATTACTAGAGCATTTCTGTTAATATTACTAGAGCATTTCTGTTAGTATTACTAGAGCATTTCTGTTAATATTACTAGAGCATTTCCTGTTAGCATTACTAGAGCATTTCTGTTAATATTACTAGAGCATTTCTGTCAATATTACTAGAGCATTTCTGTTAATATTACTAGAGCATTTCCTGTTAGCATTACTAGAGCATTTCTGTTAATATTACTAGAGCATTTCTGTCAATATTACTAGAGCATTTCCTGTTAGTATTACTAGAGCATTTCTGTTAGTATTACTAGAGCATTTCTGTTAGTATTACTAGAGCATTTCTATTAATATTACTAGAGCATTTCTTTTAATATTACTACAGCATTTTTGTTAATATTACTAGAGCATTTCTTTTAGTATTACTAGAGCATTTCTGTTAATATTACTAGTTAATTTTACTAGAGCATTTCTGTTAATATTACTAGAGCATTTCTGTTAATATTACTAGAGCATTTCTGTTAACATTACTAGAGCATTTCTCTTAGTATTACCACAGCATTTCCGTTACTATTACTAGAGCATTTCTGTTAATATTACTAGAGCATTTCTGTTAATATTACTAGAACATTTTCTGTTAGTAATACTAGAGCATTTCTGTTAATATTACTAGAGCATTTCTGTTAATATTACTAGAGCATTTCTGTTAATATTACTAGAGCATTTCTGTTAATATTACTAGAGCATTCCTGTTAATATTACTAGAGCATTTCTCTTAGTATTACTAGAGCATTTCTGTTAATATTACTAGAGCATTCCTGTTAATATTACTAGAGCATTTCTGTTAATATTACTAGAGCATTTCTGTTAATATTACTAGAGCATTTCTGTTAATATTACTAGAGCATTTCTGTTAATATTACTAGAGCATTCCTGTTAATATTACTAGAGCATTTCTCTTAGTATTACTAGAGCATTTCTGTTAATATTACTAGAGCATTCCTGTTAATATTACTAGAGCATTTCTGTTAATATTACTAGAGCATTTCTGTTAATATTACTAGAGCATTCCTGTTAGTATTACTAGAGCATTTCTGTTAATATTGCTAGAGCATTTCTGTTAATATTACTAGAGCATTTCTGTTAATATTACTAGAGCATTTCTGTTAATATTACTAGAGCATTCCTGTTAATATTACTAGAGCATTTCTGTTAATATTACTAGAGCATTTCTGTTAATATTACTAGAGCATTCCTGTTAATATTATTAGAGCATTTCTGTTAATATTACTAGAGCATTTCTGTTAATATTACTAGAGCATTTCTGTTAATATTACTAGAGCATTTCTGTTAATATTACTAGAGCATTTCTGTTAGTATTACTAGAGCATTTCTGTTAATATTACTAGAGCATTTCTGTTAATATTAATAGAGCATTTCTGTTAATATTACAAGAGCATTTCTGTTAATATTACTAGAGCATTTCTGTTAATATTACTAGAGCATTTCTGTTAATATTACTAGCGCATTTCTGTTAATATTACTAGAGCATTTCTGCTAATATTACTAGAGCATTTCTGTTAGTATTACTAGAGCATTTCTGTTAGTATTACTAGAGCATTTCTGTTAGTATTACTAGAGCATTTCTGTTAGTATTACTAGAGCATTTCTGTTAATATTACTAGAGAATTTCCTGATAGCATTACTAGAGCATTTCTGTTAATATTACAAGAGCATTTCTGTTAGTATTACTAGAGCATTTCTGTTAATATTACTACAGCATTCCTGTTAATATTGATAGAGCATTTCTGTCAATATTACAAGAGCATTTCTGTTGGCATTACTAGAGCATTTCTGTTAGTATTACTAGAGCATTTCCTGTTAGTATTACTAGAGCATTTATGTTAGTATTAACAGAGCATTTCTGTTAGTATTACTATAGCATTTCTGTTAATATTACTAGAGCATTTCTGTTAGTATTACTAGAGCATTTCTTTTAATATTACTAGAGCATTTCTGTTAATATTACTAGAGCATTTCTGTTAGTATTACTAGGTCATTTCTGTTAATATTACTAGAGCATTTCCTGTTAGTATTACTAGAGCATTTCTGTTAATATTACTAGAGCATTTCTGTTAATATTACTAGAGCATTTCTGTTAATATTACTAGAGCATTTCTGTTAGTATTACTAGAGCATTTCTGTTAATATTACTAGAGCATTTCCTGTTAGCATTACTAGAGCATTTCTGTTAATATTACTAGAGCATTTCTGTCAATATTACTAGAGCATTTCTGTTAATATTACTAGAGCATTTCCTGTTAGCATTACTAGAGCATTTCTGTTAATATTACTACAGCATTTCTGTCAATATTACTAGAGCATTTCTGTTAATATTACTAGAGCATTTCTGTTAGTATTACTAGAGCATTTCTGTTAATATTACTAGAGCATTAATGTTAATATTACTAAAGCATTATCTGTTAGCATTACTAGAGCATTTCTTTTAATATTACAAGAGAATTTCTGTTAATATTGCTAGAGCATTTCTGTTAATATTACTAGAGAATTTCCTGATAGCATTACTAGAGCATTTCTGTTAATATTACAAGAGCATTTCTGTTAGTATTACTAGAGCATTTCTGTTAATATTACTACAGCATTCCTGTTAATATTGATAGAGCATTTCTGTCAATATTACAAGAGCATTTCTGTTGGCATTACTAGAGCATTTCTGTTAGTATTACTAGAGCATTTCCTGTTAGTATTACTAGAGCATTTATGTTAGTATTAACAGAGCATTTCTGTTAGTATTACTATAGCATTTCTGTTAATATTACTAGAGCATTTCTGTTAGTATTACTAGAGCATTTCTTTTAATATTACTAGAGCATTTCTGTTAATATTACTAGAGCATTTCTGTTAGTATTACTAGGTCATTTCTGTTAATATTACTAGAGCATTTCCTGTTAGTATTACTAGAGCATTTCTGTTAATATTACTAGAGCATTTCTGTTAATATTACTAGAGCATTTCTGTTAATATTACTAGAGCATTTCTGTTAGTATTACTAGAGCATTTCTGTTAATATTACTAGAGCATTTCCTGTTAGCATTACTAGAGCATTTCTGTTAATATTACTAGAGCATTTCTGTCAATATTACTAGAGCATTTCTGTTAATATTACTAGAGCATTTCCTGTTAGCATTACTAGAGCATTTCTGTTAATATTACTACAGCATTTCTGTCAATATTACTAGAGCATTTCTGTTAATATTACTAGAGCATTTCTGTATATATTACTAGAGCATTTATGTTAATATTACTAGAACATTTTCTGTTAGTATTACTAGAGCATTTCTGTTAATATTACTAGAGCATTTCTGTTAATATTACTAGAGCATTAATGTTAATATTACTAAGGCATTATCTGTTAGCATTACTAGAGCATTTCTGTTAATATTACAAGAGAATTTCTGTTAATATTGCTAGAGCATTTCTGTTAATATTACTAGAGCATTTTCTGTTAATATTACTACAGCATTCCTGTTAATATTGATAGAGCATTTCTGTTACTATTGCTAGAGCATTTCTGTTAATATTACTAGAGCATTTCTGTTAATATTACTAGAGCATTTCTGTTAGTATTACTAGAGCATTTCTTTTAATATTACTAGAGCATTTCTGTTAATATTACTAGAGCATTTCTGTTAGTATTACTAGGTCATTTCTGTTAATATTACTAGAGCATTTCCTGTTAGTATTACTAGAGCATTTCTGTTAATATTACTAGAGCATTTCTGTTAATATTACTAGAGCATTTCTGTTAATATTACTAGAGCATTTCTGTTAGTATTACTAGAGCATTTCTGTTAATATTACTAGAGCATTTCCTGTTAGCATTACTAGAGCATTTCTGTTAATATTACTAGAGCATTTCTGTCAATATTACTAGAGCATTTCTGTTAATATTACTAGAGCATTTCCTGTTAGCATTACTAGAGCATTTCTGTTAATATTACTACAGCATTTCTGTCAATATTACTAGAGCATTTCTGTTAATATTACTAGAGCATTTCTGTTAGTATTACTAGAGCATTTCTGTTAATATTACTAGAGCATTAATGTTAATATTACTAAAGCATTATCTGTTAGCATTACTAGAGCATTTCTTTTAATATTACAAGAGAATTTCTGTTAATATTGCTAGAGCATTTCTGTTAATATTACTAGAGCATTTCTTTTAATATTACTAGAGCATTTTTGTTAATATTACTAGAGCATTTCTGTTAGTATTACTAGAGCATTTCTGTTAATATTACTAGTTAATTTTACTAGAGCATTTCTGTTAATATTACTAGAGCGTTTCTGTTAATATTACTAGAGCATTTCCGTTAATATTACTAGAGCATTTCTGTCAATATTACTAGAGCATTTCTGTTAATATTACTAGAGCATTTCCTGTTAGCATTACTAGAGCATTTCTGTTAATATTACTAGAGCATTTCTGTTAGTATTACTAGAGCATTTCTGTTAATATTACTAGAGCATTTCTGTTAGTATTACTAGAGCATTTCTGTTAATATTACTAGAGCATTTCTGTTAGTATTACTAGAGCATTTCTGTTAGTATTACTAGAGCATTTATGTTAGTATTACTAGAGCATTTCTGTTAGTATTACTAGAGCATTTCTGTTAGTATTACTAGAGCATTTCTTTTAATATTACTAGAGCATTTCTGTTAATATTACTAGAGCATTTCTGTTAGTATTACTAGAGCATTTCTGTTAATATTACTAGAGCATTTCTGTTAGTATTACTAGAGCATTTCTGTTAATATTACTAGAGCATTTCTGTTAGTATTACTAGAGCATTTCTGTTAGTATTACTAGAGCATTTATGTTAGTATTACTAGAGCATTTCTGTTAGTATTACTAGAGCATTTCTGTTAATATTACTAGTTAATTTTACTAGAGCATTTCTGTTAATATTACTAGAGCGTTTCTGTTAATATTACTAGAGCATTTCTGTTAATATTACTAGAGCATTTCTGTTAATATTACTATAGCATTTCTGTTAGTATTACTAGAGCATTTCTGTTAATATTACTAGAGCATTTCTGTTAATATTACTAGAGCATTTCTGTTAACATTACTAGAGCATTTCTCGTAGTATTACCAGAGCATTTCTGTTGATATTACTAGAGCATTTTCTGTTAATATTACTACAGCATTCCTGTTAATATTGATAGAGCATTTCTGTTACTATTACTAGAGCATTTCTGTTAATATTACTAGAGCATTTCTGTTAATATTACTAGAACATTTTCTGTTAGTATTACTAGAGCATTTCTGTTAAGATTACTAGAACATTTCTGTTAATATTACTAGAGCATTTCTGTTAGTATTACTAGAGCATTTCCTGTTAGTATTACTAGAGCATTTCTGTTAATATTACTAGAGCATTTCTGTTAATATTACTAGAGCATTTCTGTTAATATTACTAGAGCATTTCTGTTAGTATTACTAGAGCATTTCTGTTAATATTACTAGAGCATTTCTGTTAATATTAATAGAGCATTTCTGTTAATATTACTAGAGCATTTCTGTTAGTATTACTAGAGCATTTCTGTTAATATTACTAGAGCATTTCTGTTAGCATTACTAGAGCATTTCTGTTAATATTACTAGAGAATTTCCTGTTAGTATTACTAGAGCATTTCTGTTAGTATTAGTAGAGCATTTCTGTTAGTATTACTAGAGCATTTCTGTTAGTATTACTAGCGCATTTCTGTTAATATTACTAGAGCATTTCTGCTAATATTACTAGAGCATTTCTGTTAGTATTACTAGAGCATTTCTGTTAGTATTACTAGAGCATTTCTGTTAGTATTACTAGAGCATTTCTGTTAGTATTACTAGAGCATTTCTGTTAATATTACTAGAGAATTTCCTGATAGCATTACTAGAGCATTTCTGTTAATATTACAAGAGCATTTCTGTTAGTATTACTAGAGCATTTCTGTTAATATTACTACAGCATTCCTGTTAATATTGATAGAGCATTTCTGTCAATATTACAAGAGCATTTCTGTTGGCATTACTAGAGCATTTCTGTTAGTATTACTAGAGCATTTCCTGTTAGTATTACTAGAGCATTTATGTTAGTATTAACAGAGCATTTCTGTTAGTATTACTATAGCATTTCTGTTAATATTACTAGAGCATTTCTGTTAATATTACTAGAGCATTTCTGTTAATATTACTAGAGCATTTCTGTTAATTATTACCAGAGCATTTCTGTTAATGTTACTAGAGCATTTTCTGTTAGTATTACTAGAGCATTTCTGTTAGTATTACTAGGGCATTTCATTTAATATTAATAGAGCATTTCTGTTAATATTACTAGAGCATTTCTGTTAGTATTACTAGATCATTGCTGTTAATATTACTAGAGCATTTCCTGTTAGTATTACTAGAGCATTTCTGTTAATATTACTAGAGCATTTCCGTTTATATTACTAGAGCATTTCTGCTAATATTCCTAGAGCATTTCTGTTAGTATTACTAGAGCATTTCTGTTAATATTACTAGAGCATTTCCTGTGAGCATTACTAGAGCATTTCTGTTAATATTACTAGAGCATTTCTGTCAATATTACTAGAGCATTTCTGTTAGTATTACTAGAGCATTTCTTTTAATATTACTAGAGCATTTCTGTTAATATTACTAGAGCATTTCTGTTAGTATTACTAGGTCATTTCTGTTAATATTACTAGAGCATTTCCTGTTAGTATTACTAGAGCATTTCTGTTAATATTACTAGAGCATTTCTGTTAATATTACTAGAGCATTTCTGTTAATATTACTAGAGCATTTCTGTTAGTATTACTAGAGCATTTCTGTTAATATTACTAGAGCATTTCCTGTTAGCATTACTAGAGCATTTCTGTTAATATTACTAGAGCATTTCTGTCAATATTACTAGAGCATTTCTGTTAATATTACTAGAGCATTTCCTGTTAGCATTACTAGAGCATTTCTGTTAATATTACTAGAGCATTTCTGTCAATATTACTAGAGCATTTCTGTTAATATTACTAGAGCATTTCTGTTAGTATTACTAGAGCATTTCTGTTAATATTACTAGAGCATTAATGTTAATATTACTAAAGCATTATCTGTTAGCATTACTAGAGCATTTCTTTTAATATTACAAGAGAATTTCTGTTAATATTGCTAGAGCATTTCTGTTAATATTACTAGAGCATTTCTTTTAATATTACTAGAGCATTTTTGTTAATATTACTAGAGCATTTCTGTTAGTATTACTAGAGCACTTCTGTTAATATTACTAGTTAATTTTACTAGAGCATTTCTGTTAATATTACTAGAGCGTTTCTGTTAATATTACTAGAGCATTTCCGTTAATATTACTAGAGCATTTCTGTCAATATTACTAGAGCATTTCTGTTAATATTACTAGAGCATTTCCTGTTAGCATTACTAGAGCATTTCTGTTAATATTACTAGAGCATTTCTGTTAGTATTACTAGAGCATTTCTGTTAATATTACTAGAGCATTTCTGTTAGTATTACTAGAGCATTTCTGTTAATATTACTAGAGCATTTCTGTTAGTATTACTAGAGCATTTCTGTTAATATTACTAGAGCATTTATGTTAGTATTACTAGAGCATTTCTGTTAGTATTACTAGAGCATTTCTGTTAGTATTACTAGAGCATTTCTTTTAATATTACTAGAGCATTTTTGTTAATATTACTAGAGCATTTCTGTTAGTATTACTAGAGCATTTCTGTTAATATTACTAGTTAATTTTACTAGAGCATTTCTGTTAATATTACTAGAGCGTTTCTGTTAATATTACTAGAGCATTTCTGTTAATATTACTAGAGCATTTCTGTTAATATTACTATAGCATTTCTGTTAGTATTACTAGAGCATTTCTGTTAATATTACTAGAGCATTTCTGTTAATATTACTAGAGCATTTCTGTTAACATTACTAGAGCATTTCTCTTAGTATTACCAGAGCATTTCTGTTGATATTACTAGAGCATTTTCTGTTAATATTACTACAGCATTCCTGTTAATATTGATAGAGCATTTCTGTTACTATTACTAGAGCATTTCTGTTAATATTACTAGAGCATTTCTGTTAATATTACTAGAACATTTTCTGTTAGTATTACTAGAGCATTTCTGTTAAGATTACTAGAACATTTCTGTTAATATTACTAGAGCATTTCTGTTAGTATTATTAGAGCATTTCCTGTTAGTATTACTAGAGCATTTCTGTTAATATTACTAGAGCATTTCTGTTAATATTACTAGAGCATTTCTGTTAATATTACTAGAGCATTTCTGTTAGTATTACTAGAGCATTTCTGTTAATATTACTAGAGCATTTCTGTTAATATTAATAGAGCATTTCTGTTAATATTACTAGAGCATTTCTGTTAGTATTACTAGAGCATTTCTGTTAATATTACTAGAGCATTTCTGTTAGCATTACTAGAGCATTTCTGTTAATATTACTAGAGCATTTCCTGTTAGTATTACTAGAGCATTTCTGTTAGTATTAGTAGAGCATTTCTGTTAGTATTACTAGAGCATTTCTGTTAGTATTACTAGAGCATTTCTATTAATATTACTAGAGCATTTCTTTTAATATTACTACAGCATTTTTGTTAATATTACTAGAGCATTTCTGTTAGTATTACTAGAGCATTTCTGTTAATATTACTAGTTAATTTTACTTGAGCATTTCTGTTAATATTACTAGACCATTTCTGTTAATATTACTAGAGCATTTCTGTTAACATTACTAGAGCATTTCTCTTAGTATTACCAGAGCATTTCTGTTGATATTACTAGAGCATTTTCTGTTAATATTACTACAGCATTCCTGTTAATATTGATAGAGCATTTCTGTTACTATTACTAGAGCATTTCTGTTAATATTACTAGAGCATTTCTGTTAATATTACTAGAACATTTTCTGTTAGTATTACTAGAGCATTTCTGTTAATATTACTAGAGCATTTCTGTTAATATTACTAGAGCATTTCTGTTAATATTACTAGAGCATTTCTGTTAATATTACTAGAGCATTTCTGTTAATATTACTAGAGCATTTCTGTTAATGTTACTAGAGCATTTTCTGTTAGTATTACTAGAGCATTTCTGTTAATATTACTAGAGCATTTCTGTATATATTACTAGAGCATTTATGTTAATATTACTAGAACATTTTCTGTTAGTATTACTAGAGCATTTCTGTTAATATTACTAGAGCATTTCTGTTAATATTACTAGAGCATTAATGTTAATATTACTAAAGCATTATCTGTTAGCATTACTAGAGCATTTCTGTTAATATTACAAGAGAATTTCTGTTAATATTGCTAGAGCATTTCTGTTAATATTACTAGAGCATTTTCTGTTAATATTACTACAGCATTCCTGTTAATATTGATAGAGCATTTCTGTTACTATTGCTAGAGCATTTCTGTTACTGTTACTAGAGCATTTCTGTTAATATTACTAGAACATTTTCTGTTAGTATTACTAGATCATTTCTGTTAATATTACTAGAGCATTTCTGTTAATATTACTAGAGCATTTCTGTTAATATTACTAGAGCATTTCTGTTAATATTTCTAGAGCATTTCTGTTAATTATTACTAGAGCATTTCTGTTAATGTTACTAGAGCATTTTCTGTTAGTATTACTAGAGCATTTCTGTTAGTATTACTAGAGCATTTCTTTTAATATTAATAGAGCATTTCTGTTAATATTACTAGAGCATTTCTGTTTATATTACTAGGTCATTTCTGTTAATATTACTAGAGCATTTCCTGTTAGTATTACTAGAGCATTTCTGTTAATATTACTAGAGCATTTCTGTTTATATTACTAGAGCATTTCTGTTAATATTACTAGAGCATTTCTGTTAGTATTACTAGAGCATTTCTGTTAATATTACTAGAGCATTTCCTGTTAGCATTACTAGAGCATTTCTGTTAATATTACTAGAGCATTTCTGTCAATATTACTAGAGCATTTCTGTTAATATTACTAGAGCATTTCCTGTTAGCATTACTAGAGCATTTCTGTTAATATTACTAGAGCATTTCTGTCAATATTACTAGAGCATTTCCTGTTAGTATTACTAGAGCATTTCTGTTAGTATTACTAGAGCATTTCTGTTAGTATTACTAGAGCATTTCTATTAATATTACTAGAGCATTTCTTTTAATATTACTACAGCATTTTTGTTAATATTACTAGAGCATTTCTTTTAGTATTACTAGAGCATTTCTGTTAATATTACTAGTTAATTTTACTAGAGCATTTCTGTTAATATTACTAGAGCATTTCTGTTAATATTACTAGAGCATTTCTGTTAACATTACTAGAGCATTTCTCTTAGTATTACCACAGCATTTCTGTTACTATTACTAGAGCATTTCTGTTAATATTACTAGAGCATTTCTGTTAATATTACTAGAACATTTTCTGTTAGTAATACTAGAGCATTTCTGTTAATATTACTAGAGCATTTCTGTTAATATTACTAGACCATTTCTGTTAATATTACTAGAGCATTTCTGTTAATATTACTAGAGCATTTCTGTTAATGTTACTAGAGCATTTTCTGTTAGTATTACTAGAGCATTTCTGTTAATATTACTAGAGCATTTCTGTATATATTACTAGAGCATTTATGTTAATATTACTAGAACATTTTCTGTTAATATTACAAGAGAATTTCTGTTAATATTGCTAGAGCATTTCTGTTAATATTACCAGAGCATTTTCTGTTAATATTACTACAGCATTCCTGTTAATATTGATAGAGCATTTCTGTTACTATTGCTAGAGCATTTCTGTTAATACTACTAGAGCATTTCTGTTAATATTACTAGAACATTTTCTGTTAGTATTACTAGATCATTTCTGTTAATATTACTAGAGCATTTCTGTTAATATTACTAGAGCATTTCTGTTAATATTACTAGAGCATTTCTGTTAATATTACTAGAGCATTTCTGTTAATTATTACTAGAGCATTTCTGTTAATGTTACTAGAGCATTTTCTGTTAGTATTACTAGAGCATTTCTGTTAGTATTACTAGAGCATTTCATTTAATATTAATAGAGCATTTCTGTTAATATTACTAGAGCATTTCTGTTAGTATTACTAGATCATTTCTGTTAATATTACTAGAGCATTTCCTGTTAGTATTACTAGAGCATTTCTGTTAATATTACTAGAGCATTTCTGTTTATATTACTAGAGCATTTCTGTTATTATTCCTAGAGCATTTCTGTTAGTATTACTAGAGCATTTCTGTTAATATTACTAGAGCATTTCCTGTTAGCATTACTAGAGCATTTCTGTTAATATTACCAGAGCATTTCTGTCAATATTACTAGAGCATTTCTGTTAATATTACTAGAGCATTTCCTGTTAGCATTACTAGAGCATTTCTGTTAATATTACTAGAGCATTTCTGTCAATATTACTAGAGCATTTCCTGTTAGTATTACTAGAGCATTTCTGTTAGTATTACTAGAGCATTTCTGTTAGTATTACTAGAGCATTTCTGTTAGTATTACTAGAGCATTTCTATTAATATTACTAGAGCACTTCTTTCAATATTACTACAGCATTTTTGTTAATATTACTAGAGCATTTCTGTTAGTATTACTAGAGCATTTCTGTTAGTATTACTAGAACATTTCTATTAATATTACTAGAGCATTTCTTTTAATATTACTACAGCATTTTTGTTAATATTACTAGAGCATTTCTGTTAGTATTACTAGAGCATTTCTGTTAATATTACTAGTTAATTTTACTTGAGCATTTCTGTTAATATAACTAGAGCATTTCTGTTAATATTACTAGAGCATTTCTGTTAACATTACTAGAGCATTTCTCTTAGTATTACCACAGCATTTCTGTTACTATTACTAGAGCATTTCTGTTAATATTACTAGAGCATTTCTGTTAATATTACTAGAACATTTTCTGTTAGTAATACTAGAGCATTTCTGTTAATATTACTAGAGCATTTCTGTTAATATTACTAGAGCATTTCTGTTAATATTACTAGAGCATTTCTGTTAATATTACTAGAGCATTTCTGTTAATATTACTAGAGCATTTCTGTTAATGTTACTAGAGCATTTTCTGTTAGTATTACTAGAGCATTTCTGTTAATATTACTAGAGCATTTCTGTATATATTACTAGAGCCTTTATGTTAATATTACTAGAACATTTTCTGTTAATATTACAAGAGAATTTCTGTTAATATTGCTAGAGCATTTCTGTTAATATTACCAGAGCATTTTCTGTTAATATTACTACAGCATTCCTGTTAATATTGATAGAGCATTTCTGTTACTATTGCTAGAGCATTTCTGTTAATACTACTAGAGCATTTCTGTTAATATTACTAGAGCATTTCCTGTTAGCATTACTAGAGCATTTCTGTTAATATTACTAGAGCATTTCTGTCAATATTACTAGAGCATTTCCTGTTAGTATTACTAGAGCATTTCTGTTAGTATTACTAGAGCATTTCTGTTAGTATTACTAGAGCATTTCTGTTAGTATTACTAGAGCATTTCTATTAATATTACTAGAGCACTTCTTTCAATATTACTACAGGATTTTTGTTAATATTACTAGAGCATTTCTGTTAGTATTACTAGAGCATTTCTGTTAGTATTACTAGAACATTTCTATTAATATTACTAGAGCATTTCTTTTAATATTACTACAGCATTTTTGTTAATATTACTAGAGCATTTCTGTTAGTATTACTAGAGCATTTCTGTTAATATTACTAGTTAATTTTACTTGAGCATTTCTGTTAATATTACTAGAGCATTTCTGTTAATATTACTAGAGCATTTCTGTTAACATTACTAGAGCATTTCTCTTAGTATTACCAGAGCATTTCTGTTGATATTACTAGAGCATTTTCTGTTAATATTACTACAGCATTCCTGTTAATATTGATAGAGCATTTCTGTTACTATTACTAGAGCATTTCTGTTAATATTACTAGAGCATTTCTGTATATATTACTAGAGCATTTATGCTAATATTACTAGAACATTTTCTGTTAGTATTACTAGAGCATTTCTGTTAATATTACTAGAGTATTTCTGTTAATATTACTAGAGCATTTCTGTTAATATTACTAGAGCATTTCTGTTAATATTACTAGAGCATTTCTGTTAATATTACTAGAGCATTTCTGTTAATGTTACTAGAGCATTTTCTGTTAGTATTACTAGAGCATTTCTGTTAATATTACTAGAGCATTTCTGTATATATTACTAGAGCATTTATGTTAATATTACTAGAACATTTTCTGTTAGTATTACTAGAGCATTTCTGTTAATATTACTAGAGCATTTCTGTTAATATTACTAGAGCATTAATGTTAATATTACTAAAGCATTATCTGTTAGCATTACTAGAGCATTTCTGTTAATATTACAAGAGAATTTCTGTTAATATTGCTAGAGCATTTCTGTTAATATTACTAGAGCATTTTCTGTTAATATTACTACAGCATTCCTGTTAATATTGCTAGAGCATTTCTGTTACTATTGCTAGAGCATTTCTGTTAATATTACTAGAGCATTTCTGTTAATATTACTAGAACATTTTCTGTTAGTATTACTAGATCATTTCTGTTAATATTACTAGAGCATTTCTGTTAATATTACTAGAGCATTTCTGTTAATATTACTAGAGCATTTCTGTTAATATTTCTAGAGCATTTCTGTTAATTATTACTAGAGCATTTCTGTTAATGTTACTAGAGCATTTTCTGTTAGTATTACTAGAGCATTTCTGTTAGTATTACTAGAGCATTTCTTTTAATATTAATAGAGCATTTCTGTTAATATTACTAGAGCATTTCTGTTAGTATTACTAGGTCATTTCTGTTAATATTACTAGAGCATTTCCTGTTAGTATTACTAGAGCATTTCTGTTAATATTACTAGAGCATTTCTGTTTATATTACTAGAGCATTTCTGTTAATATTACTAGAGCATTTCTGTTAGTATTACTAGAGCATTTCTGTTAATATTACTAGAGCATTTCCTGTTAGCATTACTAGAGCATTTCTGTTAATATTACTAGAGCATTTCTGTCAATATTACTAGAGCATTTCTGTTAATATTACTAGAGCATTTCCTGTTAGCATTACTAGAGCATTTCTGTTAATATTACTAGAGCATTTCTGTCAATATTACTAGAGCATTTCCTGTTAGTATTACTAGAGCATTTCTGTTAGTATTACTAGAGCATTTCTGTTAGTATTACTAGAGCATTTCTATTAATATTACTAGAGCATTTCTTTTAATATTACTACAGCATTTTTGTTAATATTACTAGAGCATTTCTTTTAGTATTACTAGAGCATTTCTTTTAATATTACTAGTTAATTTTACTAGAGCATTTCTGTTAATATTACTAGAGCATTTCTGTTAATATTACTAGAGCATTTCTGTTAACATTACTAGAGCATTTCTCTTAGTATTACCACAGCATTTCCGTTACTATTACTAGAGCATTTCTGTTAATATTACTAGAGCATTTCTGTTAATATTACTAGAACATTTTCTGTTAGTAATACTAGAGCATTTCTGTTAATATTACTAGAGCATTTCTGTTAATATTACTAGAGCATTTCTGTTAATATTACTAGAGCATTTCTGTTAATATTACTAGAGCATTTCTGTTAATATTACTAGAGCATTTCTGTTAATGTTACTAGAGCATTTTCTGTTAGTATTACTAGAGCATTTCTGTTAATATTACTAGAGCATTTCTGTATATATTACTAGAGCATTTATGTTAATATTACTAGAACATTTTCTGTTAATATTACAAGAGAATTTCTGTTAATATTGCTAGAGCATTTCTGTTAATATTACCAGAGCATTTTCTGTTAATATTACCACAGCATTCCTGTTAATATTGATAGAGCATTTCTGTTACTATTGCTAGAGCATTTCTGTTAATACTACTAGAGCATTTCTGTTAATATTACTAGAACATTTTCTGTTAGTATTACTAGATCATTTCTGTTAATATTACTAGAGCATTTCTGTTAATATTACTAGAGCATTTCTGTTAATATTACTAGAGCATTTCTGTTAATATTACTAGAGCATTTCTGTTAATTATTACTAGAGCATTTCTGTTAATGTTACTAGAGCATTTTCTGTTAGTATTACTAGAGCATTTCTGTTAGTATTACTAGAGCATTTCTTTTAATATTAATAGAGCATTTCTGTTAATATTACTAGAGCATTTCTGTTAGTATTACTAGATCATTTCTGTTAATATTACTAGAGCATTTCCTGTTAGTATTACTAGAGCATTTCTGTTAATATTACTAGAGCATTTCTGTATATATTACTAGAGCATTTATGTTAATATTACTAGAACATTTTCTGTTAGTATTACTAGAGCATTTCTGTTAATATTACTAGAGCATTTCTGTTAATATTACTAGAGCATTAATGTTAATATTACTAAAGCATTATCTGTTAGCATTACTAGAGCATTTCTGTTAATATTACAAGAGAATTTCTGTTAATATTGCTAGAGCATTTCTGTTAATATTACTAGAGCATTTTCTGTTAATATTACTACAGCATTCCTGTTAATATTGATAGAGCATTTCTGTTACTATTGCTAGAGCATTTCTGTTAATATTACTAGAGCATTTCTGTTAATATTACTAGAACATTTTCTGTTAGTATTACTAGATCATTTCTGTTAATATTACTAGAGCATTTCTGTTAATATTACTAGAGCATTTCTGTTATTATTACTAGAGCATTTCTGTTAATATTTCTAGAGCATTTCTGTTAATTATTACTAGAGCATTTCTGTTAATGTTACTAGAGCATTTTCTGTTAGTATTACTAGAGCATTTCTGTTAGTATTACTAGAGCATTTCTTTTAATATTAATAGAGCATTTCTTTTAATATTACTAGAGCATTTCTGTTAGTATTACTAGGTCATTTCTGTTAATATTACTAGAGCATTTCCTGTTAGTATTACTGGAGCATTTCTGTTAATATTACTAGAGCATTTCTGTTTATATTACTAGAGCATTTCTGTTAATATTACTAGAGCATTTCTGTTAGTATTACTAGAGCATTTCTGTTAATATTACTAGAGCATTTCCTGTTAGCATTACTAGAGCATTTCTGTTAATATTACTAGAGCATTTCTGTCAATATTACTAGAGCATTTCTGTTAATATTACTAGAGCATTTCCTGTTAGCATTACTAGAGCATTTCTGTTAATATTACTAGAGCATTTCTGTCAATATTACTAGAGCATTTCCTGTTAGTATTACTAGAGCATTTCTGTTAGTATTACTAGAGCATTTCTGTTAGTATTACTAGAGCATTTCTATTAATATTACTAGAGCATTTCTTTTAATATTACTACAGCATTTCTGTTAATATTACTAGAGCATTTCTTTTAGTATTACTAGAGCATTTCTGTTAATATTACTAGTTAATTTTACTAGAGCATTTCTGTTAATATTACTAGAGCATTTCTGTTAATATTACTAGAGCATTTCTGTTAACATTACTAGAGCATTTCTCTTAGTATTACCACAGCATTTCTGTTACTATTACTAGAGCATTTCTGTTAATATTACTAGAGCATTTCTGTTAATATTACTAGAACATTTTCTGTTAGTAACACTAGAGCATTTCTGTTAATATTACTAGAGCATTTCTGTTAGTATTACTAGAGCATTTCTGTTAATATTACTAGAGCATTTCTGTTAATATTACTAGAGCATTTCTGTTAATATTACTAGAGCATTTCTGTTAATGTTACTAGAGCATTTTCTGTTAGTATTACTAGAGCATTTCTGTTAATATTACTAGAGCATTTCTGTATATATTACTAGAGCATTTATGTTAATATTACTAGAACATTTTCTGTTAATATTACAAGAGAATTTCTGTTAATATTGCTAGAGCATTTCTGTTAATATTACCAGAGCATTTTCTGTTAATATTACTACAGCATTCCTGTTAATATTGATAGAGCATTTCTGTTACTATTGCTAGAGCATTTCTGTTAATACTACTAGAGCATTTCTGTTAATATTACTAGAACATTTTCTGTTAGTATTACTAGATCATTTCTGTTAATATTACTAGAGCATTTCTGTTAATATTACTAGAGCATTTCTGTTAATATTACTAGAGCATTTCTGTTAATATTTCTAGAGCATTTCTGTTAATTATTACTAGAGCATTTCTGTTAATGTTACTAGAGCATTTTCTGTTAGTAATACTAGAGCATTTCTGTTAGTATTACTAGAGCATTTCTTTTAATATTAATAGAGCATTTCTGTTAATATTACTAGAGCATTTCTGTTAGTATTACTAGGTCATTTCTGTTAATATTACTAGAGCATTTCCTGTTAGTATTACTAGAGCATTTCTGTTAATATTACTAGAGCATTTCTGTTTATATTACTAGAGCATTTCTGTTAATATTACTAGAGCATTTCTGTTAGTATTACTAGAGCATTTCTGTTAATATTACTAGAGCATTTCCTGTTAGCATTACTAGAGCATTTCTGTTAATATTACTAGAGCATTTCTGTCAATATTACTAGAGCATTTCTGTTAATATTACTAGAGCATTTCCTGTTAGCATTACTAGAGCATTTCTGTTAATATTACTAGAGCATTTCTGTCAATATTACTAGAGCATTTCCTGTTAGTATTACTAGAGCATTTCTGTTAGTATTACTAGAGCATTTCTGTTAGTATTACTAGAGCATTTCTATTAATATTACTAGAGCATTTCTTTTAATATTACTACAGCATTTTTGTTAATATTACTAGAGCATTTCTTTTAGTATTACTAGAGCATTTCTGTTAATATTACTAGTTAATTTTACTAGAGCATTTCTGTTAATATTACTAGAGCATTTCTGTTAATATTACTAGAGCATTTCTGTTAACATTACTAGAGCATTTCTCTTAGTATTACCACAGCATTTCTGTTACTATTACTAGAGCATTTCTGTTAATATTACTAGAGCATTTCTGTTAATATTACTAGAACATTTTCTGTTAGTAATACTAGAGCATTTCTGTTAATATTACTAGAGCATTTCTGTTAATATTACTAGAGCATTTCTGTTAATATTACTAGAGCATTTCTGTTAATATTACTAGAGCATTTCTGTTAATATTACTAGAGCATTTCTGTTAATGTTACTAGAGCATTTTCTGTTAGTATTACTAGAGCATTTCTGTTAATATTACTAGAGCATTTCTGTATATATTACTAGAGCATTTATGTTAATATTACTAGAACATTTTCTGTTAATATTACAAGAGAATTTCTGTTAATATTGCTAGAGCATTTCTGTTAATATTACCAGAGCATTTTCTGTTAATATTACTACAGCATTCCTGTTAATATTGATAGAGCATTTCTGTTACTATTGCTAGAGCATTTCTGTTAATACTACTAGAGCATTTCTGTTAATATTACTAGAACATTTTCTGTTAGTATTACTAGATCATTTCTGTTAATATTACTAGAGCATTTCTGTTAATATTACTAGAGCATTTCTGTTAATATTACTAGAGCATTTCTGTTAATATTACTAGAGCATTTCTGTTAATTATTACCAGAGCATTTCTGTTAATGTTACTAGAGCATTTTCTGTTAGTATTACTAGAGCATTTCTGTTAGTATTACTAGGGCATTTCATTTAATATTAATAGAGCATTTCTGTTAATATTACTAGAGCATTTCTGTTAGTATTACTAGATCATTGCTGTTAATATTACTAGAGCATTTCCTGTTAGTATTACTAGAGCATTTCTGTTAATATTACTAGAGCATTTCCGTTTATATTACTAGAGCATTTCTGTTAATATTCCTAGAGCATTTCTGTTAGTATTACTAGAGCATTTCTGTTAATATTACTAGAGCATTTCCTGTTAGCATTACTAGAGCATTTCTGTTAATATTACTAGAGCATTTCTGTCAATATTACTAGAGCATTTCTGTTAATATTACTAGAGCATTTCCTGTTAGCATTACTAGAGCATTTCTGTTAATATTACTAGAGCATTTCTGTCAATATTACTAGAGCATTTCCTGTTAGTATTACTAGAGCATTTCTGTTAGTATTACTAGAGCATTTCTGTTAGTATTACTAGAGCATTTCTGTTAGTATTACTAGAGCATTTCTATTAATATTACTAGAGCATTTCTTTCAATATTACTACAGCATTTTTGTTAATATTACTAGAGCATTTCTGTTAGTATTACTAGAGCATTTCTGTTAATATTACTAGAGCATTTCTGTTAATGTTACTAGAGCATTTTCTGTTAGTATTACTAGAGCATTTCTGTTAATATTACTAGTTAATTTTACTAGAGCATTTCTGTTAATATTACTAGAGCATTTCTGTTAATATTACTAGAGCATTTCTGTTAACATTACTAGAGCATTTCTCTTAGTATTACCACAGCATTTCTGTTACTATTACTAGAGCATTTCTGTTAATATTGCTAGAGCATTTCTGTTAATATTACTAGAACATTTTCTGTTAGTAATACTAGAGCATTTCTGTTAATATTACTAGAGCATTTCTGTTAATATTACTAGAGCATTTCTGTTAATATTACTAGAGCATTTCTGTTAATATTACTAGAGCATTTCTGTTAATATTACTAGAGCATTTCTGTTAATGTTACTAGAGCATTTTCTGTTAGTATTACTAGAGCATTTCTGTTAATATTACTAGAGCATTTCTGTATATATTACTAGAGCATTTATGTTAATATTACTAGAACATTTTCTGTTAATATTACAAGAGAATTTCTGTTAATATTGCTAGAGCATTTCTGTTAATATTACCAGAGCATTTTCTGTTAATATTACTACAGCATTCCTGTTAATATTGATAGAGCATTTCTGTTACTATTGCTAGAGCATTTCTGTTAATACTACTAGAGCATTTCTGTTAATATTACTAGAACATTTTCTGTTAGTATTACTAGATCATTTCTGTTAATATTACTAGAGCATTTCTGTTAATATTACTAGAGCATTTCTGTTAATATTACTAGAGCATTTCTGTTAATATTACTAGAGCATTTCTGTTAATTATTACCAGAGCATTTCTGTTAATGTTACTAGAGCATTTTCTGTTAGTATTACTAGAGCATTTCTGTTAGTATTACTAGGGCATTTCATTTAATATTAATAGAGCATTTCTGTTAATATTACTAGAGCATTTCTGTTAGTATTACTAGATCATTGCTGTTAATATTACTAGAGCATTTCCTGTTAGTATTACTAGAGCATTTCTGTTAATATTACTAGAGCATTTCCGTTTATATTACTAGAGCATTTCTGTTAATATTCCTAGAGCATTTCTGTTAGTATTACTAGAGCATTTCTGTTAATATTACTAGAGCATTTCCTGTTAGCATTACTAGAGCATTTCTGTTAATATTACTAGAGCATTTCTGTCAATATTACTAGAGCATTTCTGTTAATATTACTAGAGCATTTCCTGTTAGCATTACTAGAGCATTTCTGTTAATATTACTAGAGCATTTCTGTCAATATTACTAGAGCATTTCCTGTTAGTATTACTAGAGCATTTCTGTTAGTATTACTAGAGCATTTCTGTTAGTATTACTAGAGCATTTCTGTTAGTATTACTAGAGCATTTCTATTAATATTACTAGAGCATTTCTTTCAATATTACTACAGCATTTTTGTTAATATTACTAGAGCATTTCTGTTAGTATTACTAGAGCATTTCTGTTAGTATTACTAGAGCATTTCTATTAATATTACTAGAGCATTTCTTTTAATATTACTACAGCATTTTTGTTAATATTACTAGAGCATTTCTGTTAGTATTACTAGAGCATTTCTGTTAATATTACTAGTTAATTTTACTTGAGCATTTCTGTTAATATTACTAGAGCATTTCTGTTAATATTACTAGAGCATTTCTGTTAACATTACTAGAGCATTTCTCTTAGTATTACCAGAGCATTTCTGTTGATATTACTAGAGCATTTTCTGTTAATATTACTACAGCACTCCTGTTAATATTGATAGAGCATTTCTGTTACTATTACTAGAGCATTTCTGTTAATATTACTAGAGCATTTCTGTATATATTACTAGAGCATTTATGTTAATATTACTAGAACATTTTCTGTTAGTATTACTAGAGCATTTCTGTTAATATTACTAGAGCATTTCTGTTAATATTACTAGAGCATTTCTGTTAATATTACTAGAGCATTTCTGTTAATATTACTAGAGCATTTCTGTTAATATTACTAGAGCATTTCTGTTAATATTACTAGAGCATTTCTGTTAATTATTACTAGAGCATTTCTGTTAATGTTACTAGAGCATTTTCTGTTAGTATTACTAGAGCATTTCTGTTAGTATTACTAGAGCATTTCTTTTAATATTAATAGAGCATTTCTGTTAATATTACTAGAGCATTTCTGTTAGTATTACTAGATCATTTCTGTTAATATTACTAGAGCATTTCCTGTTAGTATTACTAGAGCATTTCTGTTAATATTACTAGAGCATTTCTGTATATATTACTAGAGCATTTATGTTAATATTACTAGAACATTTTCTGTTAGTATTACTAGAGCATTTCTGTTAATATTACTAGAGCATTTCTGTTAATATTACTAGAGCATTAATGTTAATATTACTAAGGCATTATCTGTTAGCATTACTAGAGCATTTCTGTTAATATTACAAGAGAATTTCTGTTAATATTGCTAGAGCATTTCTGTTAATATTACTAGAGCATTTTCTGTTAATATTACTACAGCATTCCTGTTAATATTGATAGAGCATTTCTGTTACTATTGCTAGAGCATTTCTGTTAATATTACTAGAGCATTTCTGTTAATATTACTAGAACATTTTCTGTTAGTATTACTAGATCATTTCTGTTAATATTACTAGAGCATTTCTGTTAATATTACTAGAGCATTTCTGTTAATATTACTAGAGCATTTCTGTTAATATTTCTAGAGCATTTCTGTTAATTATTACTAGAGCATTTCTGTTAATGTTACTAGAGCATTTTCTGTTAGTAATACTAGAGCATTTCTGTTAGTATTACTAGAGCATTTCTTTTAATATTAATAGAGCATTTCTGTTAATATTACTAGAGCATTTCTGTTAGTATTACTAGGTCATTTCTGTTAATATTACTAGAGCATTTCTGTTAATATTACTAGAACATTTTCTGTTGGTATTACTAGAGCATTTCTGTTAATATTACTAGAGCATTTCTGTTAATATTACTAGAGCATTTCTGTTAATATTACTAGAGCATTTCTGTTAATATTACTAGAGCATTTCTGTTAATGTTACTAGAGCATTTTCTGTTAGTATTACTAGAGCATTTCTGTTAATATTACTAGAGCATTTCTGTATATATTACTAGAGCATTTCTGTTAATATTACTAGAGCATTTCTGTTAATATTACTAGAGCATTTCTGTTAATATTACTGGAGCATTTCTGTTAATATTACTAGAGCATTAATGTTAATATTAGTAAAGCATTATCTGTTAGCATTACTAGAGCATTTCTGTTAATATTACAAGAGAATTTCTGTTAATATTGCTAGAGCATTTCTGTTAATATTACTAGAGCATTTTCTGTTAATATTACTACAGCATTCCTGTTAATATTGATAGAGCATTTCTGTTACTATTGCTAGAGCATTTCTGTTAATATTACTAGAGCATTTCTGTTAATATTACTAGAACATTTTCTGTTAGTATTACTAGATCATTTCTGTTAATATTACTAGAGCATTTCTGTTAATATTACTAGAGCATTTCTGTTAATATTACTAGAGCATTTCTGTTAATATTACTAGAGCATTTCTGTTAATTATTATTAGAGCATTTCTGTTAATGTTACTAGAGCATTTTCTGTTAGTATTACTAGAGCATTTCTGTTAATATTACTAGAGCATTTCTGTATATATTACTAGAGCATTTATGTTAATATTACTAGAACATTTTCTGTTAGTATTACTAGAGCATTTCTGTTAATATTACTAGAGCATTTCTGTTAATATTACTAGAGCATTAATGTTAATATTACTAAAGCATTATCTGTTAGCATTACTACAGCATTTCTGTTAATATTACAAGAGAATTTCTGTTAATATTGCTAGAGCATTTCTGTTAATATTACTAGAGCATTTCTGTTAATATTACTAGAGCATTTGTGTGCATGTTTCTAGATTATTTTTGAATTCTTACTGCGTGTGGCTGTGCTCTGGGTCTGTCTTGTTGCTATGGCATGAACAATCTATCCTCGTGTTTAGTAATTTAATTTAGTTATTTTATATTATCAAATTAGTATAACTTATGTCTTTTTCACTGCTAGTATTTAATTTTAGAGGGCTACGTATTTATTTAGTCAAGTAATACTGCAGTTTTTACATGCCATTGTCTATTAAGTATTTTGGCAATTGAAATCTGTTTAATTTATTTTTAATTATATGTTTTTAAATTGAATATATATATTTATTTATACTGTGGCGAACTTGCACTTCCCTGTACCTCACTTCTTAAGTCAGTGTGGCGAAACTGCGCCCTTCACTATCTCACTTCTTGGGTTAGTGTGGCGGAAATGCTACTCCTCTCTCGCCGGGGTATATCTCTATACCGTATACCTCCAAGGCCAGCCGAGTGGTTAAGAAGGCCCTGGACGTATGTGCGTAGATAAGACCTCCGATGTCGTCGAAGGACTTCACGAGTTACCCGCAACTGATCGACAGTAAATCATAAGACCGAATAACGATTGAAGACTTGTATTATATCCACGATAATCAATGCAATAATCGATATTTCCAATTGAAACAGAAACACTGGTTGTATTATATCCACGATAATCAACGCAATAATCGATATTTCCAATTGAAACAGAAACACTGGTCGTGACTAGAAATTATATCCATATATTCCACAGAACGATCGCTTTACAACTCGTAATGCAATCAAATACCGCAAGAAATATCTCAACGACGACTAATCACCTGCTTCTATATCCACGTATACTCCAAAGATGCGCCACAGTCGGATTCGAACTGTCGCCGCTCGCAATTTCGGACTCTCTACTCTCTCACTGACTCTTTCTCTCTCTTCCGAGGACTGACGACGACTGCGCTTCTCTCGGCAACTCACTGCGATCGACTCTCTGCGACTGTCTGCCACTGTGCGATTCTGTCGCCTTTTATACTTTTCAGAGGGGCCCCAGCGCGCGAACCCCCCCCCTCCGGGAGTTCATCGTAGGCCACCAGGTCGCATCGACCAAGTCCCCGGCGGGGCATCAGTGCCCCAGGGACAAGCAAAAGGCTAGAGGTCCCTGCTAGAATTGCGCGCCTCAGACGCTACCCCCCTCCTTGAGTCCGTCAAGTACTAGGCCGCATCGGCCAAGTCTTCGGTGGAGGCATCAGTGCTTCAGGGACAAGCAAAAGGCTATAGGCCCCTGCTGGGATGCGCGCCTCAGTCGCTACCCCCCCTCCTTGAGTCCGTCAAAGCACTAGGCCGCATCGGCCAAGTCTTCGGTGGAGGCATCAGTGCCTCAGGGACAAGCAAAAGGCTATAGGCCCCTGCTGGGATGCGCGCCTCAGACGCTACCCCCCCTCCTTGAGTCCGTCAAGTACTAGGCCGCATCGGCCAAGTCTTCGGTGGAGGCATCAGTGCTTCAGGGACAAGCAAAAGGCTATAGGCCCCTGCTGGGATGCGCGCCTCAGTCGCTACCCCCCCTCCTTGAGTCCGTCAAAGCACTAGGCCGCATCGGCCATGTCTTCGGCTGGGCATCAGTGCCCCAGGGAGAAACAAAAGGGCGTCGAGGTCCCCCCCTTAAATTCATCGAAGCAAAAGGCGTCAAGACCCCCTTTCCCTTGAATTAGTTGAATTGAATTTTCACTGTATCAGGGTCAGCGACGGAGGCCGATCTTCCCCCCCCCCCAATTTCGCTACAATACATTGTATGTATGCATATTTATTTATTATAAGATCTTTTACATGCCTCTATGTATTATATATATGAGTTTGGATAGTTAATAATTTATTTTCGGTGTTCCAAAGGTTCACAAAGGATGATTAGCGCCGCCTTCCTCCTTATCCAGGCTTGGAAATAGCACCAGACAACTACGATGGTTGTGCAGTTGAATACATGACCCAAGCATATTCTTCTTTATTTATACTCAGTTTGCTGTTCAGGAATATTATATTAGTATGCATTCTAAAACAGAACTATACAGTATACACATTCAATACAGTCTAATAAGCGTGGCACTCGAGTCGGTCTATCACGGTCCGTACACGGAAACCCTAAATGGCGTGGACCCATTCAAACTGGCGTCTTCACCCGACGGTCGGGGGTCGTCCTGCCTCCTCTGACTGATGGAATTCAAAGAGTCAAGTCTATGAAGATCCTGGGGTGATCATCAGAGACGATCTGAAGGCTGGAGATCATGTGGATGCAGTTCTTTCCTCCTGCAGTGCCTCTCTGCATGCATTGAGGGTCCTGAGATCCCAAGGCCTTCCATCAGTGCCTTTGCACCGGGTGGCTGTAGCTACCACCACCTCTGGTATGGTGTATTCGTCGTCCGCCTGGTGGGGGAGGACCTCAGCTGCGGACCGGGAGAGGCTGGACAGATTTCTGCGGAGGGCAAAAAGGGCCTGTTTCCTCTGCGACTCCCTATCAAGTTTTGAACAGCTGGTGGAGCGGATGGATAGAAGTTTGCTGGACTCTGTGTCTCGAAACCCATTCCACTTACTAAGAGGTCTGTTCCCCCTAAGATAGAACGACATTACAAATTACGTAAACGACCGCATGACTTTGCACTCCCTCCTAAGGATGACTCTAACTTCATCTCCAGAGTTTTGTACTTTGCCCTTAAATAGTCGCCTAACTGGTACCTGCTACAAATTTATGTGATTATGGTTGTCGAGTTAAACTTTATTATATTTTTTTATTTTGTCTAATTAGTCATGTTCATGTACCATGTTGCGGTTTGCCAACGTGTCAATAAACGAATAATAATAATAATAATTTTTGGGTGTATATGCCCTACGTCTTCATCAGGCAAGGGAAATTCATTTGGATATTTAGACTGTTTTAATACACATTTTTACTAAGCCAATCAAGCCTATGGTTCAAACTAAAACCCAAAATGTGTTAGAGCATGATATTGCATTGATCGGTTCTTGAATGCGTATTTACTTCAATTCATTTTTATTTTTGTTTTGAGTTCGAATTGAATACAGTCAGTCATTGACACAATCAAACAACAGATATGCCCTACCAGTGATGAATTATACATAATTTTCTCTCTCTCTAAACGATAACTTTTTCCAAAATAAAACTAAAATTAATGTAACAATAGACAGATATATAATACCTGGATACAGCATGTAGCCAGATTTCTGAAGCAAACATCATTCTGTCTGATCATACTCAAATGGCGAATCGAGAACTCAGTGGGTCCTCTTAAATTGGGCGTTGCTCAGGGCTCTGCTCTTGGCCCTTTTCATTTTATACATGGTTGATATCCCTTTTCTTTCCCCATCTATGGGGCTTCAGGCCACCTTGTCAAGGATTGCCTGAGATGATGAGTTTGTGCCCTGGTATGGACCAGGGTGTTTAAAACCAATTTTGTGGGTTTTTTGTTTAAAACCAAAATCCGAAAAACTTTTTTCACCTCTGGTCTGGACAGTCAGCAGAGGCTTCCGGTGTTACATTAATGCGTATGAAATGGGGCGTTTTGTTTACATGTAAATTTGTTTCATATTGAAGATATTGAAGATAAAAATAAATCTTTGTTTTCATTGTGAATTTCTGATAGTATTTCATTTCCATGTCTCTTGTTTTCTGCTTCTGAAGAAATTTGTCTATATTGAAACATAATTTTTTAATATTTGAAGAAATTCTCCTCTCAATTTTTGGGGGGCATTGTCCCGGCTCCTCAATTATTGGGGTCACGTGCCCCGGCTCCCCCCAGAGTCTACGCCTACGCCTCGCTGTGCATCCGTAAGCAGCACATGATTTAGTTATTTTCGATAAAAATTAATTTTACCTTAAATGAAATTCGATTGCACACACCATGTGTCAAGCGAAGCGTTCTGCAACCCATGACGTCATTTACCGCAGAGAGGTGTTGCCTTCAGCAAAAGTTCAGATTTAGGATGCGAGCTGACTTGCATGAACCATCTAGGTTTATTATATCTATGGATAAAGCTTGTATAGTTATATCGCTAGCCTCTAGCCGTCTTGTTCTCAATTCGCGTAAGACCCAGTTTCTCTGGCTTGGCGGTCGTAGGCGTCTGGCGGGCATTGATCTGCGCTTGGTGGCTGATACATTTCCAGATGTTACCTTCTTGGAATCGGTCCGAGACATGGGAATTATTCCTGATCAAGAACTCTGTTTCTCCCTTTAAAATATCAATCAGCTTATTCGTAGCTGCTATCGTAGCAGCTACGCCAGCTACGGTTATTTCTCGCTCCTTATCTCATGATGCTGCAGCTACCCTTATCCATGCCTTCGTCATCAGTCGACTTGACCATTGCTGCTCGATCCTGGTGGGCCTGCCTCTTGCCCTGACTGCTCGTCTTGATCGGGTTCTACGATCTGCTGCGTGTCTCTTTGGCCGCTTTCCTAAACGCGCCTCTGTCTCAGCCTATGTGCATGCCACATTGCACTGGCTCCCCATCTACGGAATATAGATCTAACAGACCTGGATGATACAAGAAAGCCAGCTCGCAGGCTAGATCTGAACTTTTGTTGAAGAAAACACTTCTCTATGAGAAATGACGTCATGTGTTGCAGAAAGCTTCTCTTGATATGGTTATCGTGTGCAATCGAATTTTAACAGTGTGTAATTTGCTGTAACTCTCTGCGGTTTATCACAATGTTCCCATAAACGAATATACATATACATATATATCTCGCAATGCATCAACTACAGAATAGCTGCGCAATACTTTCTTGGCTGTGCCCGGTTTATTTACGTGAGCTCTACTATCGTGTCTTTCATGTGGCTGGCCGCCGAGCCCTTCGCTCTCCTTCTGCGGGTGAGCTCTTGGTTCCTCGTTCTATCACCACATCTAGGCAGCGTTGCGCTTTCTCTGTGGTCGGTCCCTCCATCTGGAATCATCTCCCATTGCAGATGCGTCTGCTGCCTAAGAATAGTTCGCTTATATTTTACAAGTTACCGAAGTCCAGTTTATAGCCTACTGCCTTGGTTGGGTTGGAGCGCTTCTGAGTAGGTGCCTTAAGGGGCTCTATATAAATTGTCAAAATGAATGACCAAATGAATAACCACACCAAATTAAGCATGTTGTGTGATATTACAAGAGGTTAGCACGATTTAAAATACCGTTGCAACATATCTCATAGAGAGGAGATCCAAGCTACCATAACCTGCCATGGGTTGTAGAATGCTTCGCTTGATATGGTTAATGGTTATCGTGTGCAATCGAATGTTAACCTCTTCCTGACTTCCATAAATGATGACCCAACATTTTGCGACACAGTTGTACCAACATACATAAATTTTAATTATCTGGATATGTGTAAACTCTAATGCAAACATCCCGCGTTGTAAAACTGGGATGGTGTGTGTTTGTTTAAAATGGCGCTGCATCGTTTCCCATAAACCATATTGGATGCTGACAATATTATTACTTACAGTGTGTACATGTAAATTCTGCTTTATGATATTCGCATCACATCTCAGTTTATTACCAGCACACAGAAACTAACTCTCAAATATTTCTAACACCATTTTCGACATGAAAAATGTCGGGCAGAGATGCTGTAAAGCGTGGCCTAGAAAGGCACGAGAATTTATCACAATTAAGCTTACATGTTAGATATAATTGACTACTAACACCACTGCAACTATCAAGTACGGCCTGAAGCCCAATTACAGATACCATTAGCACATATTATTATTAAATCAATCAATCATACAGTAGCTTAATGGCTCATTCAAATTATCTCTGAACTTGAGGACAGGATGTCAGTCAGTCAGACCTCATATCTTATCTAGTGTCTTATTGTATTCTTAATGCAAATACATCTGTTAAATAGATAGTTATCATAGTTATGGCTTGAGAATGTAAATTGCTTAACTTACTAAGCACATGTGCAGATGGTGCGTAGGCCTATTGACACGAGATAGAATTAGAATGGAGAGCTGATTAGTGATGCTGTGGGATACGGTATCCGAATGGTTAGAGCACTCGCCCTGTAACTCGGAGAGGACGGGTTCGAGTCTCTCCTGACAGCTAGGACTGTTGTAGAGGGACCTTTAGTAAATCCTTCACCGACAATTTCTCAGCGCCATCGACTAATACTTGTTCGTTAGATAGTTGAGTTTAATAAACGCGTAGTAATAAGTAATAATTCAGTGGAATAGGCCAGCATATAGAACAGAGTGGACTGCAAGAAATGATGCAGACAGATCAGTTAGATGAGCCATTTGACCAGCCAGCTTATGTTGAGCCTTCCACTGGTTGTAATTGTGCTATTTGTATCTTTATAGGAAGCCCAGCAAAAACTACACATGGTTCAAAACTCGCTGACCAGAGCAACAACACAACCTATAAATTGTAGCATAAGCCTATTACTCCCATACCTCATTCATTCCACTAAATGTCCTTTTACCATAGAAATTCAGTTCAAAAATCTGTCTACGCCTCACAATATAGTGTATTTAAAACAGCTTGTCTATTATGTTCCATGCTCACACATAAAACCAAATATATATATTGCATTCAATCAGTGTGTACAATTTGCCTGTGCGCAGAAAGAAAGTTGTTGAAGTTTTAAAGTCATGAATGCTGTAAGTATTACAGCTGAGGCTAAGTTTAAGAAGGCGTTTAAGCACCTCTCTCTCTCTCTCTCTCTCTCTCTCTCTCTCTCTCTCTCTCTCTCTCTCTCTCTCTCTCTCTCTCTCTCTCTCTCTCTCTCTCTCTCTCTCTCTCTCTCTCTCTCTCTCTCTCTCTCTCTCTCTAAGTCCACGCACACACACACACACACACACACACACACACACACACACACACACACACACACACACACACACACACACACACAAACACACAAACACACAAACACAATTTTTAAAAATTAGGACGCGAGTTTCAATTTCCAAACTTTAGGTCGACGTACGATTTGCAGATAGCTTTTGAACTGATCAGTAGAATAGTCCTAAACCTTCAATGAATTATAAATCACGCATGGCAGATTTTGTGACTTGAAACTTTTTATTTTCTTCTTTTGAAAAATCATTAAAAGTTCTAAAGCATAACTGTGCAGAATCTAAGATTCTATTATGTTGTTGTTGCATCTCTTGGCAAGAGTTCTTTCAACCTACAGCTTTGTGTAGAGAATTTTTGGCATCTGAAGGGGTAAAATGAACTCAGTTGTTCTGTGTATGCAGACATTTGTACACATGGACCGAAATTCGTATTGAAAATACTGCTCCATGAATGACTTCTAATCTAGCCTTTAGGTCTTTGGTCTTGATAAGTTCAAGGATGATATTTTATTCAAATGCATGCCACTTAGGCGCTGATCACAGACTTAAGAGAGCAATTGTTCGCTTTGATAAAGGCTGCTAGGGTAGGCCTATACATAAAAAGGTTGGCTTGCTGGATAGTAAAGTTCAGGACCAGGGATTCAAATTCTCGTCAGTACACAATGATGTTTCGAGGCGTCTCCTACTGTACTGTTGGTGGGAAGATCCGACGGCGAGGCAGAGGACTGGCCACTCGCCCTCACATTCCCAGGCTAAGAAAAGTGGAGTCGCTTGCACTTCGTACGCGTTGATGCCTTCGCTGGCTAGCTCAACTGAATGTCTGTTTTGTTAACAGAGGCAACAGTTTGGACAGTCTACGGATTTATTCGAAGAGTTAGATGGTCAGTAGTTGTCTTGTGAAAAAGTAACCTCCTGTGAATTTTCCGTGTTACTTTTTTAACATCACTTAGGCTAACGTAGGCAGCGCTTCTGTAAGTTAGGCCTACTTATGAGCCGCTCTATCAATGGTCTCGATAACTAACTACCTGACTGATATAACGTACGTTTGCCACCAGTTTGGGTAGACGCTGTGAGGTAGCCTACCCCGGTGCACAGATTCTTAACTTCAGCGTTATGGCGGAACTACAGGGTAAATTAGTAACTAGAGGCTGATTTTATGTTGTACGTAGAACAAAAGAGTTTGCAAGATAATTCAAACCACAGCGCACTGACTAGCAGGGGCGTCTACTCCATAGAAACCTTGGAGCAAATGCTCCATCAAAAAAATAGGGGGAGGGGAGATATGTCAGTGTATGTGCCATCATTATTGGGGGGAAGGAAGGGGAAGGAGGAAGAGGAGGGATGGGAGGGGAAGTTGCTCCAAAGACTTAAGAGGATAGACGCCCCTGCTGACTAGTGTACGCTAGTGTACTCATTTTCTAAATCCAAGTTCGCTAAGGGGCGAAAGTGGAAGAGTGTCGCAAACAGGTGTCTTCAAGTCAGCTACATGTGAAAATACTGTGAGAGGACTTGAGAGAAAAGGTTCTGGAAGTATGGATGGTGTGAGTTACTGCTATCAGAAGGATGTTCATTAAACGGTATCAGAATGAACGAGTGAAAGAAAGAGACTATTAAGACATCTTGTCAGACAGGCCTAGACTTCGACATCGACGATAAATCAAGTCTTTTTAAATACAGTCATACTGTCGCTGTAAACTCGTTATTTGCAAACTGTCGTTATAAAGATGTTTTAATTTGAACCATATTTTTTTGGTTTCCTGTATAGCAAGGCAAATAATCGGAAGTACTAGGAAAACAACGAAAGCTAACTAAAATTAATTATCAGTAACCTACTTCTACATCATCGATTACAGCCTCCTTTTCAACGACTATCTTCTTCGTTTCGCGTCTTTGGCACTGCTCTACTTTGGTTCCCATCCCTCTCTCCTGTTGGGTCCCACAGTGCTCCGTCCTGGGTCCACTCCTCTTAAGCAATCTCATAAAATCCTCCTCTGTTGACCATCACCTCTAGGCAGACGACACCCAACTCTACACATCGTTCTCCACAAGCTCTTTCCCACCTCCTTTACACAATTACTCTACTTTGGTTCCCATCCCTCTCTCCTGTTGGGTCTAATCTCTTAGTTGATGTCATCCAATCTCCTCTGCCTTAACCCTTCCCAAACAGAATTCAACATCCTACGCCTTCCTGATCAAATCAAGACAATCCATGACCCTTCATGTACCTATCGACTAACTCTTCATCTCTTACCTTCACCTCCGACTCCCCTGTCCGCAATCTTGGAATTACTTTTGATCCACAGCTCACCTTCTCTAACCACATCTCCAACCTCTCGTGCTCCTGCTTCATGCACATTCGTGACTTCCGAAGCATCCGGCTCATGCTCGACCTTAAAACTGCCTCCACCATTATTTTCTACCTCCATCGTTCATTTCAAGCTCCATTACTGCAATTCCCTCTTCCTCAGCCCTGAATCCACCCAAATCAAGTGCCTACAACTTATCCTAAACTCACTAGCCAGAGCTGTCACTAGAACGCCAAAACATAATCATATCACTCCCATCCTCAAATCACTCCATTGGCTAAAAATCCCAGAGCGAATCCACTTCAAAGTCCTATCACTAACCTGCAGCTCCCTACAATATTCCAAGTACAAGTATCGCCGAGATCTCTTCACCATCCAGGCAATCAGCTCCACGATCATCCTCCTTTCTCAGTCTTTCTCGACGCCCGGTCATTACTCATCTTAAGTTATCCAATTGACCCATATCCAACACACACAACGCCTCTGGAACGATCTCTCTTCCTGAGCTCCGCAGATTCTCGGTTCCTCCATCATCGTTGCAACCCGTCCTTCATCATCCTTTTCATGCTCCTCTATCCATCACCCCGGGCTTTCCACTCAAAACTGAAGTCTCACCTTAAAGTACATCTGCTCTGACTCATCTGATCCTCTGCCTTCCAATTCTTCTCGCCCTAAACGACACCCGCCTTAACAGCTGCTCTGCCTCCTCTGTTTCCTCCATGGAAACCGGACTTGGACTTCCTCTGATTACTCTCTGGAGACCCCCTCTGATTTGACTCAGAGCTCGTGAATAGACAGGTGCTCAGCGTTTGGTTTTCAAGTGGCGTTTTAGAAGTTTGTAGATTACGATTACGATTCGACAGAATTCTATTGAAGCCACTTCCTTGTCTAACTGTTTAAACATATCGCATGTTTTTACTCACACATATATTTAGGTTCTACATTAAATGATCGTTTCCGCGTGCGGATGTTGACCTATTTGCTCTTCATTTCCGCAATTAACCGTCCGTCCATTACTGATTATTACTGTGTTTAAGTTCTTTCAAGAGCCGTAAAATGCCAATTAACATAATAGCAAGCAAAGGGTCAGCAACAACCTCTTCATGCCAGACGGAGCAGTAAATCAGAACCTTGGCGAACGTTACTGTCTTTCTATAAAAGAAGAACGCAGCTGTAGAATTACGTAGTGTCCAAGGCCTCCTGATCCTGACGCATTGCTGTGTATCTTCATCAAAGACAACACAAAGATGTTTCGTTTGACTCTGGTGACGTTGTATGGTCTGGCGCTGATCAGCTGCTCTCTCGCGGGTTCCATCGATTCTGGCCAAAAATTGGTTGAAGCTGGTAAGAGGATATTCTATTCTTACGAACCATGGTACAAGATAAATTTCTTTCTCATTCTAACTACATATTTTCATGCATTGCTTTATTCATCTTTACATCTGCATGTTACATTGAGAGTATGTAAATCACTCAGAATAAAGGCAAATCTGATTTGCTCGAGAAACATGCACTATAAACGTTGTTTTGATCGATTAAAGCAGCAAAGCTGACATTGTTGTTTGATGTACTTTAAACTAAACTGCGTTTTCTGTAGCAAATCGAGGTCGACAGCTACAAAACAGATACGTTCAGTGGAAGAAATACCAGCCACAGGACGGTGACAAATCATTTGCCACCTTTTACGACTCGATTAAGGACGAACACACAGGGAAACAGTTTGCTTCGCGAGAGGTTGATGAACAGGACTCAGAAGAAACACTACAACTGGGTATGCCTGCATTCTAGCTCTGCTGTTTCGGGCTTTGCTTTTTAATGTCAGGATTATTCACACTCTGAAATCGTATGTAACAGAAAGATTTAGAGATTCCAAGAATAAATAAAAAATTGCTCAATGCAGTACTATGGTGAGCGCAGCTCTGGAGCAGACAGTTCACCTACCTGTCTGATTTGATTTTTTAAATTAGTAAGTTTCTAGCATCCAGTCGATTGTATTGGGTGGTAACAATGGAAATAATGGAAGCAATGGACCAAAATTGCACAGATCTATGTAGTCAACGAGAAAAATTACCTTTTACAAAAATCGCGGTTCTCTGAGAGTAAGTAAGTCAGGAAAAGTTTGAAACTTAAGGTAAATTGCATCTTTTTAGATCTGTTAGATGGCCATGTGCAGCGAGCTTCTCAGGTTCTAAATATGTAGGGGCCTACACATGCGTAAATACTTCGCAAAGCATTTAAGAGACGATCCGGCTATATCCTGATACTGAGCAATTCCCGACTCACAAACAGCCAGTTAAATTGCACTTAATATGGAAATTGATACGCCTATTGTACGCTCAAGTTTCATGAACCATATTTAACCTTTCATATGATATACTGTGGACTTGCTTCGATAGAAAATCGAAAGTCTATTTGATCAAAGCCAAGAAGTGATAAAAGGTTGAAGGTATGTTCGGTCAAAGACTTCAGAAGTGTTTTTTATTATGTTAAAAGGACAAGACAATGGAGAACTAGCAAATCTGTATCTGGAGTGGGAGAAGATTCAACGGGAAGGCAATTCTGGATCATTCGACAATTTCCTCGATTGGCTGAGACAGCAAAAGACTTCCCGAGAACACGACACAAACAACAGTGACGAAGGTAAATATTTCATTCTGATAAACTATAGGCTCCTAAAACGTCGACCACTTCGTCCGTTTCTCATTCTGCTCGTTACGAAATCAGTGTCTGTTAGAAAATGCTTAGACTTTAAAGTGGAATTTGTTATTGATTTCAATATTGAGAAGAACAAACGATTTATGTACAAAAGTGTGTTTCTACACAATCCTTACATTATATTTACGTAATAGGCTAATTATGCAATTAGAATTATACAAAACTATAGTATTTGCCCCGTCATATGACGGGTTGAAAAAGAAAATGAATGGATTGACAGGAAGAGAAAAAACTTTTTTATTGGAATGTTTGATTATAAGTTACATTGCGAGTTCTTGATGAGTACTTTGATGTTGTCTCTGTTTCATGAACGCAGAATCAGGCTTCGCCTCGTCCTTGCTCGTTCTCCCCCTTAACCTTCCGTCAGATCGTGTGCCATATTGAGGGGTGATGCCGGGAAGCAGGGAGGGAGGGAAGGAGGGAGGGAGGAAGGGAGACAGTGAGAGAGGGAGAGGGATGGAGGGAAGAGGGAGAGAGCTAGGTCGGGAGGGAGGTAGGCAGAAACAGACTTACCAACCGCTGTTTTCTGTCTGTCAATCGCTCTGTTCCGAGTGTTCTTTGGCCAATTTCGGGCTTCCGTGTTATATTACGTCGGGCTTCGCCCGATATCCGTCTGTCTGTCTAACTGACCGTCCGCCTGTCTGTCTGTCTGGCTGTGCGTCTGTACGTCTATTTGCCGAGTGCCGGATGTTCCTCTGCCGGGCGCCCTTGTCCTATTGCCGGCCTTAGGCAGGTCGGCCAACAGCCTGTCAGGCACATTCCATACATTCCACTGCAGCCACGAAGGGAGAGTCGCTGCATTCCTGAAGGGCTCATCGTACAATGGACACACAGATCTGGGAAACTATATGAGATTATATGCGTCTGCTAAATGCAATTCATCACTAGATCCAGGTTTGGCCGTTTAGTGTTGTTGATATGATGCTGGCAGACGAGTTTAAGTTAAGACAAATGGAGCCCGATGGTTCTTGAATGGATCCGTGAATTACCACAACATAATATGGCGTCCATTCAGCTCTCCTCTCTTTATTGCTTGTTAATGAGTGACAATGAAAGAAGAAAGTTAAAAGGCGCTCTTTCGTTGCATTACTCTGGTAACTTTTACGCCTCTGTCGAATTGTTCGTCCAACCCACTCTTAGGGTAGAGGGTGACGCGGGAACAAAAATATATCCTCATTCGAAACATACATTTTGGGTTTGACTCCATCTCTTCAGTCTTCGCAGCCAACTGTCTGCCAATCACTCTCCGTGTAATCTGCTATCAATTGCTGCATCCGTGGTTTCTCTTCTGTGCATGGGCTATACGAGCCTGCCACTGCTCCACCTCCCTTCCCAGCATTTGGCTTCCCCGCTTATGTCGGAGCTGCACAGTTCGCCTTGAGAACCCTCCCACGAGGCCAGGCATAAAACTCGCGTTTACATGATGGATCCAGACGCCCCAGAACCACCGATTCGGACCATCCCTTCGATGTATCAATTAAAGTCGCTTATGACTTTAATTGCTAAATGCCTAAATTAAGGCTAGAAACACGTGTGGTTGGTTCGCAATGCGCACGACAGACTTCTGTGGCAAGACCTGCTTCGAAAGCTATAACAAAGTCCCACTGACACGACTACGCAGTGGCCACGGAACGGGACAATGTACAGGGTATGGGAATGGGTAAAAACTGGAATACTTTCTGTCTGGATATGGCTATCGTGCTTCAGGAGGAGATAGTTGCATGATGACTGCAGGGGCTGGCCGCGATTGATCATTGGGTTCTTTTCATTAAAAAGCATCAATTGGAGAAAGACGTCGTTTGGGTATACCCATCTTGCATCTATGACATTTGACGAGTACATTGGGCAACTGCTGACCGAACGGTGAGCGCCTTCGACTCTCCGGGAGTTGGGCAGAACATCCTGGATAACCCTGTCCCGCAAACAGTCAAACAAGCCTTGCTAAAGCCACCGTTTTAAGACCAGTCTCCTCCAGTGCGCAGGTAGGCCTAGAGGGGAATGCACGGTCCTCCTCGCTAAGTTGGAACCTCTGCTATTCAAGTACGGCAGATGGTCACCATGGTTTACACTTTATAAAGAATTTAGCCCGCCTGAACCCGCGAAATTATCGCGCAGTAGTGGATACCTTAAGAGGCAGCGCGATGAAACAATGTGGCCTCGACTTTACTCGAATGACGTTAAACATGTTAGAGTAATTATTATTATTACATTGATAGGGTCGCGCCAATTAAAGTTTTAGGCTGTTAGATAGACACCCCACCGACACAAAAAATAAATGCACTCTTCTTCTGCAAAACTACAAGTTTCATAATCGTCGGGTTCGCATACAACTCCAACGCCATGACAGATTTTTGCACACTATTTTACTCCACGCCGCTTGGTGTGGGATGTGGATTTTTGGTGTAGATTTTCATAGTAAACTTAATGTAAACATTGACTGATGGAATGAAAGATGGCCGAGTACACATGTGAAAGAGTCTGTGTTGCATTTTTACGTTCTATTGCCGCCTAAGAGGTTTGATTGACATATTGCGATTATTTATATACCGGTAGTGCTTTTCAACTGTTGCTTTAAAGTTTGACATGCCAGGGCATATTTTAACTGTATAACTAGTGGGACAAATGTCCCAGTAGTCTTAGGATTTGTCCCAGTAGTCAGGCTCATTTGTCCCAGGGAATGTATGTATAAAGTATAACTAGTGGGACAAATGTTGGAAGAATTTTAAGATTTGTCCCAGTAGTATTGTTGAATGACCCCCTTATAACGTTATTATTGGTTGGGAGATGAATTTCCAAAAAAGTCTGAAAGTTTGCGGAGATTAATGCCTACAAAAAGTTCTTCGACTAATTTTGTCCCAGTAGTCAAAATTTCTTAAAATATGCACTGTGACATGCACAGAATTACCTTGTGGTGTACAGTTATAATCGAAAGTTTCTTTTCACTTGTTCTGTTTTAGAGAAGTCTGATGTCATCGAGAAACGCGGATGCTACTACGGATGTTCCTGTTGTCCCTTTAAATGCGGCTTTCGTTGCTGAGACCATCATGTGAATCATCTGCTGCGAACTATCTTCAGTCCGACATTTTGTTGATTTTTGTTCAGCATCGCTTGACTATAAATGACCCATATGCACTTGCATTGAATTACGTTAAAGAAGAGCAATACAATTACCTTTGTTAAAGTTACCTGTTTCTTTTATTTCTGTAATGATTTCTTGCAGGATATCTTTCACCTTCTTCTAATCCATTTCGTTTCCAATATTTTTAAATGACGTTTTAAGCATATTTCTTGCAAGTCTTTCCAGTGCTTGTTATGGCATGAAATGCTTAAGCAAAAATTGACACGACTAAATTACAACGTGAAGCAGAGCTTAGGAGATCAAAGCTAAATTCGAGGGCGTCTTAGAGGTTGAGACACGATTAAATCCGTCCAACCTCTGTCCGTCGGTCCGTCGGTCAGAGATGTCTCTCATGTTTCAGCAGATCAATGGATGACCTCGAATAACCAAATAACGTACAGAACCATCGCATTTAACATTTTCGGTAGTAACTGTTGTTGCGTTGAGCAAACCGTGTTGAGGAAACTCGAGCACCAACCCGAGCACCACCTGCTGATGATCTTTTTGCTTCAAATGATCTTTTGCACCATTGAACCTAACGTAGGTACTTAAACGAGTACTGAGGCACTTAAACGATACTACAGTACGAAATGTAATTTAGCGAAAATAAATAGCGCTTCTCCTGTACCTCCTAGAGGCACTGTTTGCATGGCTATGTTACTGGTCTTACTAAATTCCTTATGCTAGCCCTGAGGCAGCCATGGGTATAAAGTGTCAACGACTTCATTTTCTTAGCTTCGGCATATGAAGGCGGGTGGCCAGTCCTCTCCCTAGCCGTCTCATCTTCCCACCGACAGTGTACGGTCTGTGTACTCATTAGAGCTAAGTTGGCTGGGGGGCAGGTGGGCAGAAAACCAAATTTATGCCCTGGTGGGTAGTTGAACTTCCGACCTCTCGATTGACAGCCACAGCCCAGCATGCTAACCACTATACTATCGAGCACACCATCCTTATTATTCACTATCCTTGTTAGTCATATTTGTTCTTTGCATTTCATTTCCTTTTCTCGTTTCACCATAACCTCCAATCCTCATCATTATGGTTAGCAGTTCTCATCCCTTAATCCTCTTCCCATAATCATCATCAACTCCACTATCCAGAGGCGTAGCTAGAGGGCACAGGGGGACATGTGTCCCCGGGCGCTGAGGGAAGGGGCGCCAAAATGAGGGTTAAGATAAATAAGTTTACTCTTAATTTTGATGTAATTTTAAATAACTTATCCCAAATAACTTTATAAGATTACATTTTGGCGCCCCAAATATATCCAGTTATATCCTCATTACTTACAAAGCAGTTGTCATGTGTGATTTGGGCTCCCCACTGAGCACTAAGGGCACCATATACTATCTGTATTTTTCACATTTTATTTCATTAAAATTAAAATTGCCATTCAATTATTTGGAAAATGTTAAATAGTAAAACGGGGGAGGGGCGCCAATTCCCGGGCGAAATATATCCTAGCTACGCCACTGCCACTATCCAATGAATGATGAAGGTGATGATGATTATGGGAAGAGAATGGCGTCCATTTCATCCCGATTAGCATTAATCTTCTTAACAATGAACTCATTCTTCATATTTTATTACAATCAAAGTCGTAACACGATCTTATAGGTCTAGGAAGTAAGCGCAGCTCTGGAAGGAGTCCATTCCATGTGGTCGGGCCGACCACCGAGGATGCGCGGTTTTGCATGATTGCAGTACAGGCAAACGGGACTGGGAGACCCCTCTCCCCGCCGAGCGGAGGACGCGAGCAGTCAGAGACGCCGAGAGAGGCCGGAAGAGGTCTATCAAGTAAGATGGTGGCCCAGGTGACAGCGCCAACCCAGGTCTTAAACCGCCGCTCTTATACTCTATGCGCTGTCGGACAGGGAGCCAATGCAATATATCGTCAATATATCATGACAATATATCGTCAGCAGGTACATTGTTTGTGTCTTTTTGACATCTCCGCCACCTCCAATACAACAGATCTTAATATCGTCTCTAAACGCCTTTCACCTGTATTTGGAATCTCTCGTAATGTCCAATCGTAGATCAAGTCATACCTTTCCTCGCGTTTACTACCGCTGTTCACTCATCTAATCCGCACTCCTCACCTGTGGTGTTCCTCAAGGTTCTGTTTTCGGTACTCTGTTGTTCATTCTTTACACCTCGCCACTCAGAAAACTCATTTCCACATACTCTGTCGATCTTTACCTGTATGCCGATGATACAGAAGTCTTCATATCTTTCTACCCTTAGTCCCTCCAATATGCATCATGTACGTGTAACACCATCACCCAGATATCAGACCGAATGACCGCCAACCTGCTATGCCTAAACCCTTCAAAGACAAACTGTCTCATTAATTATTGGCCTAGTCGAGCAAATAAGAAAACTAACCTAACCCTCCGACCTTTCTCCAACGGATTTCACTTCCCCGTGCCTTACTCTTCGCCTATCCGCAATCTTGGAATCATCTTCGATAGAAACCTTACATCTCTGACCGCATAACTCATCTGCCTGGCGTTTGCAATGCACATTCGTCACCTTCGGCAACTACGCCCAGTACTTGGTCACAAACCACCTGCACAATAGCCACCTCAACTGTACGCTCCAAACTCGACTACTGTAACTTCCTTTTCTACAACATCCACTTCTCTAACATAAAACGCCTCCAAACTGTCCAGTCGGCTCTCGTCCGCGCAGTTATTACAACTGCCAAACACCACCACAGAACTCCAGTGCAAAATTGTATCCATAGATACCTACACGCCATTCAAATCTGCCAACTGCTTACCAGTTATTCACAACCCAACCATCCAGATCAACAGTACTCGTTCCTTATAACACCTTTCTCTATCTCGGCATCACGTCTCCTCCTATCTGAAATTCATCAACCTCTCCTTAATCTACACTGCACCATGTCCATTGTTCCAGCGCCCAACATCAACCGCTTGCCACTCTCGACTGAAAACCGAACTCTTAAAGTTATTCAGATCAGATCATATCCTGCTTATCGAGCAAAGAGTCCGGTCAAAATCCGTCTTGTATTTAAAGTATTATATCTCAGTCAGCCGAGCAACCTAAGTATGTTTCTGGCTGAACATTGAACAATCTATATAACGCCATGCGTAGCAAGCATAACAGTAGCCGCAGTGCGTTTGCAGGCGGAGCATCAAAGTCCATACTTACTTACTTACTCTGACTTGTGGGTTCTCGGGAATTGTCTGTAGCTGGGACAATGCTTGTAAATTCATTGCGTTATATCAATTATTATATCTCATTCACGTATAAACTAACCCTAACTGGTCTTTAGAAACTCGTCTTTAGAAACTCGCCGTAGCCACTGTACAGTGTACACGAGTCTGGTTATTCTGGTAACCGTTGAATTGAGCGCGCACATTTCGCCGACCTTCATCTCAGCGACCTCAATTCGCCGCCGCGAAACACAGCGCCTACACAATTCGCCGCCATCAAACACAGCGACTACACAATTCGCCGCCATTCATTTCAGCGACTCTTATGATAACCTATATTTTATTTTCAAACACAGCGACTACATAATTATGATAACCTATATTTTATTTTAATGATGAAACTTTCAAACAGTTTAAATTTAAATTTAATGGGAAATAATTCAGATATCAAATAGTTAAAGCTTAAATCGTTTGTTCAGTTAATTAGTTACTTGTTAAGTAGGCAATAGCTAAACCTGCTACATGTTAAGTAGGCAATAGCTAAACCTGGAGGTTCTGCGAGATGCCACGCAAATAGTCCAGAAGCGGTCGATTGGCATAATCCAACGCGATGAATTGGGCGGCGGCAGCTATCAATCAACTTCGGATCCGTGAAGAAGATGCCCAACCAATTTTGCTTTGATTTTGCTTTGAATTTCTAGTCTAGAACACGTGTTGTTTACGCCCGGTATTTAGCAACGCCCTTTTGAAGCAGCGCTGAAATGAATGGCGGCGAATTGTGTAGTCGCTGGGTTTGATGGCGGCGAATTGTGTAGGCGCTGTGTTTCGCGGCGGCGAATTGAGGTCGCTGAGATGAAGGTCGGCGAAATGTGCGCGCTCAATTCAACGTAAACCTTGATTATTGTAATCCTTTACTGGTAGGCCTTCCGAAAGTCTGTATTTCTGCTCTTCAATCAGTACTTAACGTGGCTGCGCGCCTCATTGCTCATCGTTCTCGATTCTCTTCCATCTCTACTCATATGTCACATATCATACATCACATCACATACGATTAACTACATATTATATATCGTGTATTGTAGGATATCATACATCATGATATAGACCTATCATGAGTCATAGTGCTTCATTTTGTATACCATATCACATCACAGTATATCACATAATGGCACAAGACATGTGCTCCGACTTTATGCCAAAAGTTATCAATGAGTTGTATGGCTTTAATCCTGCCTTATAAAGACTTTTTTTAATTAGGTTTAAAAATGATCGCTAGACACTTTAGTTACGCTTTTGTTCGATGGAAGTAGGCTATATCGTGACAAGTATCAGTCAAGGTGTTGTGGTTCGAACTGCTATGGACCAACGGTCGCTTTAAGTGGAAGAGGACTGACCAAGACCAGCTGCAAAGCAACAATCTCCACTCCCAATGCGCCACGTCACCTCAGTGACGACGCTACAACTGAAAACGCTAAATAAAAAGCCGCCTGAAGTAACTGACGCTTTGCCAGGCAATTGATTCGATTGATCGATAGGAAAAGAGTAGAAGGACGAGAAGAAAGACAAGGAGAAGGAGGAGAGGCTGGAGAAGGAAGAGCACTGCAGTTGGTTGTTGACTGTCAGGGAAGCGGTCGATCTCATGAAGGCGAAGGGAAGAATGCAGAAGACTCCTCTTGTCGTGATTTGTCTGCTTCAGCACTTTATGACCATCTCCAACAGACAAACAGGTATGTATGTGGGCATGTATGTATACATGTGGGTATGTGGGTATGTATGTATGTATGTATGTATGTATGTATGTATGCATGTATGTATGTATGTATGAGAAGATTTAAAATAGAGCATTTTAAGAAAATCGCAAAGGCGCTGAAGGTTTCTACAGGTAGAAATTTATTAGTTGTTTTTCGTCGCTATGTATCGGCATCGTTCATGCATTTCATGAACAAGGATGCACAAAAGTCTATTGCAGTAGTCTATTGGTTATCCTTTTGAACTGTCAACTATCAGTAAATCATGTCCAACTCATTTCTTTTATTACACCCGAAGATTCGAAGCCGCAATAACAACAATTACGATAATGTCAGCAATAACAACAATAGTGGTGGAACTAACTCTTAAATGACAGTAATATCAGCGATCTCTGATTGATTTCATCAAGCAAAGCTTGAACCTATTGCATCAAAAAGTGTCTCTGCGCTTTGCTATCTGTGGTCTGATATTGAACGATGAAGGCGCGCGAGTCGCGGTAGACTTCAAAACTGAAGTCAGTATCTAACATGAACGTCGTAAGTGTCCGAGTGAAGCCCTTGTCACGTGGTCAGTGGTTCCCGCAGAATCTCTTTCTCCGTGGATTCTCTATGCGTCGTCAGACACGTGACCATAGTAACTTATTCTGTCGGGTAATTTGTTCAACGGTTGACATCCAAAAGACGAAGTCAAGAGCAACGCACAGATAAAGAAATGGAATTTGGACGGTAGAGGGAGGAAGGAGGATTACGAAGAGAAGGAGGAGGAGCAGAAGGAGGATGAGAGGAGGATTAGGAAGAGGAGGAGGAAGAGGGAGGAGGAAGAGGAGGAAGAGGAAGAGGAAGAGGAGGAAGAATAGGAGAAAGATTAGGAAGTGAAGGATGAGGAGGAGGAAGAGGAGGAAGGGAAGGAGGAAGAAGAGGAGGAAGGGGAGGAGAATTAGGAAGACGAGGAGGAGGATTATGAAGAGGAGGAAGAGGATGATAAGGAAAAGACATTGAAGTGATTTGAAATCACTTCAATGGCTATCTCTTACCTACAAAGCTCTTCAAACTTCTCGGCCCTCTTATATTTGCTAATTCACAATCCGACCAACCAGATCTATGTACTCGCTCCTCATCATATCTTCATCTCGGCCTCTAGTCTCCTATCTGAAGTTCTGCAACAGGTCCTTATATATAGTCCATGTTACACCAGCTTTTTGGAACGAACTTCCAAAGATCTCCAGTTTGCTTATCCTCCCATCTCGTCCTCCGTTTTCCCTCTCTCCTGCAACTGACGACTGAAAACTGCAGAATTTATTTGATATAACGCCGGTGGAAAAGCTGGTCTCTCGTAGCGCTGAGAAATTGCGAAGATTTACATTAGGCCTACATTACAATACACTGTAATTTGTAGATCGAACGCGTAGAGATCTAGAAGAACAAGATGCGCTTCATTGCTTTCATGTGTTTTTATTTAACCTTATTTTAATTTATTTCTATATTTAAAAATTGAAGCGTTGCAGCATTGGACCGATCGTCGTCTAGATGTAGCCTTTCCCTGTCTCCATATGCTGCACAAGGACGATACGTGTCTCCGCTGGAGTATAGATGCGTAATCGCCGACAGGTAAAACCGCACCAGATGGGCGATCAGTGAGTCATCGCAGTAGCGCAGTGAAGACGAAAAAGTCAATCAATATCTGGACGAAAGACAAAGGCAGTCGTGATAGGAAGGAGGGTAAAGGAAGGGAAAAGGAAGGCAGAAGTTAAATACCATTAGAAATTTATAGAGATCGATAATCGATTGTTGACAGTGAGAACGACGGCTGCATCGCGTGATCAGTGTGCGCAATGTTGGGCTAAGAACTCTGATGATTCACGTGTGTAACACGTTGGTTGATCGTCTGCCTCGCAACGGGTTAATGCAGCTTATAATAGACGGTCACTGTTCATGGATCTTAGGCAAGACTTTAATCCGCGACTGTTTGAAATCAATATGTCTGAGCGTGTCTAGGTTGCATTTGCTATAGAGGAGAAGGGAACGTGGAGAGTGGGTGGTCCGGCTTCAGAACCAAATCCTTAAGCCTTGCGAAAAAGGCTGAGTTCGGTTTGCACATAACCAGGAACTAAATCGTCAAATAATTCAGTTCCATTAATTCTATCCATTCTGTGACATTTAACATTATTCCAATATAGGCTACAAGTATACAGAACGAATTATTGTATTGTATTGTATTGTATTTAAACATTTATAAAGCGCCTCTAGTAGGGTGAACCGTTCAGAGGCGCTCCCAGTGCGCAAGGCCAAGAGAAAAGAAATAAGTCTTGAGGAAAGCAAAAGAAGATGAGGGGTTACTTATTAAAATTTGAGAGCGAGTAGAAGGAGACAGTGTATTCCAGAGAGAGGGACCAATTGAGGCAAAAGATCGGGACTGAGCCATAGCTGTTCTAGTATGAGGAACTGATAGATCAAATCTGTTTGAGGAGCGAAGTGGACGATGCGAAGAGACAGAAAGAGGCCGGTGAATTACATCAATTAAATATTTGGGGGCGAGACCCCGCTGTGTCTTTGACACCAGCATAAGGATTTTGAACTTAATACGTGCAGAGAGAGGAAGCCAGTGCAGTTTCTCAAACATGAAGGATGAAATGCGTGAGTAGCGTGGCAGACGGGCAATTAATCTCGCAGCTGCATTTAGGACTGACTGCAGAGGCATGAGACGGACCTTAGGAAGACCGATTAGAAGCGAATTGCAGTAGTCAATTCTGGAGCAAATGAAAGCATGGACCAGCGTTGTGAAAACAGAGGAAGAGACAGATCGTCGAACAGCCCTGAAACGCCTTAAGTGGAAGTAGGAAACACGTGTGAGGTTAGAAATGTGATCTTTGAAGGAGAGAGAGCTATCAAGCGTAACACCTAGATCACGTACACTTGATGAAAAGGAGTAGTGAGGGAAGATTTCCAAGAGGAGGGCGAAATCAATCTTAAGCAACTGTTGATGGGAGCCAAACCAAATGAACTGGGTTTTGGAGGCATTAAGACAGAGACGATTTGAGGACATCCAGGAATGGAGAGACTTAGATAGAGACTCAATACGCTCAACTAAGTGCAATTGAGATAAAGGAGACCCATGGACAAAAGCTTGCACATCATCAGCAAAGATATGACCAGTAGCTCCCGAGAGTGGGAAAAGAGAAGGAATGTCAGCCGTGTAGAGAATAAAGAGTAAAGGACCAAGTACAGAGCCTTGAGGAACGCCCAGCTTAATGTGAATCCATTTTGTTCTAGAGTCGCCCGATATAATCATTTGGGTTCGGTCAGACATATATGATCGAAACCAGCAAAGAGGAAGGCCCTGCAACCCATATGAAGTCTCAAGACGCTGAAGGAGAATACTATGATCTACCATATCAAAGGCTGCAGAAACATCGAAAAGAGCCAAGAGGCTAAGTTCAGCCCTGTCAACAGCAGAGTAGATTTCAGAGAGGAGAGAGAGGAGAGCAGTCTCAGTAGAATGATGAGCCCTAAAGCCTGATTGATTAGCAGGAAGGAGTCCAGATTGCTCAAGATAAGGAAGGAGCTGAAGAGAGACAAGACGTTCAAGAGTCTTGGATAGGAAAGATAAATTGGAGATGGGACGGTAATTATTGCAGAGATTAGTATCAAGATTAGGCTTTTTTAGCGAAGGAAAGACCAGAGCACGCTTCTGCGATGGAGGAATACACCCTTCGGAAAGCGATCTATTAAATAGATAAACAAGAAAGGGAGCCAGGTCATCTAAAATGTCACTAATAACAAAAGGGGGTAGCGGATCGAGTTCACATGATTTAAGATTAACAGACGTTAATACTAAACGAAGGTCGAACTCTGAGATAGGACGAAAACTATCGAAGACAGTGGATGTAGATGTGAAGGTCGGAGGAGGAGCATCAGCTGTCGAAGCACGAAGTCGGTCGATCTTTGTGGTAAGCATTTCCTGAAACTCATCTGCAGTGAAAGATGGAGCTTCGGTAGAACGAGATGATCGCCCAAGGAGACCCGAGACAGACGACCACAAGCGTCTTGGATTTTTTTCGTTGCGCAAAACTAGCTTTTCCCAATATTCAGCTTCCTTCTGATGGTAGAGGCGATGTAATGAGCGAAGCTGAGTAATCCAGGCTAGTCGGTCGACAGGATCTTTAGTCCGACGACTACGGCGCTCGAGGCATCGGGTACGACGACGGAGTCGACGGCAGTCAGCGTCAAACCAGACTGCCAGTGGGCGCTGACGTGTCCAAACTTTACGCCGAGGTAACATGGCGTCAAGGAGACTTGTAACCGTGGAAGTGTATAGGTCGAATAGTTCAGCAACTGAGAGGTTATCCAGAGTAGAATCCGGCGAAGAAAGGAGAGTATCACGTAGAGCTGCACTGAAGGCAGACGAGTCGAACGATTTCCATCCACGTATCATGCGAATGCAGTGAATCGGTTGAAGATGAATGGAAGGAAGAGTAAAACTGATGACAGAATGGTCCGAGAGCGTCGGTGGTAGAACTTTAAGGTCGTCTACTTGATCATCCTCACTAGTGATGACAAGATCAAGCTGACCACCTAATCTGTGAGTAGGTTGATTGATATGCTGTCGAAGTCCAAATTGCGTGAGAATGTCTAAGAACCGAGCAGAAGCAGGTAAGGTAGGATCCTCAAGATGGATATTAAAATCACCGAGGATGACGAGCTGAGAGTTACGTGTAACAACTGTTTCCAAGAGGGTAGAAAGTTCTTCAAAAAATTGTGCTGTTGGAGGAGAAGAGCCAGGTCGGTAGACGGTAAGTAGAGTGACAGGACCATGAGGAGTGGCAATGCTCAGGCAGAGGGCTTCTAACGTTGATAATGAATCGTCGAGATTGATCTGAGAAACGCGTAGCGAGGAGCGGAAGAATACGATGATGCCTCCACCACGGGCCGGTCGACCATCTGGGTGGGGTGGACGAGGACGGTCACGCGAAGAGAAACCAGACGGTGTCGCACGTAGAACTGGAACATCGTCAGAGGCAAGATGCCAACTTTCAGTAATGGCAAAGACGTCGAGCTTATCCTCAAGAAGTGATTGTGAGACATAAGCAAACTTTTCCGATATGGATTGAGCATTCCAAGAGGCAAGTCGAAGACCAGAGGACGGTGTAGACAGAGGCGGAGAAGGAAGTGGATTTTCTTTAGTCAGTGGAGATGACTGATGTCGAGATTGTGAAGAGTCAATCTGGCGTGAAGAATCAGCAGCAGTAGGCTTCAATACTGGCTCCAGCGGTTGAAATGCGGAGGAAGATCGATCCAGCCCAACTGCTCGATCCAGTCTCTTCTGCCGATAGTTGGCAGGACACCAGATTTGGAACTGGAACAGGACCTTTCGAAGAGCACGAGTCGGTCGGTAGCTATTCAACCAATTTGATCTCAATTGTTCTGAGGTATACATGATGCGTGGTCTCAGCACTGGCCTATTTAAGGCAGTAGCAGCATTGAAATCAGGTGGAGTCGTAGTTAGAGTAACAGGCGACGACGTGGATTCCAGTGTAGACGTATACACTGTCACCGGAATCTTCGGCACTGTCAGCGCAGGCAACATAGGAAGAGACATCGCTTCTTAACAATGTAAACACTGCGCTAATAATAAATCAACAGTACGTACTGTACGGCGTGTATTAAGGCTTCAGAACCAAATCCTTAAGCCTTGCGAAAAAGGCTGAGTTCGGTTTGCACATAACCAGGAACTAAATCGTCAAATAATTCAGTTCCATTAATTCTATCCATTCTGTGACATTTAACATTATTCCAATATAGGCTACAAGTATACAGAACGAATTATTATAACCCTTACTATTCTGCCAATAGGCCTATTCACAAAGTTTCATTGTATGTTTCTGTGACAGTTCCCTCAGGTTTTGTTTCTATTTTATAACGCAACAAATGCTTCAAAGTACAGTCCTGTAATCTTACAAACTCCACTGCATTACCAACATTGGCGGCAAGGCTGAATTTGTAATAAGCCTACAATTAGAAATATTCAATCCCAGATAAAAAAAAAAGTCAGTACCATATGTTAATTGCAACGGTCGTTGTGATTAAATTATGTTAGAAAATCCCTTAGATTGTGGTTTCTGAAGTGTTTAGTATAATATTATGTCTATGAATTGAAAGATGTGCACATTGCACGGCTCGTTAATACGCTGCTGGTACAGTAATCGTTAGTACAGTAACTGTACCTTAGTTTACAGTCGCTGTCTTATCGCTGTCGTTAACTGACAATTGCATGTTTATCAAACTTGGTTGTTTAATGCACAAAAATGTTAGAATTTCTTAAACATTAACGTTCTGTCCATATATGTAATCAGTGTATCACATAATAATTATAGTCTAGAACCCTAGAGAAAAGTATAGGTCAGGAAAACCGGAGGTCGAGCGACGCGGGTCATTGGAGTCACTTCAATCGATAGTGACTGAAGGCGCTTCAATCTACCGACCGACACCGGACGAATGCCTCTACTATATAATTATGCTTCTGACGCCTTAACGAATTATCCGAACTTGCGTCATCTTTTACAAGCAAGGGTCTGCTCGGCTGCAGTGTCATTGTGTTCTGCGAACGATGCCACCTGTCGTCTCTCCACCCTATCGATGCACTTTGGTAAAGAGACTCTGAATATCCATGCCATCAGTCAGCTGTCGACTGGAACCTATTGGTTGGCTCCACGTGTGTGTGTGGGTCCGCCTTTGCTGACTCTTCTAGTTTACTGTGCACTGTTTTGCTAACTGATGTCTAGAGTCTGGCTTCAAATGACACTCAGGCCAGCGCAGAAAGCGCCTAATTTGTTTAGAACTGAGAGCGGCGCTATATAAATGTCCGATTACAAGTGCACGGTCCTTAGTCACACTATAACTCTGCCTGCACTACTCTTATTTCCTTAGACCCACCACTCAATCAAACCATAGATTACTTTGCAATACAATCAGAAGTTTAATTTTGAATATCTCAACTGGAGTCGACCAACTCCATTGGCGTATAACGTTCAACTGGTCTTTCGGAAAGACTTCACCACACGTTTTAAACTGAATGTTCTTCCTGTTATCGTCCTCTATTCTAACTTAACACTGTGGCATGATGATGGTATCACTTAAGGTACTGGCAATTAAACCATTACAATTATATCTTAATCAAACTATAAATATATATATCTGCAGTGTAGGCCTATTTAAATAGCTAACATCAATTTGATCCATAACACATTGGATATAATGCTTAAACAGAAGAAGATCGTTACAACTTAGGCTTAGAAATTTTGAGTTGAAATGATCGACATCGCTTAACTAAGAAGATTTCATATTCTCTTGAAGACTCTTGAGAAATTTCAATCTAAAAACATTAAGATTTTAATTGAAGAACATCCCTAATCTAAATGAAACGTTCTAATGAGGAAAACAGCCTCAACAGAGACTAACCAAATAGGCGACGAAGATAAAATGGATTATAAAATAGGGAAAGTTGAAACATACTTAACCATGAAGTTGTTTGACTCTAGATGGACAGCACTACAAGTCTCCGGTGGCCGTTATGTGGACGCAGAATTCGGGCTATTGGTCAAGACTGCGCGGAATAACTGGCGATCCAGAGTCTTGGACATCTGTCAACGGAAGCAACAAGGCGCCGTATTCCTTCGTTGGTTCACGGCCGCAAAGAAGCTCTCCGTGCTGGAGCATCGACTACAATCCGTACTCGAACGAGGTCATTTGGAGCGAAAGGGGAAACGTATCTATCCAGACCTTCGATGATATTATTCAGGAGCGATCTAATCAGCGATTGGTTCTTCAACGACCCGATTGGAAAGTCAACGGCCTCACCGTCGACTGGTTTACCGGCAACATCTACGTGGCGGAAAGTAACTTCAGAATAGTTGCGGTCGTCCAGCCCTCAAAATACAGGACCTTGTTTGCGACGCAACTAAACAACCCAACTGCAATTGCTAGTGACCCTCATCTAGGGTCAGTGCCTACGAGTTTTTGATTCTGATTAGACTGAATCCCTGCACACTAGTTAGGCCTACAACAAGCACACATGGCATTGTCAGTTCTATTAAAAAATTTATGCTGCTTTGGAGATAATCTTTTTTTGTGGTCTCACATGCAAATCGAGACGCCAATGTTTCTGAAACTGCATGTTATAAACAACCGGAAAGAGTGTGCTGCCGACCTCGTGCGACTATGATTAAACATTATAGACTGCAGAATTGTAGATACATTGAACACATGATACTCATACACTCTAACAGTCTAACTCTTAGCAATGCAGAGGCGCGTTTACAGAAAACGGGACCCTAGACGCAAACAGTTTTGGGGGCCCTTCTGAACTTGTTTGATGATATTTTGCACAAAGTCAAAATGAAATATTAGCCCGAATGAAAAGAACAATTATAAATTACAATAATATACATTTATGTGAATGCTAAACTGTAAAAAATAGAAAATAGGTTATATTTAAAACTCATAAATGTTATTTTGTATAATTGAAAAAATATTTTCATTCGTTTGGGGGCCCTCCGAAATTTGGGAGTCCTAGGCGCCCTAGTGTGCCTATGCGTAAACGCGCCTCTGTAGCAATGGGTGTTCTCTTAGGTTGTTGTTTTGGACGGATATCGCAGAAGACTCGTCGAAGATCGAGAGCTCAACGCTCGCTGGAACCAACCGTAAAAGACTTGTAAGGACTGTCGGAGCATCTCAGCCCCTGGCTTTAGCAACTGACCACGATGAACGGACCATTTACTGGGTGGACCGGACGACAGCCAGCGTCCGGAGCTGCAACTACGATGGCTCCAACCAGAATATCCTTTACAAAGAAGACTCCAATTCGGGCAACGTTCAGCTGCGAGGAATTGTAGCCTTTCAGGTAAAACAACTCGCGACAATTGCACATAATATAGGGCCTACAGCCCTACATGTATTAGAGTGGAGTGAAGAGAAATATTATGTAATAAGCTTATTTTGGATCGGCTGTGGAAGGAACATTTGCCTAAATACCATTGTGACTTGTTGGCCTATGCATGATATTATGCATGTGTATAATATTATTAAACTTGGTTTTACTTTTGCGGTTATCAAGTGACCAAACATTTTTAAAATGTATTATTTACAAAGTTTAACGACACCTTCCGACTGCAATGGCCGTTGACGTCTTTATAATTTTTATGTTATGAATGGTTTGTAGGCTTTTTAGATTTAGTGTTTTGTATTTGTTTTGTGGGTTCTGTGCAATTTGTTCATTTTCCAGAGATTCCTCTTCGTGACGACAGAGACCAACTTGAAAGTAATCGTCTTTGACAAGACAAGTGGTAACAAATTGAAAGAAACCGATATAGACGCCGAGCCTTTGGACATCACAGTCGTCAGGTCCTCTGCGAAAAACGCGAATCATGGTAAAAAAATCAACTGCCACCACCTATATTACTTGTTCAAGTTCAAATTTACAATAAAGAAAATGCGATACTAGTGTGTTTACAACTACCACGATTATTATTTTTTGTTTTGTTTTCCGTGGTTTCACAGAGGAAATTAACTTACCTTTGCGAATGTACTCAAACAATTGTTAGTTTGGAGACAGACTATAATTATAACGTTGAGTCTTCACAGCCTGGTCGCGAATGAAATTGGTACCAATCCAACTGATGAGATCTCCACTTACTGTAGACCTATATCTGAGCAAATATTGGAAAGCTATAAGCCGAGTCTGCCATTGTTTGGACGCTCTGGGTTGCAGTAGGCTACAGCTCTGCAACCTTCCCAGAATATAGTCAAGGACATACAGGACCAGGGTATACGCGGGTATACAGCGTGCACTCACCTCTAGAGACCGTATACTCACCTCACAAAATATTTGTACTCATCTCTAATTTGTTTTGGAAAATTAACTGGTAGGCCTAGCGTGTACTCACCTCTAATTTTTTACCATTACAGCCCTGTATAGGACATAGGACGAACATTGAAGGATAGGCCTACTGGGCCGAATTCAAGGGAAAATAGTTTATTCGTAAACGTCGCGGCAAATGGTTGACGTCAGGAACTAATCAATCATGATTTTGATGAACTGCATTCAAACAGTGTTGAAAGCTATGAATTAAGAATAAGTTAGAGACACTTAAAACACGTTGTTACATATAAGCTAAAAAAATCGCTGTTGCTACAAGAGTAAATAGAACGCAGTGATTAATAACAAATTGAACATTTTCAACAGATTTTTGGCAACACTTAGCCTAATAGCTAAAAATATTTTTTACTACTAGTTGATTACTTTATTGAAGCGCGATCTTATGTTTTCTTTCAGAATGCCAAAAGTTGGCATGCGAAGATTTTTGTTTTAATCTAGGAGACCTTCGTGGAAAATGCCAGTGTAAAGACGGATACTATATTCAGTTAGACGGAAAGTCATGTCAGAGTAAGTGCAGTCAATAATATTAACACAGACTTATCAGGAAAGAGAAGTTATGGACCGCTATCGTCTATAGGCTATAGGCCTATCCAATCAAATGAGTTCCCAAGAACTTCGCTTCCCATCTATAATGAATGTATCATAGTTGTAATTGTTAATTATATATATATATATATATATATATATATATATATATATATATATATATATATCACAGACGCTTCGCCCTACAACACAAACGTTGGGATCTCGCTTTAGAGGCGACAAAATAATAGCCCGCTTTCATTCTGTTAGCTTAGGCCTAACGTCTCCCTTTCTTTAGCACGCCATGCATCTGTTTGTATGCGGCGCATCCAAGAGGCACGGTCCTTGGCCATGATCATTCGCCTGAATCGTCGCAGAAGGCGTCTGAACTCGGATGCTTTTATCTAAACACTTCGCTCATTAAATGCCTCACTAAAGCGATGTGACGTATATATATTGCCTATGTCCATTGCAGCCAGTCGGCCGAAGTTTATCTACAGCGTTGGTATGTCACTGATTTCTGCCGACGTTGCAATCAATGAGCAAGATCCGCTCAATGTGTCCATTTCTGCCAGTGTCATTGTGTCAGACGTTGAAAGAGCTCAGGCTGTAAGTTTCGACTATGGACAAGAGTTGCTCTTTTACTCGGATACCATACGTGGCGCCATCTATAGATCGACATCCAATGGAACCGAAACACAGGAATTGACCGTACAGCAGCCACTCGTCGAAGGTACGGCCATAATGCACATACACATCGCTGGCATAATATATAGCCTATATATAAATATATTAGGCCTATATATGATTGGTAGGCCTACTTACCAGAATCCTCTATTTGTGCTTCTTCGGATGTAGTCGACGGAACGTTCAGTGCAAAATTCTCGTATAAACACCTTTCCCTCTTTCTCTTCTCAACACATTAAGTGGTACATGAATATATGTAGTAAGACTCCCCTTTAAAATTCCACCGATGTTAATACTTTAGGTATCGCTGTCAATTGGTTGGATTCAGTGATTTACTGGACAGACTTCAATCTGGAGCATATAATGGCATCAAAGTTGGACGGTCGATACCACACAATTGTACTGGAAGGGATAACTCAGCCGAAGGGACTGACCATCGATCCCATCGCTGGGTATGAGTGCTATTACGTATGAGTGTGCACGTGCGTCACGCGTATATTCATATAATGTGTATGCATCCATCCATTCTGGATTAGGATCAGGACTTCAAGCATTTTAGCAGAGGTCCACTCTATCAATATGGAATGTAGCCTAATGTATTTAGTAAATTCTATTGCGCCAGTGTATAATGCACAAGGCATCAACCGATGGCACGCCAAAACCAAGCCCTAATCAGGTCACTACCCAGGAGATCAGTCCGTAAGACAGGTAGGCATCCTATGGTGGATAAACAATTTGAAAGAGGTAAGTTTTAAGTTTAGAATGAAATGACAAAAGCAACTGAGCAGAGCACATAGACACAGGGAGAGAGTTCAAAAAATAGGTCCAGCAACCGAAAAAGCTCGATCGCCAAGAACAGTTATTGACTTAGGAATGACCATACAAAGATAATTATAATCAGATGACCTCGTTGAATAATAATAATAGTAATTATTATTATTATTATTTGTAATATATATCCTTTATTATTTCAAACTGACAGACGCAGTAAGATTACACTGAAACATGACAGTCATACAATAAAGATCTTAATTAAACACACGTTTTGGCAGCCGTGCAAGGCGCCGCCCTAAAGGGGAGTTAAGGGTATCGAACCGCGTTCTAATGCTCTCCTGGTCATGAGTGTTATCATTACTCTATCCCTAGAGTTTCAAGAACGCCGTGGCGTTCAATTTTCGTTTATTCATCATACAGTTGTCACATACGCAACTATAACACTGAATGTCTAGAACAATTTATGCCAGCTATAACAAGTATACGCCTACAGCGAGGGATGCTAGACTGGTGGTCTTAGATAACTCACCTGGCTATTTGATTTCTTCCCTACACGAAAGGTCAGCAATGAATATACATTCTTACATAATGGTCTTGAAATAAAATTTCGATTATCTTTAGCTGGAAACATAAACTCATGAGGCCGGGGCCTAAGGTCGTAGCTATTCAAGCGATCCGGCTGAGAGAAAAAAAACCGATACAAATTATAAATTCAAATGCGTGTTTATACACGTGCGTATTTATTAGTCAACTATTAATCAATAATAATTGCAAAATTGTGCATGTATAATGCTGTGATGAAAGATACACGAGTAACATAACAGTTAAATTGACCCTTGGGTAGCATTTTGCAATGTCATAATTGCTGCTTTGGTGTGCAGTCTGTTATACTGGAGTCAGGGTGGCAAAATTCCTCAACTGTGCAAAGCATATTTAACAGGAGACAGAGTCGAATGCTTTGCCCAGATTCGAAATGGATCAGCTCAAGATCTTGTCATTGACATCAGAACGAAAAAGTAATTACTATCTGCATTTTTCATTAACCTATATTTTACATTAGACTATATTATATTTACACGTTTGCAAATTGCACTATCTAATAACGCCTGACCAGTTAGTTATTTGTTAACTATGATAGCCTCAAACAAATCAATCTGCCAACACCAAACATCGCAATATCAAACACAAATTACAAGTCAACTTGCTTTTGCATCAATTAAGTTTATTCTCTCGCCTTAGGCTATTTTGCAAATAGAATGCGTCGAATTTTAATGTTAATATATCAGGCTTTATATTTTGTTTCTGCTCTTTGGTCAGATTGTTTTGGACTGATCCAATTACTAACTCTGTAAACTGGATCAACGTTGAAACATATCAATTTGGTATTGTCATGTCCAGTGCAGATCAACAACGCGTCTATGGCGTTACTGTCTTTCAGGTACAGTTCCCGTGTTTGCCAGTTCACTTTCAATATCGTAACGTTGATATTCCACACATTGATTTTCAATTTCATCATTTAAATGGTTGTTTCTTCATGATGTCTCTGCAGTTTTGATCAACCAATTTCTATCATTGAAACGAGAGAATGACTGAAATGATGCCTGGCACACCTGTGACTTGCATTTAAAAGGGTCTTAAGATATCAGGAAGAATTTACTAATCCTCGTGTATTTAATTTAAACCTCGTAAGCTATTACCGGATAGGCATAATTATAAACGAACATAGCACAAGATTTGTTTAAGTTTATGGTCAGCATCATTTTTAGCGACTCACAGTGAAGTTTGCAACTATGTTCAATGGTTCACTCACCATACAATTTGTAATCGATGAATTTCAGAAACTTTAACCCTTTAACGACGAGAGGGACCGATTAGTTTTCCATACATTTTAGTGCTAAGTGTTAAACCAGTAGGCTTACCAGCTTCTTGCTTCCTGATTGACGATTTTTGCTCTCTATTCTTTCATGTCATGCTAGGATTATGTAACGTGGACAAGTGGCTCCAATGACTTACAGTTTAATTTCGATGACGAATCCACCAACACCATTCCGTTAAACAATTCGGTGACTCCGCCCCATACGAATTCCTTCGGCGTGATCACGTATGACACTTACCTTCAACCAACAGCCTTAGGTAGTCTATTCTATTCCGTTACTCTTTCGTATAATTGTTGTGCTGTCATAATTTAAAAGGCGGCCAAAGTCTTTAACTGTGCAAAGCATATTTGCCACGAGATAGAGTTGAATGTTTTACTCAAGTAATGGATAATGTTTGCAAATGTTAAGCTGCTACTTGTTGAACTTCATACTCCATACACATTTTCTGTCTTGTTTTAACTCACTTGAACGTGTGCCAAGCATGCAACGGCTCACGAGTATCCACACACAGAAATGAAAACAAATCAAAAGGAATACGTCAATATTCGTTGTCTTGTTTTGACAGCTACTTGTGAAATGGCGAGTGATTCAGGCCAAGCACTTAAGTGCCAGCACCATTGCTTTTCTCTTCCTAGTGGACCTCAATGCAAGTGCGCTATTGGTTATCAGCTTGAAGCGAAACAAATGTCATGTAATTCAGGTAATTCAACAGCTCAACCATTTCCACGTATTGCCTGCCCCTCGCATGCCTATCTGAAAATAATGTGACTCGCCGTGATAAAATTGGTGTAATGTTTCATATGTTAGCAATTAGGCTACTCTTAATAAAATACCGAATTTAATTCTGTTTAAAATGACTATAAATTTTGTAAATATTAAATAGTTCCAGAGAAAATAGTCAGCTCAACACAGAGGCGTCTACACCATGGAACCTTTGAGCAAATGCTCCATCCAAGAAATGGGGGTCTGTCAGTGCATGTGCCATCATTAACGTTGGGGAAGGAAGGAGAAGGGAAGAAGAGGAGAGGGTAGGGGAAGTTGCTCCAATGACTTGGGGGATAGACGCCCATGGTTCAACATCATGAATTCATAAATTATTTTGATAAATGCAATTTTGGTTGGATTGTTATCTCTTTATATAAAGTCTGATATAAAATCTTCTCATTTAATGGTATGGTAATTGTGTCAGTTGAATATTTAAAATAGGAGGACGATCACTTCTGAAATGGTTAATCTTCTAGTTTAAGATACACTAACTGGGCAATTTATATCCGCCGAAATTGATTTTCCTTCATGCAGCATATGAAGTTTTGTAAATGATAGCCTTGCCCGGCCATTTTAGGCCATTCATATTTTTGTCGGATTTTGCCGGTTTATCTGCTAACAGAACTGAGCCATGGAAACAGCCTTTTGTTTACCGATCCATACCATAAACAGATTTATCAACTTTCAACCGATGGATCGAGTGAAACTGTACAAGGCGTTTCAGTTCCGCCACTTGAATATCCAACCAGCGTGGAGGTAGATGAAGAAGAAGGCATCCTCTATTGGATCGACATTCGCAGTCGTCAGATTAAAAGCAGCGATGTTTATGGACAGAGAGCGTCCGTTCTGCACACGTTCCCAGCAGGTATATTTACTAATTGTTTCTTTTACTAATTAGGGCCTACTAATTACTTTTACGCCCAGAAATTTAACTTTCTTATACACACGAAAATTATTATTATTATTCGAATAAAATACCTCATATGTACAACTGTCTCGCTAGTTTTTCATTAATGGAATGTTAAACGTAAATTTAAATATACACTTTTTTATGCCGACACTGCAATTTTGATAGGGTGAGATCCTAAACCAAAGCTTTTCTTTTTTAAAGGTGCCACGCTATTGAAGGTGCCCTGCGTGGTTCCTGTTAGCGATGTTACTATGCAAATGCGGTCGCGTGATATTTTCAACCTTTAATTTTATTTTGAAAATCTTAAACAGTCACGAAAAAAATTTTGTTTTGTATTAACCAACAGAATTTATAACCTATTAGATCTAAGAAAAGCATCATCACATGTAGCCTAGGCTATATATTTTGTGCAATGTCTCTGGTTATTTGTTAATAAGATTCCAGGCCAACCAAGATGATAATAAATCCTATAACAAAGGATTTGTATTATACCGACTACACTCAAGGAGCTGTTTATTCAATTCGTCCAGGATCCGTTCCTCGTCTCATTTTCACGAATTTACAGCAACCCTTCGCACTGGCTATCAACCATATTGAAGAGTAAGTTTTTGCCAATTTTAGCGAAACTTTTCAAAATTTTTATACTTAGCCTACTTAGACTAGGCCTAACAATTTTTAATGCATTACGCTGCAATTAGGTGTCACAAAGAAATACAAAACAAACTGATGCCATCTGTTTCAGTTTTGAAATCATATAAAAATTAATGAACTACTGAAGCCAAAATTGAGTGGCAGAATTTAAAATGCAACTCAGTGCACGGAATTTTTTTTATCAAATCATGTTATGTCTCACTCAGAAATAGGCCTATACTGAGCCTGGATAGTCATTTCATCGAGGCACAAACTTTCAAAACATAACATAACATAACGGACAATGCGTCATTACTTGGGCAAAGATAATAGAATGTACAGGTACACAAACTTAGGAATAAAAACCCAGTTATATTAACGTTATTCATTGGTAGGCCTATAGGACTACATCGGTTTTGATTGCCTTCGTCAGCACTAGGTCTACTAAAAAGGTCTCACTTCACTGAAAGTTGTTTAAACAATACAACAAACCTAATATTATGTGCATTATGATATTTTGCATTAAGCATATAATATTTATTGTGTTCACATGATTTTAGATAAAGTGTTTGTATGGTTTTTAGATCAATCTATTGGTCTGAGGCTGGAACAGTAAGCTGTCGAAGCATTTCTCATGTACAGTCGAATGCGACTAAAACGTGGTCCATTTTTCGTAACGTAACGGACCTTCATCTACAAATTAATGGTAAAATGATAAATTCGTTGAAATTGAGGAACTGCGACACTGTTATTTGACTCGATTAGCCTAAATCAAAATAAAAAATTCTAGTTGTCGATAAAGGCGATAGAAAAATCATCAGCTTGAATCTTGCCTTAGAAAAAAATTAATTCATCTTAGACTTTCACAAGCTTTAGGCTATACGAGTGTTAAAATCAAAATATAACCAATCAGGTTTACGTGAGACAGCCGACTAAGTATAATCCTCCCTCGGTGCCCGTACATATAATGTTAGGAAAGCCGGGTGTGATAATTCAATATTTTTATATCGATAAACTTGATCGATCTGACCGTTTTCCATACGCTGTCTCATCGACAGTTTATTAGGCCTAGGTCCTATGGGTCTATACAGAATATTCAATTCATTGCGCATTTAATTTCTTTCGAGTCTAGTTAGAGCATCAACCAACAGTAGGCCTACTGAACAAAATCAGTGCTTTGGCACCAACTGAACAGTCGGACAAGGTTCAGGTTCATGGTGTCATTTTCACAAGTAAGTCCCTATTGCAAGAAATTATGAAATTAGGTATTTATCTGCTTTTGTGTAATTATGCAATTTTACATTTCCGTGTGTAGAATCAATTCTCCTAGTTGTCGATAAAGGCGATAGAAAGATCATCAGCTTGAATCTAACAACGGGAGAATTTACTGAAATCTTTCATTCAACAGAAATGGACATTTTTGCTGCTACAATGAACTTCAGATATGTGTATTTTACAGCATGGAATAAGAAGTAAGAAACAAAAGTGATAAAAAGAGTGTCATTCGCTTAGCTTTGATCCTTAAGTTGATTTGTCTGAAGGTTGTATCATTCCACCGTAAAAGAGTTTTCATTCATCTTGCTAAAAATATCACGCGGGCTGCAAAAAAGTGTCAGAAAAATTGTGAATTTCGTATTAACACAAATTTGATCGGACCAATAGGTTAATTTACCGGGCAGTATTATTTCTTCGAAACCGTGTTCGCAACTTCTAATCTACGTGGGTAACCCTGTTAGGGATTAAAACTATTGGTTATTTCTCTGAGACTGATTTAATTTTCATTTTATTTGGAAACATTTTGTACGTGGAATCTCGCAGTTGCAATTCGAAAACTGGCCCTCTGTATCTTCCCCTTAAAGTTTTACCGTCGTCTTAATTTCGACAAAAGAGCAATGCAATGGTTGCAGACGGCAGCTGCCAATAAGTGAAATATGAAGAATAGCAATCTATCATCCGACAAGCATATCGATATCGATCGGAGTTAAGATAATCTGGTTGGTTGTCAATATTATATTACAAATTTGAAATTTTTGCACCAGTGTCTGAATTTGTCTCATATATCGCAGCAAAAACACTAATAGGCCTATTACACTACAACACAATATTTTCAGCCAAGCCAAAACACCGGGTGTCACAAGAAAACATAATTTTATTACCAAAAGCCATGATGACCCTGTGAATGGTTTTATTTAGCGAACAGATTTCGTTTATATTTATGTTTTCACGGTAGCTTCTATTTTAAGTGACTATTTCAACTCGTACTTTACACCGGGTTACTTGAGCTAATATTTGCTACCAAAACACAATACTTATGGGCCTACTAAAACTGGCCATTTCTGACCTCTCAGCTAGGTTCGTTTCGGGGACAGCTTTTGTTGTTGACGAATTGTTAAATTTTCTCGATATATTCTTACGTTCAGAATTATGTCTAGATTGCACTGGTTCTTTCCGTTATGTATGTATGTAGGTATGTATGTATGTATTATCTATACGGTCCAATACATGAGAAGGCACGATGAGGTAGTGTTAAAGTGCGAGAGAGCGATTTTTGCATATCTCCACAGCTGGTTGAGCGCAACGATCGCATATGATTGACGCGCTACCTCCAACTTGGACAACTGAACAGAGGAGTAAACCGCGACTCCAAAACTACCGCAATTCTCATATTCGGTAAAGGAATACCGAGGAGAATTATTGGAATGGCATCGATTGCTAATCACGGAGAGATTCTGCGATTATCAAAACAAGAAGATTGGTTGTAGAAGACAGTCCCCGCGGATATTCCTATTAAACTGAACGTGTTTCGATCAAAACTGAAACTACACATCTTCCCTTCCACTAAACCTCTATCGCTGCTCCAATTCTTAACAATCCATTCTAGCTGTCCGACGCTTTTATCCCATTTGCCTATAGGCTTTTGCTTTTTCGACTGAGCGCCTGTGACTAAGCTCGTTCACACGCCTTAAACTATTCAAAAAAAAAATTCAAGACATTATGATTTTACGTCAAATTGCATTGTCTGTTTCTGTTAAAAGGGGCATCTTTAGAGTTAGTCGAGACAATCTGTCCGCGTCTACCGTCGAAGTTATTGGAAAACCAATTTTTGCAAGAATCACGGATCTAAAATTTGTGGAGAAAATGGGTAAAAATTGTTTCTAAACTGGAAGTTTAAGAAATTTTGCATGTTTGCATTCCATGTATGTGACATTGTGAGATGTTAAAAGACATGATCGCTCACTGTAGGCCTATAGTTAATCGGTGATAATCTCATTCCTGTCATTTTGTGTTAGTCGCATCAAGAAATATGTTCAGGGAAAACAAAACAAAATAATGTATGAGATGATGATAAAGCCTATCTAATGTATCCGTCAGAGTAATGTTAACCGCATCAAGTAGGTTAAGAAAGACTCCGGGATTCGCACAATATTTCACAATACAAAAAACATGCTGCATAGTATTGTAACGGAACCAAGGAACAACTACTTCAGTATGGGCGCTATGTGCCCTGGGACTGAGTGTACGCTGCATCAAGTCCGGAGGGGGGAAAGGGCGTCCGTGTATTCAGGAGACTGAGTAAAACAGTGAATTCAAACTTTATTCTTGATGAACTGAAATTCTTTTCATTATCGAATGAATCAATCATCGAATAATTGGCGTAGCACAAAGTAATAACGTTATCAACAGAATAATAGCCTCTGCAGTCTGCACCGTAGTTCTCAGCGATTGGCAGCGGTTATAGCCTATATGTGCCTCCAGGCAGAAGTTCGCAACTCCGATCTCCTACCGCAGGCAGAAAATCGCACAGCAACTAATTAATGACAACCCTAACTCTCACAAAACCACTTCGACGGAAAAGTCGGCAACATAATCCGTTACTAGACAAGTTCTCCGTCAGCTGTCTCTTTCTGTAGCGTTTCTGTCTGTTCAGTTCTTTCTTTTAAAGTTTTCGCCGCTCAGCGCTGCAAGGGAGGAAGTCGCTGCAAGAAAGGAGGGAGGCGGTACTAGAGCTGCAGAGCGATGCAGGAGAGAGGCGCTGCAGCCGACGATGAGAGGCGCTGCAAAGGCATTGCAGCCGACGAGGCGAGGAAGAGAGCGTACCCCCGAAAAAACAAAAACCACCAGAACGCCACAGTATTTTACTGATGATCTGTGGAAACAATGGCATATTTTTTACCAGATATAATATATTGCTCTATATAGAATAGAATTTAACTGAACCATGACCTCAATGGTTCGTAATTGTAGTGATGACGATAGTGGCGAAGATGACAACGACGACGATGATTATGACAGCACCTTTATTTTCATAAATTCCATTATCAATTTAATATGTTTTTCTGTGTTTTCAGCTTTTACTGAAAATGGAAATATCAATGGTGTGATTCTTGGCATTTGTATTGGATCACTGTTCTTTCTTATTATCATTGTTATTCTCCTATTTATTTTCTTGTTCAAAAAGCGAAAAAGTTCACTTGCTAGCAAGTCAAAGACACCCAACACGGAATGCTCATTAAACTGTGACGATGGGTCAAATAAACATCCAGACCTAAAGAATATCTCATGCGCCGCAGAGAGTGGAAGCTTCAACAGAAATTATCACATTACAGCAAAACCGGTCGAGTATCTGAACTCAAGTTGTTTGTCAGAAACTATGAGAGTTGAAATGGACGCTGGTACTACTGCAGCCGAGGTTGTTTCGCGTGAGCCAACGATAATTAAACAGGAAAAGGCTCAAGAATCTAGACAAGAACCAAAACAGCTCGCCGTAAATTTTAGGCCTACTTATCTTCACGGAAATCGTAGCAAACAAGCAGCCTCTGTACTACATCATGAGGGCAATCGTCTAAACACAAGAGCTTCAGTTGTAAAACGACCTGACTTTAAAGAACAAACACATCGGGGAAACAAAACAGAAGAGGTGGTGATTAACAGTATGACTGACGGTCGATTAACAGTTATCGGCCAAAGTAACAAGAAATTGGGTACATCAACCTCAGGACAGATTAACGTACCTTCGAACACCCATGAGCAACCAAGAGGTTGGGCACCGGCATCACATAACATTCCGACTGTTGTAAGAAGTACGTGGGGAAGAACAAAGGCAAAACAGAAATGAGACGATGCCGATATATGCATTGCTTAGAAATGCAGCGACTGGCTTTATTGAAAATTTTTTTTATTGTGCATAGGATGATAGGGACGCTATTTGGATTCTTAGTTTCATGGGTTTAATCACATGATGCAATGCTATGTGATGTAATCATTGTAATGCAATGTGATAGAACCGCGTGTGATTTAGCGTCTGTAAGATATAACTGTGAGGACTGTCTAAAGACACTCCTCACAAAAGTCACTTACACCCACTTTGGAAAGTAATATTCCAAGTAATCCATCAACAGGAATAAACAAGCAATCCTTGGTAGGTCCAATCTGTTTACTGCCCCACGGAAGAATGAAGCTGGATTCTAAGACTAAGACCAGCATAGTAACGTCCCTGGAACGTGGCACAGTGCATATCCAATGAAGGAATGCACAGATGTGCATATTTGATGTGGAATTGTGCATATCTAATGTAGGAATGTGGAGATGTGCATATCTTATGAGCCTTGTGCATATCCTATGGGCATTCCACTATAGGCCTATAAGAGAGGGAAAAAGAGAAAAAAGTCGGAAAGGCAACGCGGAGAGACGGTTCAACGCGAGAGTCGGTTTCGTGTCAAAGTCTCCAGGATTCCAGTCGAAACGTAAGCCAAGGAAAACGTCGTTCGTCTACACTCGAAGGAAGAAACGAAGCCCCTAAGCCACGTAGAAACACGTTGAAACCGCTAACCCCGTCAAGGAACCGTAGTCGACACAGCAGACATGCCGCATACATGTGCAGAGAATCTATCCACTTACGATAGGATTCGAACTCTCACCAGAGCCAGGGCTAACCAATCCTCGCAAACACCTGGAATGACAATGGGTTTTCCCCGACAGCCAAACGATCGGCGTTGTTAATTGGGCACGTGACTTGTAGGCCAAGTCAGAACGTAGATCTCCTACGCACAGCGCCGATGATTGCAGATACACAGAGATAGACGTTAAATAGCGTAAAGTCGACAGCGAAAGACATTGGTGCCAGAGATAACCAATTCGACTAGAGTGTACAGCTATTGTTACGAATATATCCACTGGACTCACTGGAAGATACCTACGCGTCCCGCTACCCTCGGCTTACTCGGACTAACCCCATCTTGTGTGTGTAATGCTAAACATACGCAGGAGCATTCATTGGATTAGAGTATATTTCCGCCGCTTGAACAAGGATGATTGCATCGCCACCACGTGAAGTCTGATGGAGACCCAGGAGAAAACACTGCCCATGCTCTCTACTACGAGCCAAGTCTAGCCCTACGCAACCTTTATTAATTACCACAATCCCCCAAATTTGCCCAAATTGAGTAACTAGCTAGCATTTGTTCGTGTGAATTCCGACTTGCCAGTTGCCACTTAAGACTGTGCCAACTTTCTGCGAAGCCTATCTATGTAGATTAATCTTACATTAAGTTGTTCAGTAATTTTGCTTGTAAAGAAAACTGTTGCATTAGTGAAAATATAGGCTACTGTTTGCAACAATGTCGTTGTCCAAATCTTCGCATATAGAACCAATCACGGACTGTAGTGATGATGATGATGACCGGAATATGGGAGATGATGAGGACGTGATGAATGCGACTTTTCAAGCACCCATTCTAAATCAAATATTATTGACCCTCCAAGGTCTAGTAAGCCAACAATCTGATATGGTCACAAGGCAGTAATCAATGGCTTCTGAACAAACCTCTTTACATAACGCACAAGCACTTTTTCTTAATCAACAAACCACCCTAGCTTCCAGACACTCGGATATAGCCTTGTCAGTTGTGGAGGAGGAAGTGGGGGAAAACCTGCTGACTGTCGGCTCCCTCCACCAGGCCCCTGGGCCCCAACGCAGTACTAGCCTTCTGGCACGCAGTGATCGAGGGACCACTGAAGTCTCGGTCTCAACTCCCCAGCCGTGATGGAGGTTGGCAGAGGTAATCTCTGCCAACCTCCATCACGGCTGGGGCCCTTCATCAACATCCTGAAGGCGCTCAAACGTCATCTTTAACACATATGGTCTTTGGGCCCCAAACGCACCCCCTCCAGTTTAGGACCTGTCAGGGATTGGAACCCGAGTGGCTCCTTCTTAGCAAATGATCTGATAGAAGAGCGATTCATTGTGCGCCACAGCAGCACTATGGACGAACAAGCAGGCGCACGGGCTCACGCCGGAAGTAGAGATAGGCCTAAGGTGCATCAGAATCTGGTCCGACGGTCAGGCGAAGAAAGACTTGACGACGCTTACCATGAGGAGGCCACTGAAGGAGTTAGCTTACACTATACCACCGGCAAAGACCCCCACATAACAAACTTCTAATTTGAATGACGTGGTTGCCTGTATCTGACACTTCAATTCCATTTAGCATTAAATACTGGGTTCTTTGTAACTCAAAAACTTTATAATGCTGCAAATTAAGAAATGTGTTTTTCTTAAATTCCGATATGGTTTTGGTCTTGGTAATGGTCTTAAAGAAGTCATTGGTCTTAATTTATGTGGTCCTGGTGTCCAACCATGCGGTCTGGGAAATTTCGTCTTACTTACAACACTGCTCTCTAGTAGGGTATAATGGGGCAAAGACGCGCAGGGGCAAGAACGTTCAATGAAATCAGGCCATAAACAGCTCACACTAAGTCTTATTGTTTCGACAGGAGATCGAAGTGGCTAGACGGATTACGTGAAATCTACAAGGTAAACTTTGTGTTTGGTCGATTTTCGTAAAATATTTGTAAAAATTGAAAACGTGATTGTCCAAATTGCGTGCGCGTGAACGAGAAACGCTACGCAGGCCTACATATGGATGAAGACAAGACTAAGTGATATTTCAGTAGGTAGGCCAGAGTTTATATCTGTCCATAATAAGGGGTCGTCCATAAAGGACGTCCGAAAAATATGACCCACTTTGGACCCCTCCATCCCCTTTGTCCGCATTTGACCTTATCCTCCATCCCTCCCCCTTGCGGACGTCCGCACGCCTAAGCCAATTTTTAATGTCATCATTACTTCTACAATTATTCCACAGTTCCTGTGCACGTTTAAGTGACAGTTAAGGTTTTATATCGCAGGATGTGCAGTAATAAAAGCCTCTTTAAAGCCTTAGTAAAGGTTATACCATGCATGAGGTTTTAGGCAATCACTTCCTGACCTTGTCGTCTTTCAGGGAAGGTTGAAACAAGGTGGTGTTGAAAAACTATCAAATTTAAAATTTTAAATGAGGACGTCCGCACTGGTTATAACCCTCCCTCCCCCTTGTCCGCATTTCAATGAACCCTCCCTCCCCTCTTTGCGGACGTCTTTTATGGATGACCCTTAAGCAGTATTACCCCTAATGGCTGTCCTTACAGAAACGCCATTCATGGGGCAAAGGCGATCGGGGCAAGATCGCTCGCGCGCGCTTGCCCCATGTGTGGTGTACGATCTTGCCCCTTTGCATTGACCTTGTTGATCCAGTAAATTTAAAGTAAATTTAAACTTAGCAAAGTAGTCTTAACGGTTTTTTCTTGTAATTTATTGATTGCAGCATATTATATGACAATGGTAAGACATCATGAAAGAAAAACGAACAGGACTGTCGGATGTATAGAAGACCTTCGACGAGCAGCTCGTGATATGATTGCTGGTGGTCAAACTATTCGAAAAACAGCAGAACAATTTGAAGAGGGTAGGCCTACCTATATATGTGACATATTTCAATGATATATTGAAGGATTTCTATTAAAAAAATTCTTCACCAACCTTATGCTGTTTTAATCGGAAATTTCATCCAGAGTTTTGCTTTTGTATTTTACTTTATATGAATAGGCCTATACTTATATTATTTCTATAATATTTATGCTATAGGCCTACTAGAATTTCCATAGCCTATGTTTCTATATTATAGGCTAGGCCCTACTAGAATTTGCAGGGCCTAACCTATGCAGGGCATTTTTTAACATGTTGACTGGTGGGGAAATTCCCCACCAGCCCTCTCGAATTCCCCACCAGTCCTTGCCCTTTTCCCCACCAGTGAATTTTGCCCTTTTTAGTCCAAAATAATTATTTTTTTTCATTTGTGTCACCTTATGCATATGATATACTGTAAATGCAATTGTCATTCACAACTAACATTTCAACGTTACATTGAACTTTTGACTACATGCGTTTGAACTTAATATGGGTGCCCATCATTAAGACACCAGTGCTTATTATGGGCACCACAGGGTTCTTTATATTTTCCATATTGTCGAAGTAAATTTTGACATCTTATTGTTATTTCAACCAGTACCTAGCGACAAAAGTATTGAAAATTAGTTTGACAAACATTGTTTTATTTGGTCCTAATTTGATTATGAACTACGACATAAAATCCTTAAGGTGCCCATAAATGGGTACCGTACTTTACCCTAAGCATCCTTGGCTTAAAATCTTGAAAACTCATAAAGCCACATATTTTCGTACATCGAAGTAAAAGACGAATTTGCTACATTCTGAGCTCAAAGATGCCAAACAGTTTCCTCGACATCATGAAGTGCGTTTCGCTCAGCATCAGGTACAATTGATGTTACAGCCTAGGCTATTGAGTAACATTCATGGCTGCAAGGCTGTGTGGAATAAACTAGAGCAAAATGGGGACCGTAAAGAGAAGGCTGAAGCTCGAGGTTTCACAAAGACTTGGAGTGACAGACAAATTTGGATATCTGCATTAATGGACGATATCTTGGATGTATACCAAACTTTACAGAAACAATTTCAGCGAGATGATCTTGTCCTTTGTGACATACTGACATGCAGAGATGGCACTCTTAGGAAGCTTCAACTGATGAAGAATGGATCGTATCCAGGTAAAGGTACTTGTTAAAACAGAAAATGGCTGTACTAAATGTTTCTTGTTTATTAGACAATTATATAATAAATATTAAATTAATATTAAATTAAATTATGGCATTAAATAATGAATTAAATAATATAAAATATTATAATAAATATTATAATATAAATATTATTATTAGTAATTATTCCTGTGGCCCACAGCTCAGAAAGCTTTCTCTGATTCAGTGCTTTTTGACTTAAAATTACGCGCGAAAAATGCCATTTTTCAAAATTCCCCACCAGTGAAAATTTCTTAAAAAATCCTTTGAGCCTATGTTTCTATCCAAGTTATACTTTTTTAACAATTACAGGAAACCCTTCCGATATCTTGTGGACGTTTCAAGCCAGTTTTTACAAAAAAATGAGATTCAGTTAGGCCCTACTGCATGGAACTTGATCGACGTTTCTTTGGCTTACGGATTCAGAAAGCGTCAGGGTTTGGCTTTACGTACACTCGAGCCAACCAGCCTTCGACGAGCCATGGGGTTCAACCGTGTTGACATATTTTAGTGTTCTGAAGTCAACAATTGAAACTTATAAGTTTGGTACTTCCCAAATTTTCAATGTAGATGAAACTGGTTTCAGCACTGTACCTTCTCGTCTTCCAACAGTTGTGTCAGCTAAAGGGAAGAGGGCAGTCAACAACAGCGGTTTGTTGTTTCGATGCTAGTGGGGTATATGTTCCGCCAGCCTTCATTTTCCCTAGACAAAGATTTCTTCCAGACTTGCTGGATGGCGCTCCTGAAGGTAGTGTTGGATTAATAAACCGTGACCTATTCATGCAATACTTACAGCATTTTATACACCATGTCAATCCTTCTGCTGCCAAACAAGTTCTTCTCATTCTGGACAATCATTCATCGCACATATCACTACCAATCATCGAGTTATGCCGAAGCCGAAGAAATGGCATTCATATGCTAAGCTTGCCTCCTCATGCTAGGGCCTAGCCACAAAATGCAGCCATTGGACGTCCGTAGTTTTTTTATTGGCCTTTGAAGTCACTGTACGCTGCTCAGTGTGACAACTGGCAAGTTTCCAATCCAGGGCTAGCAATAACACAATACCAAGTTGCTAGAATATTTCGGCCAGCATACCAGAGAGCTGCAATGGTTGAAAAGGCTACCAAACGTTTCCAGTGCACTGGCATTTGGCCTTATGATCCTTCAGTGTTGACAGACATTGATTTCCTACCATCTCAGGTCACTGACGTTCCACTGACGCCTGCCACTGCAGAGGCTCCTCCTTTGCCAACCAATCCTGATGCTGAACCAGCTATACCCACTGCAGAGGCTCCTCCTTTGCCAACCAATCCTGATGCTGAACCAGCTATACCCACTGCAGAGGCTCCTCCTTTGCAACCAATCCTGATGCTGAACCAGCTATAACCACTGCAGAGGCTCCTCCTTTGCAACCAATCCTGAAGCTATAACCACTGTGTTACTAGTATTCCAGGTCCAAGTAGGTTGACACAAGTTATAACTCCTGAAATGATATGACCTTTACCAAAAGCAACTACGAGTCGAACTGGCAATGGAAGAGCACAGTAACCTTCCTTAATAAAACTGCTTCACCATTCAAACAGCAGCTCAGTGAGAAAGAGAAACCAAAGATACCCAAAAAAGTTGTCACTTGGAGAAAAAACAGTAATGGAAATGTATGTATCAAAAGTAACGTAAATAATACGAAAGATTTGAAAGGGGCCGACGACCTGATTACAACATAGTGCCCAAACCTCCCAAGAAACTTGCCAAAAGGCGACTGCAACCGGAAGGTGAAAGTAAAAGTAAGTAAGTAAGTAAGTATATCCTTTATTCAAAACCAACTGCTAACCGCATTTTGGTGTACATAGTTCATAATATTAATTTAAGCATATAACATTCGAATGACAAAGGTTTTGCGAGCTAGAGTCAGCAGAAACTGACAAATCTGCAAAAAACATTGACAGAAAACAAAAAAGCCAACAACGGCAGGTGATAGGCCTACAAGTCTACAACTATTTGTCCTGCTTGCGAAGAAGGGCACGTTCATGTATACCAACCGAGAACTGGATTGGTTGCAGTGGTCCATGCGGGAAATGGTGGCACGAAAAATGCACCGCACATGAAGGTGGTGTCTTTATTTGCGATTTCTGTTGACTTTTAAAGAAACTGTTCTGCTGACTTTGGGAAAAAATATATAACCAAGTGAGCATTCTAAGTCAATTTTTATTTTCCAGCATAATTAAAGTCATCGTTTCAAAGACTTATAGTTAAAGCCTAGAAATACAAAATAGACAACTTGAAAGAAATTATAAAAGCAAAAATGTTTAGTGTATAGATTGTAAACATTAGGCCTACTGCCCTACTGCCTAGTAGGCAGCTATCTCAAATAATTCAGTATGCCTAATATTGATTTTTTTTATTGATATAATTTTTAAATTTTCTTTTCTCTGCATTAGTAGGCCTAGACCCCTATCTAGTATCCTATAGCGGTTGCTATCCTCATCAAATGCCTAGTTCCTTAAGATAATGCATAGAAGTTAATCGATGTCATTTAATAATGAAGCGACACAGACACCATAGGGCATAATAATTGTTAGTCCCTACAGTGCTGTGAGGCAGTAAAGCAGGCTATTGGCTGTGGACGGAAGCGAGGCTGTTGGAGGGAACGGCGCGTCACGTGGACATCGGGTGATGCGACTGCGTCCAATCGGATGGCCGGAAGATTCGATTTTTAAAATAACGCGCAAAAGAACAGTGATTGGGATCTACAGGATTAGAACGGCAGTCCTCGATAGAAGTTGAAACGGAGAGGACGTCAAGGAGTTAGCTGCAGTTAACTCGTGGATTCAACTACGGAGAGCGAAAGAGAGTAGACGTTCGGAAGTCAGTTGCGATTGCTTTGGAAGGAACGAGACAACGCTGGTGGATCGCCACGATCATCAGGTTGAATCGCACCATACCGATTGTGATCGTATGGTGGAATCAGTGAACCACAGTTCTGCGGATCTGTGAAGACACGTTCTGTCGTGTGAGAGGAATGTTCCGATCGCACATTCTACATTAGAAGAAGGAAAGGAAGCACAGTTACGAGACTCGTCACAGACGCCCACGGGTATTCATTCTGTGTGACGACGATGGACATCTGAGCGGGTGACGGAGAATCGTGAGGATCCGACTGTTCAAGAGACGAATTGCAGAGGTAAAGGCTACTTCGATGGCACCTACGAGATCGAATACTACCATTGGCGAATCGCCCCCGCGTGACAGACTGACCGCATCCTGCGGAAAGGTCTGGAAGACATTCTCAACATCACTTTCACTGAACCACAATGGCTGCAGACCACTCTACCCATCGACCTGGGCGGTCAGGGCATACGAAGGGTGTCCTCGCTGGCACTTCGCCTTTTTGGCATCGGCCGCGGGCACCCTCGCTCTCCAGTCCAGTGTCCTGGGTGGGACTGCTCTCCAGCCCGACTTGCATTTCGCGACGTCATCTTCGCAGTGGCAAGCGGAAACAGGCATTATACAATCGCTGACGACTTCCTAAATATTGCTTCTCAAATCTATCTTTCCATTTTTTGAAAGTTCTGAAGGTGAACGTTCTTTTTCTAAACTTGAAACTGGTCAAAAATTATTTGCGGTCAACAATGGAAAAAAGGACGACTGTCTTCTCTTGCACTACTTTTAATTGAAAACTACTTAATGCGGTTAATGGCATTTGAAGACGTAATATGTTATTTTTACTAATGCAAAGAGCCGCAAAGTTCACATAATGCAGGCTAACACAGCTTAACTCAAACTGCTTCAGTACAAAAGTTATTGAATTTGAATTGCCTACTGTGCCTAGTGGATAATACGGCCCTACTCCTAGCGATTGACAAGAAAGCTCTGGCTTCTGCCCCAAGCGCCTCCAGCGGATGCAACCAAGACTTAACGTACTCATCTGGCTGTTACTTGATACTAGCAGACAACCTCTTGCGCGTCTATGCGGAGGGTGAGATTAAAGTGACGAAATTCTCCGAGGAAGTAGCCTCACTAGAGCGCGTTGATAAGGAACAGATGGCAGCACTGCAAATGATAGCTTCGGCAGACACTGTGACGCGGCTAATCAATGCACCGAAAGTGACGATGTTAATCTGAACTTAATGCAGCAAATTGTGGTTGGTTGGCTATAAACTCCGACCACCCTGCCAGGCTACCAATGGATTCCCGACCGTACAACACGTTCGCAGATGAATTGACCGTCAGTTGTGGCCTTGCCTATAACAGAAATCGGGTAATTATTCCCACTCGGATGCATCCTCACATCTTAGAACGACTTCACAGCGTGCACCCGAGTGTTAATGGCAGCATGAAACGGTTATTGGCCTATATCAAAAGTTTCCAAGACCTGTGTGTAGCAATAGCTATACTCATCAAAATGTATAGCCACTAAAGGGAGTGTATAAATATCCTTCAAGATGATTTAATAATTATACGACGCCGATGCGACACTTTAAGGCATAATAGTATTGGTCCCTTGAACCGCTCCCTTCGGTACTGCGAGACAGGGAAACAGTCTGCGAGCCGTTGGAGGGAAAGGCACGTCACGTGATATGGCAACGGCCAATTACAGGGGCGGAGCGTTCAAGTTTTGGAATCGGGCGCAATTGAACAAGGATCAAAGCCCATCAGAGGAGGAAAATTCATTCAGCATCAGGCCGTGAATCAAAGATGAACTGAGGAGAAGAAATGCGATTTTACGTCAGGCGTTGAATCAGAACGATCAACTGGAGGTTAGCTGCGGTTAACTTGAAGAGATTCAGCTACGAGCGTTGAATCGAATAGGTCGAGTGGAATGCTGCTGAGGTAGAATCCAAAGAAATCGACCTGACTCGTTTATCGAACGCCAAGATTGCCAAGTTCGACTTGAGCGCATCGATTGCGATCGAGTACAAATCGTTTATCACAGTTCTGCTATTACTGTGAGGGTACATTCAGCCGTGCGAAGGTGTTTGTATCGAACATCCGACGCATAAAGGGGGAAAAGGGAATCGCGAACTCGGGACTCTGCAGAACTCGAAGGAACTCGATGAAACGTGAACTCTGTTGAAGAAAAACGAGGAATCATTCTCATCGGAAGAGGCGGTCAACATCGCATCATCAAAGACATCTTCAACGAGGAAAGATAAGACCCCACATAATAGGGTAGGATGGGGTTAGTTGGTCATAGGGGTTTGTTGGTCACTCCCTTCCAACGTCTCAATTGCTTGTGTTCTTCAGAAGTTCATTCTTACTGTCTAGCACAACTCGTTGCCAACGTTAAATTAAGTATTCTAACCATTTTCTATTCTATGCTGGAGGTCAAGGACACTTGTGTTGTTGACGAGAAAATTTTACCGCTGAAACCGAAATATTTCGGATTGCAAACATTTCTTTCTCGCTTGAAAACTACGCGTGCGATCCCAAATCAGTATTAGTATGCTAGATATTTTTTTTTATACTGATTCTAATGCATATAATTTCATTTTGATCGACTGAATCGTTTTTTTTTAGATATTTGAGAAATACTAAAATCACACCCTACGGGGTTAGTTGGACAGCCTATGCATGGGGTTTGTTGGTCCACCGGGGTTCATTATGGGGTTTGTTGGTCCTTGGGGGTTTAGACCCCTAGGCCTACTTGGTTCTATAAATTAGCCTAATGAACCTGCTTTTGTTGAGTTTTGGTTTATATTAGGCCTACAATAATCTGATCTAGGTATTGTTTGCAGGCTTCAGTTTTTAGAAAGATGAGAAATTACATCAGAAAAAGCAATCGTGGAGTTGATCAGGCAGATCTTGAAGAGGCGGCGAGACTAGTCAATGATGATTCGAAAAGCGTCCAATATGCCGCAAATCAGCTATCGATACCGCGTACTAATCTTAGGCTACTCGTTACCTTAAGAAACTGAAAGTGGCTCAAGATAGGGGTCATCCGTTGCCGGTGGTCGGTTACAGAAATGGTCGTCAGATCTTCACTGACAATGATGAACAGGAACTGGCGCAGTATATTATACATGCAGGTACGATCTACTATGGACTCAGTACCACGGAAGTAAGAAAGTTCGCCTATGAATATGCAGTCGCAAATTTGGACCTTCACAAGATTCCACGAACATGGCGCGAAACAGAAGCTGCTGGATTAGATTGGCTTCACGGATTTCTGAAGCGCCATCGACAGCTGGCGATACGTAAACCTCAGGCTACATCGCTGAGCAGAGCGACCAGTTTCAATGAACATAACGTCAAGAATTTCTTTGATAATCTCCGTACACTGCTGTCTCGTCATGCATACACTGCCGGAGACATATTTAATATGGACGAAACAGGGGTGACCACTGTTCACCGCCCTAAGAACGTTATTGCAAAACGCGGTGCTAAGCAAATCGGCCGTGTTACTTCTGGTGAACGTGGTCAGAATGTTACCTTGGCGTGTACGGTTAGCGCTGCAGGGCAGGCACTACCTCCTTTTTTGTGTTTCCAAGGGTGAACTTCAAGACACACTTTCTTCGTGGCGCACCTATCGACTCGGCTGGGTCGGCAAACAAATCAGGTTGGATGACAGAAATAACTTTTGCGATGTACATGACGCACTTTGTTCAGCACACTCGATGCTCTGTCCAGCGTCCGGTTATCTTGATTCTAGACAACCATTCTTCACACATTGCAATAAACATCCTGAACTTTGCTAAGGAAAATGGAATTACCATCCTGTCGTTCCCGCCACACACAACTCACAAGCTGCAGCCATTAGACAGGTCCGTATTCGGACCATTCAAGCGTCATTATGATGCCGCATTTGACTCGTTCATGGTTGCTAATCCCGGTAGACCTGCTACAATCTATGACATTCCGCCACTAGTCAAATGTGCGTTTGAAAAAGCTATGACACCAGCCAATATAACGTCTGGTTTCAGAACAGGCATCATGCCATTTAACAGTGACATCTTCGGTCCGGATGACTTCGCGCCAAGTTCCGTGTCGGACCGCCCAAATCCAAATGTGATCGACCCTCCTCTGAGCACGTCTGGACCGGGAGATCCAACGCCTTCTATCAACCCTCCTCTGAGCACGTCTGGACCGGGAGATCCAACGCCTTCTATCAACCCTCCTCTGAGCACGTCTGGACCGGGAGATCCAACGCCTTCTATCAACCCTCCTCTGAGCACGTCTGGACCGGGAGATCCAACGCCTTCTATCAACCCTCCTCTGAGCACGTCTGGACCGGGAGATCCAACGCCTTCTATTAACCCTCCTCTGAGCACGTCTGGACCGGGAGATCCAACGCCTTCTATCAACCTTCCCGAACTTAACAGTCATTCCCCCATCTTGTCGACCACTCCGTCATCACTCATTTCTCCATCTTGCCAGCCCAGCACCAGCAGAACCGGTCACACACCGCCTCACATCGTGCGCCCATATCCAAAGGCTCCGCCAAGAAAACTGGAAACAAACAAGAGAAAGAGAGGAGAAACCCAGATATTTACAGATACACCAGTTAAGAATCGACTCCTGGCCTTGCAAAATCAAAGAAAGGTTGCAAGGAAAATTGACAGGCCTAAAGTTGGGAGTGGTGTCAGTGCACGGAAAGATGTCAAGATCGGGAAAGCCAGAAAGGGTGCGATGGTAGGTCTACGTATGGGTGACAAGACGATGACAAGAAAGACTAAAATCATAGTGCCCGCTAGGAAGCAACTGAAACTGTCGGAGTTTGGAAGCAACAGCCGGAAGTCAGAAGTGGCGAATGAAAACGACGAATGTTTCTATTGCAATGAGCCGAGCGCTGAATCCATTGACGGCTGGATTCGATGCTACATCTGTTTACGCTGGGCGCATGATGCATGCGCTAGTGTAGAAGATGATGACGATGATTTCACCTGTGAGTTTTGCCGCTAGCCCGGAAGTAAATAAAATACTAGCCTATGCCTATGACTAAGTTGGGCCTTTTTCTAAGGGGGTGCATTTTGGGCTTAATTCTCCAAATTTATGTTGAGCACTGTAAAATTTATATGTCAACAATTGATCCTGACATGTTACCACACAATGTTAAACTGTGTGTTTGTTAATAAATTTAACGCTAACTGTGAAATGAGCTATTTTTTAAAAGTGGACCAACTAACCCCACCCTACCCTAATATTTTACATTTTAAGAATCGGTGTCGCTAAGTAAGATAAGTAAATGTGCTATGAATATGAGATTGATACGGTTTATTTTATTTTAATTATAGCTATAGTCTTTAAAACCCATACGTGTTGTCTCATTAATCATTAACACTTTGAATTTCGAAGCGTTGTATCTATTAAATATATTCTATTCACCAAGTGAGGACAAGCTAAATCGCGATCCAAAGTGAACGCTACACTGTGAAATCTGAGTCCATTATCAACAGTACGTTCAGACTATCTTAATACTGTCGATTATCTATCCAGTTCTTTGAAATAGATCGGTTCCATCAAAAAAACGTGGCAGATATAACCTAGTGCCTTCGACAGTACTTGGCTAGGCATGGCTTCCACATGAAGCGATTACAGATAACAGCCCATTCTGTTCCTAAGACTTCAAGCGATTCGCCGACAAGTACGAGTTCAAACGCGTCGCAAAGTTCGCCTCGCTACTCTTTAGTCAGGTTGAAAACGCTGTCAAGACGGTTAAGCGGCCAATGACCAAGGCAAAAGATGCCACTCAGATCTCCTCGCGATATTAGAATGGAGGAATGTGCCGTCAGAACAGTTAGGCCTGTCTCCAGTAAAAATTACTCTTCGGCCGACGAACCAGAAGCAGCCTGCCCATCGCGAACCGACTAATCGACACTGCAACCTCAAATGGAGCGGAGATCGCCTTATCGAAACGAAGGACAGGCAGGCCCATTATTATAATCGCTGTGCAAACGCCAGACCACCGCTAGGCCTATCAGTCGGCCAAACGGATCGCGAGAAATATGGCGCTATGAGAAATCTCTGAAGTCCTGCCTCATCGAATATACGTGATTCGTTTTGAGGATGGAACCACACGAAGACGAACTTCGCGTCATGTAGCGTTCAGTTCCGAGCCCCAATCATCCTGGGTGACGAAAACGAAACCCGCCAGACTGCACTGTTCCATCAAGGAACTTCTAAAACGAACATCTGTCATCACTCCTTCACCGACTCCGCCCATCAAAGGTCCCAGGATAACCAATCAGACAGTAATTACGCGTTATGGGAGTATTGTGAAACCCACCCCCATCCCGCTACAACAAAGGTTCCATGACAGGACAGGTCCGGTCCCTCTGACCACACGGGTCCACTGACCACACAGGTCCTCTGCCAGGACAGGTCCTCTGACCAGGGAGGTCCTGTGGAAAACGTATAGAAGTAAGCAGAAATACAAGGCAGAAGAGAGGACTTGAACTGCTAGCTGAAGTTGCGTCAGATAGTAGTAAATAAGCGGCTAGATAAACTTGTGTTTAGTCGTCTTTTAAAAGTTTGTATAGATTATCGTCAATGTAATTATAAGTATTTGAGTTGATCAGCGTTGGAAATTCTTGAGAAGTTTTGGCAGAATTAAGGTGATTGAAGTCGTCGAGCAATATTAAAGGCGTTGATTTTTAATTCGGTTTACAATTATCTTTCTGCAAGGATTTGAGTGATTTTGAAGTTGCAATAGCAAGATTTCTCCAGAAACACCGAAGTCTTGTTCTTGGTTTCGATTTCCCGTAGAAAGTCCTTCGAATATCACGAAGGCCGAACTGCGTGCCCCAGAACGATCGAGAGACCTTTGTCGGTAATTTCCCCGCCTCCTGGAGAATCTCGCCATCCTGGTAATGTGAGGGTTTGGATTTTAGAAATTTTTTTAAAAAAATTAAAGGAATGCTGATTTAATGTAGTAATAGAGCAAATACGAAACTAACTTAAAACAAGTGGTCGGAAGCCCGCCGCATGACTGGCCGCCAATGAAAAATATTAAAACATTCAGCCTACCAAACTGCTGACTAATAAAAAGGGCTGTAGTAAAAACCTAGTTGTATCTGATTGGCTGAGGTATGCGTCTAAGCCATAAGCGTCTGTGAGGAAGTATACAAAAACCGCCGCTTGAGGGAGATTTCTTCAGTTGGGAAGGAGCTGAAGACGTTCCTGAAACCGGATCTGAAGACGACGTCTGCCGAAGGACGCGACCGCGCAACTGCTTCGTCTGCCGAGGGGACAAAGGAAGACGCGGGTCGATCGTATCTACGCGCGTCGAAGCTTCCCAACTCCAACTTCCGTTGAGTTGAACCATGTAGACGAGAAGTTGTCCTGCCTATCTACCGCCGTTGCTGGACGAGAAACGACGTCGACAGATAACAACGCACATCCGTGCTGTCGTGGAAGCCAAGTCCTGTCCGAATTACGACCGCACATCCGTGCTGTCGTGAGAGCTGTCCGCTGTCGATCTACGCTGCCGATCTGTCAATCGGACGACCGCACATCCGTGCTGTCGTGGAAGCCAAGTCCTGTCCGAATTACGACCGCACATCCGTGCTGTCGTGAGAGCTGTCTGCTGTCGATCTACGCTGCCGATCTGTCAATCTGACGACCGCACATCCGTGCTGTCGTGGAAGCCAAGTCCTGTCCGAATTACGACCGCACATCCGTGCTGTCGTGAGAGCTGTCTGCTGTCGATCTACGCTGCCGATCTGTCAATCTGACGACCGCAAATCCGTGCTGTCGTGGAAGCCAAGTCCTGCCCGAATTACGACCGCACATCCGTGCTGTCGTGAGAGCTGTCCGCTGTCGATCTACGCTGCCGATCTGTCAATCGGACGACCGCACATCCGTGCTGTCGTGGAAGCCAAGTCCTGTCCGAATTACGACCGCATATCCGTGCTGTCGCGAGAGCTGTCTGCTGTCGATCTACGCTGCCGATCTGTCAATCGGACGACCGCACATCCGTGCTGTCGTGGAAGCCAAGTCCTGTCCGAATTACGACCGCACATCCGTGCTGTCGCGAGAGCTGTCTGCTGTCGATCTACGCTGCCGATCTGTCAATCGGACGACCGCACATCCGTGCTGTCGTGGAAGCCAAGCCCTGTCCGAATTACGACCGCACGTCCGTGCTGTCGTGGAAGCCAAGTCCTGTCCGAATTACGACCGCACATCCGTGCTGTCGTGGAAGCCAAGTCCTGTCCGAATTACGACCGCACATCCGTGCTGTCGTGAGAGCTGTCTGCTGTCGATCTACGCTGCCGATCTGTCAATCGGACGACCGCACGTCCGTGCTGTCGTGGAAGCCAAGTCCTGTCCGAATTACGACCGCACATCCGTGCTGTCGTGGAAGCCAAGTCCTGTCCGAATTACGACCGCACATCCGTGCTGTCGTGAGAGCTGTCTGCTGTCGATCTACGCTGCCGATCTGTCAATCGGACGACCGCACGTCCGTGCTGTCGTGGAAGCCAAGCCCTGTCCGAATTACGACCGCACATCCGTGCTGTCGCGAGAGCTGTCTGCTGTCGATCTACGCTGCCGATCTGTCAATCGGACGACCGCACATCCGTGCTGTCGTGGAAGCCAAGTCCTGTCCGAATTACGACCGCACATCCGTGCTGTCGCGAGAGCTGTCTGCTGTCGATCTACGCTGCCGATCTGTCAATCGGACGACCGCACATCCGTGCTGTCGTGGAAGCCAAGCCCTGTCCGAATTACGACCGCACGTCCGTGCTGTCGTGGAAGCCAAGTCCTGTCCGAATTACGACCGCACATCCGTGCTGTCGTGGAAGCCAAGTCCTGTCCGAATTACGACCGCACATCCGTGCTGTCGCGAGAGCTGTCTGCTGTCGATCTACGCTGCCGATCTGTCAATCTGACGACCGCACATCCGTGCTGTCGTGGAAAACAAGTCCTGTCCGAATCTACGCGCCAGAAATCTCCTGTCGTTTTGCCTGTCTACTGGCGTCCACTGAAACGCTGTCTGTCCGATGACCGCGTTACTGATCCGAGACGTCTACTAAACTGAAGCCGGCTGTCGCAAACCGGAAGTGGAACCTTATCCGGTTCCGCACGGCGAAACCGGCCACTACATCTTCTGACGCCGCCAGTGAGCCTTGTCTGTCGAACCACGTTGCTTCTGAGTCACGTGACCGACAGCCAAATTGCAACGATCACATAAACCCACGTCTGTACCTGTTTCGGTCGACGACCACGCGAGAACGACTCGTAGTATACGTCACATGTTCTAGTCTGAATCTCCTCTTCTCGTCGGAATTCATCGGAGTACGGTACTTTTGGTGATCATCCGCTACATAAATCCGTTACTGACAGCTGCTATCAAGCCAGTAAGGTAGCGCCACGCTTCATCATAATAAAGACTGAGCCTGGCCGCGTCAAGGCGCTAATTGCTAGGCGCTGCACTTAGGCCAAGTAAGAGGAGAGCCGTAAAACTGCTCTTCGGGTAGTAATCTAACTAGCGAGGGGAAGTTTCCGATTCAGTAGGATAGAAATCTTACCGGAAAGTATAAATTCCTTCAACGACGAGTTTTTTGGGAACCAGTAAATTCATATCTTCAAATTACCAAATTAATTAAAGGAATAATTGATCGCACGTAGGTCATCGGAGAGACTAATTGAAGAAAGACCGCTTTAACTCTAGAATAAGGTAGACATCAGTAGCGAAGTTTATTAGTACAAGATTAAATAATAATCTAAATTTCATTCATGTCTAGTTCGTCAATTAGTTCTCATCCCGACGTCATGAGTGACGGAGGGGAATCTGACGTAGAACTAGGGGCTAGCTTAGCGCCAGGACAAAGAGTGGGTACTCCCGAGAACAGAGGAATAGAACCCGACAATCTAGCGGACATAGCTGTTACCTTACGGGCGTTGAGGGGTAAGTTAGATTCTCTGGAAGGACAGCAGAGTAAGTTGGTAAGTTCAGTAGGTCAACTAAACCGCCAATTGGATACTACCGGGCTCACTAGAAAACCTGGAGAGCGAGAATTGAACCCGGGGAATAATTTCCCATGCACCAGTCGTAATACACGACCGCCTAGCCACTTAGCACCTTCGTCGAGTATAATGAGACCAGAAGAGGTTCTGGAGTCGGTTGCACCTCATGGGCCGAGTGAAGTGTTGCCTCGGAGAAGCAAAAGATTGCAGGAAATGTCTAATCGCACTATAAATAGCGGCACCAGAGAGGTCGCGTTAGTAAGTAAGTACGATAACATGAAAGCGCAGGTTCGCTCTCTGGGTCGGGATAGCAATAATAGGCAGGAAACGAATCCCTGGCCTTCAGATTGTCGCTCCTCTCCTAACCACTTAGGAGGTGGACGAGGCTGGAATCCCGAGAGTAAGTGGCAACTGATGAAATCTAGAGACGGGGTTTGCCACAATATGCCTAGCTATTAGTAGCTAATACTTAACTTTTAAATGCTAGTCTGTAGTCTGACTTCTGTAGGGGAAGGTTGCCCGAGACGGAACGACGCCTGAGATGGAATCTATCGATTTCCGGTAGTAAACGTTCGGTTTCAGACATGGATCTCCTTTTACCCGATGCATTCTGTCTCTGCGGTCTTGTGGGTGTGATTTGGAATATTTTCCGTGCATGCAACGGTTAGTGGAGAGTTTGTTAAATTTCATGAAGATCTGTTACTATATTTTGGTTTGTTCTTATTGTAGTTTCAGTCAGGATTATTAAAAATTGCAAGTTTTTCGGAATAGTCACTTTGTAATGTAAATAATTGTGATTCATTACGCACTAAAAAATGAGCGATAATCCAACGCATTTGCCACTGGGGATCGTAAAAACAAGTTACGTGCGAGGTGCACGAGATGGAACAGTACTGAGTTGCCTGAGATGAAACGCATTCCATCTCAGGCAACTCATTTTAAAAGTATGACTTATCATTTCAGGACGAACTTCCAGTGGCCCATCTTAGAAATGACCATGTAATAAACAATCACAATATAAACCCTGACAACCCCTCTGGTTGACGAGGTGTTATAGGTAGGCCACGACCTGGTGTGCAACTATTTATTTATGTTTAGCCTATGCAATTTTTAGATGTCATCATTCAAGCGGAAGTCATCACGTGGAGAATGGGCAATAGAATCCATGCGGGTCGCAATAGACAAAGTGAGAAGTAAAGAGTTGACACTTGGCCAGGCTAGTAAGGCCTACGGGGTTAGCAAGACGACTCTTTTCCGCAGAGTGAACTTGAAAAATAAAGTTGTGAGAAACGAGGAAAAATATCTCGGTGGTCACAGAAACGTATTTGATGCTGCTTTTGAAAAAGATCTCGAACAATATGTACTAGACATGTCAAGTAGGTTGTTTGGAATAACCAACACTGAACTGAGAGTAATGGCATATGAACTCGCTGAACGCAACTCTATCCATCACAGCTTCAACAGAACCAAAAAGTGTGCTGGTAAGAAGTGGCTGTACTCATTTAGAAGGCGACACCCTACTCTGAGCCTGCGAAAACCAGAAGCAACGTCGTATGCCAGAGCAACTGGATTCAATAAACCGTCAGTGCTCAAGTTCTACAACCTACTGGGCGAGTTGATAGAAAAGCATCGACTGGATGGCTCTCGAATATATAATTGCGACGAGAGCGGTATGAAAACTGTGCAACAGCAGCAAGCAAAAATTCTTGCAAAAACCGGTGTGAAGCAGGTTGGTGCCCTAACGAGCTCTGAGAGGGGCAAGAATGTGACTGTTATTTGTACCTGCAATGGTTGTGGTCAGTTTGTTCCACCTTGTTTCATCTTTCCAAGAAAACGTGAGAATCCAGTCCTGATGGATCATGCGCCGGCATCAGCCAAAGGTTTCTTTCAGGAGACTGGGTGGATGAATGGAGACATGTTTGTCAAATATATGAATCACTTCATTGAACATGTGAAGCCAACAGCAGAGAAACCATGTCTTTTAATCCTGGATGGACATGCTTCTCATACAAAAAGTCTGGAGGTAATTGACATGGCACGTGCTAGCGGTGTGATTATGTTGTCTCTGCCTCCACATACGACGCACCGTCTTCAGCCATTAGATGTGGGTTTCTTTAAACCCCTGCAGACTTATTACGATCGGTTTATAGATCGATGGTTAAAGACCCACCCTGGTAGAGTTTTTCAGAATACCAAGTTGCAGAGGCATTCACAGATGCCTATGGCAAAGCGGCAACAATGGAGACGGTTACCAATGCATTTCGAAAGTGTGGAATTTGGCCATTCAATCCCGACTTGTTTTCGGATGCAGACTTTGCAGCTGCAGAAACAACGGATCGACCATTGCATCAGAACTATTCAGCACTATCCACGATCGAGCCGAGCACAAGTGTCGAGCAGAGCACAACTGTCGAGCCGAGCACAACTGTCGAGCAGAGCACAACTGTCGAGCCGAGCACAACTGTCGAGCCGAGCACAACTGTCGAGCAGAGCACAACTGTCGAGCCGAGCACAACTGTCGAGCCGAGCACAACTGTCGAGCAGAGCACAACTGTCGAGCCGAGCACAACTGTCGAGCAGAGCACAACTGTCGAGCAGAGCACAACTGTCGAGCCGAGCACAACTGTCGAGCAGAGCACAACTGTCGAGCAGAGCACCACTGTCGAGCAGAGCACCACTGTCGAGCAGAGCACCACTGTCGAGCAGAGCACAGTGCCTCTTGCTGAATCTGAAGCAACTACGTCGACCTCTGGCATTGCTCCTGCTACCTTCTATCTGAAGTCTGTTGCAGGCATAGGCCTATCTCCAGGTCGTCAGAAAATAGAGGCTCTATATCCACTACCAAGTGCACCACTGGCGAAGACACGAAAAAGGGTAGGACAGTGCTCGACTGTTCTCACGAGTTCACCATATAAAAATAAGCTTAGTGAAGATAAGGACAAACGTCGAAGGTAAAAAGAAACAGATAACGAAGAAGAAAACAGAAACCCAAAAAGGATTCAGAAGAACATAGACTAAAGAAGAAACCAGAACAGCTAAAAGAAAAACTGTGGAAAAAAGACACAAAAGAACCAAATCAAACTCTGACTAGACGTAGGCCTAGGCCTATGTCCACTAAGAAGGGGAAAGGGAAACAGGTGGTCAAGAAGTTGCAGAAGAAGTTACAGAATAACCGTTTGGAACAATACGATCCAACTGAAGATCATTGTCAATGCCTTGTATGTGGTGAGTCGTTTGCAGAGAGCAACAGTGGTGAAGATTGGATACAATGCACCAATTGCATGCAGTGGTCTCACGAGCTGTGTGCTGGTGTTGAATGTGAGCAGATTGACTATAAATGTGATTCCTGTGCAAATGCTAGTGACTAGTGATAGGCCCTATCTGGCTTCAGATGTAGCCTATAGGCCTAACTTTTTCTTGCACCTGTTAACATGGTTTAGGCTAGGCTACATTTTTGACAGTTCAATATTGAAAAATAGGGTAGTTGAAAACAGCTTTTTTGTTCACTGACGACCACAACAATGGAGTACGGTATTTAACTTTGTAAGCAGCACAGTTAACTTCCGGTTGACTACCAGTGAGTTTGGTATTTTGAGGAATTTTCAAGCATGTAGCACATGTTAATGAAGCAAAATGACATATTCTGAATAAATTCCATCTCAGGACACTGGTTGCCTAAGATGGAATGATTTGGGGGTCAGACAAAATATTTATTCCCACGTGTTTTGTCCAATGTGAAGAAATGCAGAAGAAATAAATTTGTTCCTAAGATACTGATTTACAAGATCCTCCACATAGCAGTTGTTTTAGTTAGGGCAGTCAAATGAAAAGTTCAAAAAACTTAAAATCGTTCCATCTCAGGCAACCTTCCCCTGCTAGCCTGTAAGCTTCCTTCTTTTGTTTGAGGGGCGTGTGCCGTGATGATTGGCCAAGAAATAGGTTGACTGAAACGTATGCAGGCCACGCTCACGTGCTCACGCAATTGCACCGGAATTTCGGGCAAGACAGTCAAACAATACACGCACTGAAATCATTGTCTTGAATGTCGTATTAGCTTAAACGACACAGGATGTGTCAATAGTAAAAGCTACGTCAACAGGGAGAGGCATATTTAATTACCTCTGGCAAGATGATAGCACTCAAGATCTTAAGCACCAAAAACCACCCAATCACGGAGGCAGTGACAGACCATTGGTCCAACCACAATGGGAAGCAATTATGGAAAAGAGACAAACACACTCAGTATATCAGAACTCATGAATTCTTTACCTCCTTAAATCAACCATTTCGGTCCCCAGTAATCCAAAACACCCCTCTCTGGAAAAATAAACCAATACGAACACACTTGTCACTTACAAAAACAAATCACTAAGCAAACATACTCGCCCAGATCTAATGAAATCTGCAGCACTCAAACTTATAAACAAATATAATGGCCATACGCTTATTTATACAGATGGGTCCAAAGCAGAAAATAAAATGGGTTCTGCATACTGCATCCCATCAAAAAAATGTAGGCCTAAGTGAAACCCTGAAACTAGTCGAGGGCTCGTCAGTGTATAGGCCTCCTAAGCTGCCGAACTCTCAGCCATAACTGAATCCATTAAATGGGTAACGGAAAACGAAAGCCCTTTCTTATACAACTTGTAGTGCCGACTGCAGCCGCGTCAATTAAAGCAACAAATCAACGTCCAGATCCAACCTTCTCATGGAACTCGGAGAAAGTATAAATAAGCTGAAATACAGCAAAATAACAATAGCCTGGATCCCCAGCCATGTGGGAGTGGCCGGAAATGAAGCAGCAGACTCAATGGCAAAGGAAGGCCTAGAAAGGAAAGAGATAAACTCAACCGCCAATTTAGAACTGGCAGAGATACATAGCCAAATCAAAGACTTCCTACACAATAATGGCAGACTGTGTATGACTTGGATGCAAAGGGACGCTTCTATAAAAACATTGAGCCCTTGGTCTCCACATACATAAAATATCTAGACTACCATCGGAAACTGGAGGCCCAAATATCCAGGTTAAGATCCGGTCACGTGCTCTCAGAAGCATGGCTATAAACCATGAAAAACGTAAGAAATATCCTGGCAATTAGGACCATCATCCTGGAAGCCATATATGCAATCATAATGAAAATTACCAACGGAAAGATAGAACGCCTGTAAATGCATTATGCACTATTTGTAAATATAGCATATTGCATAACCTGAAAATGTTCTTCGCTGACCCCATTGCACCAGCCTGGAAATGATCGATCACATATTCCAAATTCAAACCCTATGCAAGCACGCAAACTAGAACATAGCCCCGAGTCGGTGCTCTGGAACAAACTACCGCGAGGCAGATCTTGCGTGGCGGGGTTGACTGCCAATTCGAGCGGAAACGCTCCACCGAGCGGCGCCTAATGGTCAGCCACAACCAACTAAAAGAATAAATATGGACCGTCACTCTGCACTGGAGCGAGGACGACACCAAACATTCACTCCATGTTTCTAATCAAACCCCGGACCTGTGTAATGGATCAAAACGTCTACACAATAGACAACACCCTGTATACACTGAAGTGTCATGTAAATAACTGATGAACTTGTAAATAGAACAACAGCTTATGCAAATAGCATATTATTTTATAAAACCTCTGTATACTGCATGTGCATCAATGCAAAACCCGTATACATTGATGACAGCGAATATATAGATACATGCATGGGCGCCCGCAGCATAGGTCAAGGGAGGTCGCGTGACCCCCCCGGAAATCATGATGTGACTGCCAAGAGAATCGTGGATACTGAAAACCTTACTCTCTGAGTTTAAAAGCAACAGCAAGTGCTGGCTGTTGACGAGAAACCCCAGAGTTGATGCACTATAGCATTACTAGAAATATACAGTGGGCCTAGTGGAACCTACCTAGAGCCGGCCAATGCCAGCCCTGACCTTAGGGTCAACAAGCTAAGGCGACTGCCCAGGAATCATGGATACTGGAAACCGTATACTCTCTCGGTCTGAAAGGTTAAGGAGGTGTTGGCTGTTGAAAGATAGCTTGGGTTTCTCTCTCTGCATGGTTCAAAGGCGGAGGATGGTGACACGCGCAATATATCAGCCTAAAGACCGAAGAGAGAGTGGTTGGACTTGGATATAGAGATTAGACACAGAACAACTAATTATTCAGACAGATGTTATATTTATATATACGTATATATATATATATATATAATATTTATTTATGGGCTTTCAGATTGGGAGGAGAAAGAGATCTAGACTAGATCAGTTCATTTCGAGATCCCATCATTGCAGGCCCTATTCGAGAATACAGAGGATTGTAACTATATTTTAAATTAATAAAATTAATAATATCTAGTGGACCGCCATTAAAGTAATTTAAACTTTGCTGTCGCTTTCCGAGTCACCAGCTGGAAGATGTGATGATAAGTACAACTAAACTGTTGAGAGTCGATACTGCATTTTTAAATAATTCGCCTAAATCTGAGCATCAGAAAAATTGCCAAGCAGAATTATCCTTTAAATTTTACTTTCTTCCACACAAAAGAATCCGTTTTGTTCGCAGTTTTTACTCGTAATCGCAATCGTAATCTCACGATTACTTCAATGCCCACAAAAGCTGTAGGTCGCGGGAACCAGATTATTCACAGGCGCTCAGTCAAACAAAATCTATAGGCAGGGGGTCAAAGTGCAAAGGGGTCAGGCAGGCCTGGCAAGCAGGCCTGGCAGGCAGTCAGACGGCTACGGTGGATGGAGTTTAGAATTGAAGCGGTGAGGGAGGCAAGTGGAAGAGGATCTGTGAAAGAGCAGTGTTTTATGTTTTGAGTGGAAGCCATGTGGACAGATGACAAGAGGTAAGGTTTTGGTGAGTTCGTAGGATGGATCTGGTATTTGTCGTAATTCTGGTGAGAGGTTATTCAAGAGAAGAACAGCTATGGCTATAAAGCGATTTGAACATATAATGGATAATTTTATCCATCTTAGGTCTGTATGCGGCTTACTTGGGTCACACAACTTTTAAACACTTCCCGGGCCTCTGAGTATAATTACACTTTTCCAAAGTCCAAACTTCAGAAATGAGATTGTATTATTGGCTGAAATTTATTTAACTGAAATGGATTCATTTCTTCTGTATTGCTAAAATTATTTTCTTTGGCGGTAGGCCTATGTAGTGCAGACCGCTGCGGAAGGTTTAGGCCTACATGAGGGGCACATAGAGTTACGTGTCTTTGAATGCTGAAAAGATATATACAGTGTATTAATCGCATTCGGCGATTGATTTGAATAAATCAATGACATTTATATATTACACAACTATAACTCTCCCGGCCATGGGCGGCGATCCCGGTCCGAATCGAGGTGGACAAGACCCCCACCTTCAACAGTGGGGAACACACCATACATCCCACCCTCCAAATTTAGAATAAACACCGAAAATAAGGTCATCAAATTTCATGTGCGAAATTTTTTATACTTTTTTGAGCAGATCAGTTCAAAACTCTTTTTCCCAGATCAGTTCAAAAGTGTCCCCTCCCCCACCTGTCAAACACGATCGCCGCCAGTGCTCCCGGCCGTGACTGACCTCCCCTGCAAAAAATCCTGCGGGCGCCCATGGATACATGTACATAATTGTTAACCGAACGTCTATAACTGATAATTAACTGTGTAAATGTAAATTGATCGCTTCGAATCAAATACAAAAAACGAAAATATATATATAAAAACGGAGAGAGAAAAAACCAAAAAGAGGAGAAAAAATAAGAAGAGAAAACGAGAAAAAACCAGATATAGGGAAAGATGGAAAAAATGATATGAAAAGGAGGGAAGAAAGAGAAGGAGAAAATATGAAAAAATTGAAGAAAAAAATGGAGTCGAATTGTAGATCGAAGAGGGGAAAATACACAAAACCACAATCTACCAGAAGACTTCAACGGCCTTGGATGCCACATGACATCGGTAAACCCTGGATAGACAGACTGGCAGCACGAAAGGCAGTGCATCCTTGATATATTGATCATGACACATGTCACTCTAAATGTGCCAAGATGTTTGATGACTTGGCTTGATAAGTAGGGCAAAGTGACTTAATTCTGGCCGGTACCTAATTCAGGCCACTTTTTGACCTTTATTCACAGCCAAAGTAAGAGTACTACAGTTATTATAAGGGAAATTATTCCGATCTTGTTTTGCTTGCGGCTCGAGGCTAAAAATAACTCATAGCTGACTAGCGGATTTTCTAATCACGTGTCAAAGTTTTGATCATTTCCAGTTGTTGCAGCATACATAATTTGAGATTTTCAAGTTTTTCATCAACATACTGCTTCAATTGGGTAAGTCTATTTAACGAACAAATGTTATTTTCATATAAAGTAAACATTATATTATTTAATGGCAGCTTGATAGTTTGTCCCAGTTGGCGGATTAATAAGATGCTGTGCGGCAAAATAAGTCACGCAGAGAAACCTATTTCTGACCACATCTGCAATGTAATTCAGGCCATGGCCAGAGATAGGTATCTGATGGCCAGAATTAGGTATCGGGCGGCCAGAATCAGGTATCAGGTGACCAGAATTAGGTATCGGGCGGCCAGAATCAGGTATCAGGTGACCAGAATTAGGTATCGACTGCCAGCTTTTAATTTTAAAGCTCACAACATTTTTCTTGCAGCGTCAATTAATTGAAAATGGTGTCAGTCAATAAAGGCAAGAACGCCAAGAAATTGGCGAAAACAGAGGAGACAAATAATAAAGGAAGAAGGAGAGCTGCAAGAGGGAAGCATTGCCTTTGGACTGAAAGTGCAATGCTTGCAGCAATTGCAGCTGTTCGTGAAAATGGAATGTCCCAAAGAGCAGCATGCAAAACGTTTCAAGTTCCCCGAAGTACTCTACAAGTCCGTTTAACTGGGAAAACAGAAATCGGTTCCAGGCCTGGTCGTCCAACTATCATGTCATCTGATCAAGAAGAAAAACTGGCTGATTTTGCTTGCAATCGAGCTGCAATGGGGATCGGATTTGGACGACAGCAATTACTCAAGTATGCCGAAGCATATGCTAAAAAGCATAGCATTGTCTTCAAAAATGGGAGACCATCGATACGTTGGTGGTATGGAATGAAGAGGCGACATCTTAAGATCACATTGCGTCGTCCGGAGGGAACAGCTGCTGTCAGACATCAATGCATGGACCCTACAAAGGTGGCAAAATATTTCAGCGTGCTGAAGATGGTGTTGGATGACAACCAGTTGAATTCCAAGCCTCATACCATCTGGAACATGGACGAAACTGGTGTCCAACTGGACCATAAACCGGGTAGGATCATTGCAACTAAAGGATCGAAATATTTGCACAGCCGAACCAGTGGCAACAGAGAAACAATTACTGTAATTGGGGCAATAAATGCTGGTGGTGGCTACATTCCTCCACATGTAATTGTGAAAGGAAAGACTACGAGGTCCCTCTTCTCTTTTCAAATGGAAACGGCTCCGGATGGAACCACTTGGAGTGTGTCTGATAGCGGATGGACGAAGCAGGGCATTGCTCTGCTCTGGTTCAATGCCGCCTTCTTACCAAACATAGGACCAGACAGACCTCAGCTGCTTATTGTGGATGGCCACGATTCACACAATTTCGTGGAACTGCTCGAAACTGCGGCAGAAAACGGCATCCACATAATTGAACTGCCAGCTCATACATCCAACTGGCTCCAACCGTGCGATCGGACAGTTTTTGGACCTTTCAAGAATGCTTACAGAAAGGCATGTGAAGATCTCATGACTCAGTTCCCAGGAACTCTTGTATCACGAGCAAGTTTCTGTGGATTGCTTAAAAAAGCTTGGGAGGAGGCGTTATCCGCGAGCAATATAGTATCTGGTTTCAGAGCATGTGGAATCCATCCGTTCAATCCAGATTCTGTACCATCAGAAGCATACTTGCCAAATTGCATGTATTCTGTGAAGCAACTCATTGAAAGCGAAGTGTCATTGAGGGATTCTTCATCCCAAAATTCAGCTTCAACGCCAAAAAACGATGGATCATCGACATCTGATTCTCCAAGACAAACGCTGTCTTCAAGTTTTCAAGGAGCATGTGATGACTCTTCAGCACCAGTCGTCATAGATAATTCAACAACTCAGAACGTTTTCAATATTTCGGATTTCACGTCGATGGATCCTGAGGTAGTTGCAAAAGCTTGTGCAACTGCGTCCCCAGTGAAAGTTTTACGATTGCTCGAGTCAACTCTCACCCAGCAACAGTTGGGTTGTTTCCAATATCTATATGAGAAAAAGTACAGCCTAAACCAGGACGAAACATACAAAACCTGGCAGAAATTAAAAAGTTTGGCGGAAGAACAAGATGAAGATCATCAGGCGCCATCCGTAGAAGAGATCATGGACTTGAATTTATCTGTGGGAACTTTGCCAAGCTTTTCTGAGAGCCTTACAGGAGATTTCAATATTGATGACTCATTTGCAGATCTATTGTTATCTGTCATTTCAACGGAGCAAAAAGGAACCGATACATCCACTTCCTTGGAAATTCCAAACTCAAATCTTTGTCAGTGTTCCACCGAGAATAATATACTATGTTCTTGTTCAACTAACAAACAAGTTTGTAACGTTCTTCTTGCCGAAAATCAGACTGCCATCAACACTTTGAGCCTTGATGAGACACCTTGTTCTTCCAACATCGATGCGAGAGAAATCAAAAAACAAAATTCCGTTGATTCAAATTCTGCTGTTAAGTCGATCGCATTGAACCCTACAACATCCAGTGACATTGCAGTTATCTTAGGTAGTCAGAGTCACGTCGACGACGAGGAACGTTTTGCTCATCCAAGTCTCAGTGACCACCCTAGTAGTTCTATTTCTGCCCGGGTCAATTCAGTCGAAGGAAAACAATTCCCTTTCAAAAACCGATCTTATCCTGGAGACGTTGACAGTGATATTCTCCCATATCCAGCAATAACTACAAGAGGGAAAAAAACTAATTTGAAGCAGAAATTTTTTCTTATCACTTCCACAGAATCTCGTGATTTGAAGCTAAAGGAACAGCACGCAAAAGTGGAACGTCAGAGGATCAAGGAAGAAAAAGCACACAACAAGCAGCAACAAGTGAAAAAGGTAAAGAAAGTGATTGAAAAACAACCAAGGGGAAAGAAACCGAACACATTAAAAGGAAAGGAAAAACCGATGCCATCTCAGAAGACAAACAAGAAAACGAATAAGGCTTGCAAAACCCAGGGTACAACCGATTCTCTGATTCCATGCGATATTTGCCAAGTACGATTTTGTGATGATAAGACAGGAAGAAAATGGATTGAATGCCAAGGCTGTCAGACTTGGTTTCACAATGCTTGCCAAGGTCTGGATGAAAATGGACCAGAACATTTTTTGTGCATTTCATGCGATGCATGAGACATTGAAATGACTCGTGCAGTCGATTGTTTTTGTTTTTCCTCATATCTGCTAGTTATTATGTTCTCATAGAGTAGGATGAAATCTTTTAGTCAGGTTTTGTGCAATAATGTTGGCATTTTTAATTGGCTGGTAGGCTACACCTTGTAGTCATCTGTTCTAAGATACATTCTTGTCAATTTGTCCTAGTCAAGTTTTGCAATAGCCGGCTAAAGGCAACTATGTTACAAAATAGTAGTTCGATTTGATTTTTTGTTGGTACTCTTAGCCTTTTAGGATTTGTAGCCATTTTGATTTTATTTAGATTTTTGATTTTACTGGTTTATGCATAATACAACATAAAACCTATTTCTAGCCACATGAAACATTATTCTGGCCAGTGGCCAGAAATATGTACCATGTGGCCAAGAAATATGTATCAGTGGCCAGAGTTTTGTATTTTAGAGGGGTCCCAGCAATATATATATTTTAATTTCATTTATGTTCTTGCAAGATATTCTACGATATAATAATATACTCAATATGTTGCTTGATCTCGATGTTTTGTTTTTAAACAAATTTAACTGATCCAAGTATTCAATTTTTGCGAAGTTCTGACAAAGTGGCCAGAATTTGGTAACTTTACCCTAGGCCCTAGGCCTAATACATGAGGAACATTGGTCGCTTGTGGACGATGACAAACGTAACTTTTACACCAATACTACCATAAGGCCTACTGAAAAATAAGTCCAGAACACGAAAGACGAGTCCTTAAACGATCTCGATTCCTTAAACAACCTTGATCGCATGCTCGACGAGAAGATCAATGCGAAAGCTGAAGCAGACGATCAAGACGTTCTGGAGCGCAACGCCAACACTCCGTTACAGGACGAGCAGCAGGACGATGCTTGCGCTCCGGTGGAGGCCGAAACCGACGTAAAACGCCTGAACACACCACAGCAACCTAACACACCACCTCCTCAGTATGCGAACGACGATCCTCCTCCTCCTTACGAGCCTTACCCCCTTGTGTCACCCATATCCACCAGCAACCAAACTTGGGATTCGTATGATGATTACGAAGTGGAGGCCGTCATACGACCTTGGGTTGAAGTAGAAATCGACTCGTGGCGATCGAGAGCGGCAGGCCTTGTTCGGCACGTGACCAACGCTTTCCGTGGTCAGGGTGATGCGAAGTATATACCGACACACCCTTCTGGTGGACGAAAATGCTGGAGCCTTAGGTGTCGTAGTGGCCACCATCCAAAGTGTTTCCAGTATAGGTGGAGCCGAGTTCACTTTTAACTCGTGGGCCTACCGCGAAGGTCGCAACATACCAGCTCGAGTCAACCTCCCCAATGTCGTCCTACCACCCATCCAGCCCTGGAATATGCCAGGATTCTGGGAATACGATCTGTGGAGCTTAATCGTCTCCATCCTCAACCATCCGATCCCTCCCTCCCGCACTCTCGGAACACGGAGATCAGCAGCCGATTAATAGTAAGTTAGCGACGCGTGCTGCTTAAATCCTACTGGAGCTAGTGTTATGGTTTCCAGGTTCATCACATTACCATTTAAGTAAACAGAAATTTAACCAAATCCTAAATTCTAATTAAAGTGGGGAAGACATACTAAAATTATATAGTAGGGGAAGATCCCCTAAGATCGGACAGTTCATAAGATGGGGCAGACCTATTATTAGCGTTATTCGGTTACTCTGTTTAGTGTTGCGAATTGCTTATCACGAATATTTGACTCTACCTAGCGACTTTCCCTACTTGCGGTGCGGTTGCGACGATTTTTATTAATAAGTGAAGATTTTCACGTCCACTGGTGTTATTTCATTCGACAATACTTTTCCTACTTTTCCGCAGAGAAAGGTAAGCTTGTCGCGTCTCTTTCACCTTATGGTATACACTTAAAATAGTGTCATTTTAATGGTTAATCATTCATTCTGTATTGCTTGAAGTTGAGCGATAATGTAATATTTGTTTTTGAACGGACACCACTGTCCCATCTTAGGCTTCGACGGTGTCCCATGTTAGGATTAAAGTGACATGAACACAGTGTTGTACAAAATGTGAACGGCTTTCATTTTATTTATTTTTGTAGGTGATGGCTTATTGCAGAAAGTCATGTCGAGGTTCCTGGAATGAGCAGCAAATGGAAACGGCAATTGCAAAGGTGCTCGCAAAAGAACTGTCGATACGTGAAGCAGCATTGCAGTACCAAGTTCCTAAGAGCACGCTAGCACGAAGATCAGGCAACAAAAACAAAGTTGCTATTGGTTCTAAAAAGCATCTGGGGCGCTTTGAGACTGATCTGCCACTCGATTATGAAATGGAATTGAAAGAGCATATCTTGCTCATGGAATCAAGGTTTTTTGGGCTGACTTGTCAGGATGTGCAAAAGCTAGCCTCTGAACTTGCACAGCAAAACAGCGTTCAACACAGGTTCAACAAGGACAGCCAGATGGCTGGTAAGAAGTGGCTGGTAGGCTTTCTGACGAGAAATAAAGATATATCTGTCCGTAAGCCTGAGGCGACATCGATTGCCAGAGCTACTGGCTTCAATCGTCCAGCTGTTTGCAAGTTTTTCACCATCCTGAAAAAACAAATTGAAGAGAGGAAGATTACTGGACGTCGCATATATAACTGTGACGAAACCGGAATGTCAACAGTCCATCATCCGTCAAAGATTTTAGCAAAGAAAGGCAAGCATCAGATTGGCGCTCTTACAAGTGCAGAATGAGGAAGAAATATCACCGTAGTTTGCTGCGTAAGTGCAATGGGCCATTACGTGCCACCGGCTTTCATATTTCCAAGACAGCGCATGAAGCCAGAGTTAATGGACAATGCACCTGGTGAATCTATGGCTGTGAGAAAAGCGGATGGATGACATCAGTGATTTTCAGGCATTACTTGGAGCATGTTGTGAAAGCACAGCCACTGTACTCCTGGAGAGCCAATACTGCTTATACTTGACGGCCATAGTTCGCATACAAAGAGCTTTGATGTGCTAGATTATGCAACAAAGAATGGAGTCATCATGGTTTCCTTGCCTCCTCATACAACGCATCGGCTGCAGCCACTGGATGTTGCATTCGTAAATATTCACTGCAGAAAAAGCTCCAGTGTGATTGGCTGCAGTGTGGAACATGCAAGACCTGGGTGCACGAGCCATGCGCGGAAGAGTCTGGCATTATCGGAGATGACGACTTTGTTTGTGGCACATGTTGCTAATTTTACATCTGCGTCTGTGCTAAATGCGCGACTGCAAAATTAATGATAACGTTAGCTTATAATAATGAATCTCAAACTGTTTAAGGATATAATAGTTTGGCAGGTAGTCTTTTTGCGTTAGGCCTGTTGCTGAATACTTTGAGATAGCCTACCCTCGAGTTGCCGTTTTTAGGCCTTTTAAATTGTCATTCAGAATAAAAAGTCCTTAAAAGTCTGTAAACAGTCTTTAAAAGGTATTAATTTTTCTGAAGTTGTTGATAAGTTTATTAATAAGCTTACACATGAGTCAACTGAAGACAAGCATCAAGTGCTTAAACGAAATTGGTGCAAGGTTTTCTACGAACTTTTCCACGAAGCTTGGCCGCAGTGTTCCTTAACATTTGATGGTCATCATATACGGAAGCCTAAATCAAGGAAACAGAAATCGGCGTTTCTTAGAGCTTCTGCCAGATGCAAAGTGAATGGTTGCGTTAAAGTCAAGTTTACAGTTGATACTGAACCAGTGACGTTGGAAAATGTCGTGGTCCATGTTACAGTGAACAGAAAATGTACACACGAGTTCGGTAGTGAGCATCAAACGGACTCTGTTTTGCACAAGAGGCAGCTTACAGGCAACATCTTCAAAGAAATTTGGTTCCATTAAGGAAACACATTATTTATCTATGCCTTGCACCCTGCGGCCTTTACTGCTCTTACTTTATACTGAATGTCATTGGCCTCATTATCAAGTGATGTCGCAAATACCCAGTCAACATGTCCAAGTGTTCCGCATATTGGCTTTACACGAGCTACTTATTGTTCACATATGGTGCTCCCTTATGGGTTCGATGCGGGAAGATTGCTGCTTCAGGTTATTGTTGTTACATATACTCAAATAATAATAATCATACTGCTGATAAATACAACACACGTATGACCTTCATTTTTAAGATATAGATAAAGAATATTCCACAAAGGTACCACGAAACCACATGCAAAAGAAAGAAATAATTGATAGTAATGGTTATAATGAATATTACATTTTTTATATATTCCAGGAACGATATATATGTAATTGTTTACGAGTAATAATGGTTCCAATGTTACTGCATGTAATGTTAATTATAGGGGATGACAGAAGGAAAGTGGCACAAGGAATAATTGCCGGTGTTAATGCACCTACCAACATTTATTTGGAGAGACTTTCTATTATGAACGAGCCTGAGGTTATTGCAGGCAACATCACTACCTGCCAGACACAAGACGTGCTCAGAAGAGCGGCGCATCAAGAGAAAAAAATCAAGCCACTTGTCAGACGATCCGATTCATGAGCTGCAATTAGCCAAGAGATCGTTAGACGCGGCTGTAGGAACGAAAATCACCGGATATAAACAGGACATTGGACTCTCGCCCTTTTCGGTTTCATTCTACATGGAAGAACAGGTAGAGTTATTTGTTGAAAAGTGTGGGCGAGGAAAACAAGCTGTTTTGCATATAGATGCGACTGGCTCAGTGATTTCTGGAATGAAACGCGAAGGGCCTCCCTATTACTATTGTCTTCTGCTTGCAAATTGCAATATCCCAGTACTGGAGTTCATTTTGACAAGCCATAGCGCCATAGACATATCATATGAGCTGAAGAAATTCCTCTACAAATGTAGATCCTGCAAAGTTGGAGCAATTCTTCAGCCGTCCGTAATCGTTGTCGACTTCTCTTTTGCTCTGATGTATGCTGTACTACACTCATTCAACAACATGTCATTGGTTGTGTATCTTCACTGCACCTTTGAAGTCCTAAAATGCTTGGCGAAAGAATTGGAGATAACATCATTAACATTCCTTGCACTTTGTTGTGCCCATATGATGAAGGCCATTTCGCGACTAGTCCGTTGCGAAAAAAGGAAACATATACGCCAAAGTGCCATGGTCATGTTTGCACGACTTCAGAGGTGCAGTGGATTGCTGGACGCTGTTACATGTACAGTCTACAGACAGATATACCTACTGCTTAATTCAAAGAAATCTCATCCTTCCTTGACAGCTGCCAAGATGGACGTCTTACCAACAGACGGCAGTAAAATATACTACATGTCAGAAATCGAAGAAAGCTCGTTACAACCATTGGACACTGATTTGGAAAAGATTGATAGATTTGAAGAGCCAGAAAGCTGCCATTCTACCAGTGCGAAAAGTTATAGCGTCATTTTATTCAGTTGCGATGGCAATTTTAATTGCTGTTTTGCTACTGATACAGTTACTGCATTATTCATTTATGTAAATTACAGCATCAAAAGGAATTGTGAGGTATTAGTGATAAATCTTTTGCAACGTTAATAATTTGCTCTGCAATTTTTGACCACGATAAATTAAAATTTAGGACAGAATTTCTTAATGGCATTGGCATGTATATGAGTTCTTCTCATAAGTGCGTCCAAACGACAGGATCGCTTCTTTATCGTAACTACTGATAATACACGAGAATTGAGGAACACAATATACTAAAGCTACTGTAATATATGCTGGACTGCTATGAAACAAGTTATTGTAACCGGATAGTACTATATAATTCAATTTTTTATACAGAGGAGGAACTGGCAATGACGTCTTCAGGGAAATCTGGAAGAGCATCCAGCATTATCGACACTCGTGAGACTATTAAGAAGCAAACGCCATATGCTGGTTAGTTATTACAAGACATATTGAAACAGGCAGAGCCCGCCAGGTCCCGTCATTTGGCGATGACGTCCGTCCTGTGCCGGGGCCAAATGGTGTCACCTTAACCAGGTCTTCACCATAATGAACTGGTGGCATCATTTTAAGATGTTCGCTGCATCTAGGCGGGTGGGATTGATGTAAGTCAGCCTTTAGCCTGTACTTGGGTTCTTCATATTCTGATACCTGGTGGGCTCGATTGATGTCTTTGACCTATGACCAAGAGGGGAGTGACCCAAGGTAATGCCTCTGGGTTCATGAGGGCCTCATCGCTCAATATTATCTGTTCATTAACTTCAGGTTTAAAGGCTAACTGCACAGCAGGCTGAGAATTGAACTCAGCCTCAGGGGTTCTACTTCTAGACGATGGCTCTGTTTTACCTGTTTGACAACCACTTTGCTCCAGTAGGCCTATTTGCATGAGCATGTAACCTTTGTCAAACTACCTGCCGAAGAACAGGACTCATTAACAAAGCACTCAATAGCTGGTCTGGCTCCATCTATCCTTTTATTTAAAAGTAATTGACAAATATTGAAATCAATACAGACTATCCAACTTAAATGAATTAAATCAATTACAGCTGAATTCTTACTACAATTGTCAATGATGTTCGACTGGAAACAACTGCCGTGGCCACGCTAGCACGCAGCCCTAGCTTCAATGAAACCAGCACTCCTATATACTAAATTTATATAGCGCATTTCCGTATAAAAGGGCGAGCAGACCAACAAAGTTCACTACAATATTCTATGAACAAAGAAGTAACGTTGAAATATTTACCTTTCTCGAACACGTAGGCACAATTACAAGTTCATTGTCACAGTTATCTGAACAAAGTGCCTAAACGATATCACCCTATGTTTCTTTCAGATTACTTTCGAAAAGCACTTGAAGACATAGAACTTCTTGACGAAAGTAACTGTTCTCCCAATGACTTATATTCCCCAGCAGCTTTTGAATGCATCGAGAGTCTTATGTATCTATTTCCGTTATGAGCGTCACCTTTACACAGGAATCAAATTCGATTCGCAGATTCACAACCTAACAACTTTGTGCCAAACTGTGCCAGCAACGCTATTGTGGAATCGCACTTTGGCGCTGTTAAAGGTAAAACGCTGAAGTATAAACGAGTACCCCCTGTTGACTTTGTGCTAAAACAGCTAACCATGAACAGAGGAAAATTAAAGGAACTGTTGTTACCGGGTGGTATCGAAAATGCCAGAAAGAAAAGACCTGCGGCTACCGATCCACAGGAACGTTGGGGACGCCGTAAGAAAAGAAGTTCCGGCGTGTATAGTGACTCTTCTATTGCCAGAAAGATTATCTTTGGCAAAGCGGCCACTGGGAAAACACATTCGACAGATTTGCAAATAACTACACAGGCAGAAATCAATCACTCCAAGGTAGATGCAACAGTTAAACCTACGGATAATTCTTCATACAATGCAGTGCAATTGCAGGATACAGTGGTATGTTCCGGAACTGCTCAACTACCATACGATGAACTGGCCGATGAGGAAATAGGTTTTGCACTAGAGAAATTGAGAAATCAATTTCACAGTACAACAGCAGGACTAGAACACCCAGGCTATGCCCAATGTGAACATATGAAGTCTTTGCCTCGTTTCCAGAAATCTGGTGGATTACCATTTGTTCAAGTTTGGAACGTTGGTGACCATTGGATATGTGCCACTAATGTCTTTGGGAAAACGCGTAGGGATGTCTATATCTACGATAGCATCTACGCATGTGTGGACAAGACCACAGTACTGCAGGTAATATTACCCTCTTACTATTTTTTCATGTATGTATGAATAATTGAAATCAAATAAGTTCATAAAAATACTATTACAGCTGCTATAAACAATTAACAGTGGTCCCTCAGGTTAGGTGGGTCTTATTCACCCCAGTTACCTTACACAGAATAAAGATCCTGTCGGTTGGTCAAACGCAGTTAGCTAACAACGAGACTGAGAATGTTTGGAGACGTCCCCTTCAGAGATATATGCCATAAGTTGAACTTCAAACCCAAGCAATTTGCCGGGAATAGCTGCCATGCACAGTACCGATGCGACCGACATTCTTGAGCCCTCAGAAAACTTAGAACTGCCGATCCTTCGAAGAAGTGAAAGTTTATAGAACAAAACTGAAGTGCCAACGAGTCTTACGAGGAAGGCAAGTCGACACTCAATCAACAGGGCCTGGTGCTGCGCCCAGGTTGGGAATGGCCTCTCCACCACAAAAGTTGCATACGTGATTGTAACATATATCCCTTTCCTCACCCAAATACACTGAATATATAGATTAGCTTTGTGTAACTTGAGTATATAATGCGAAAGATTTAATATGATTATCAGTAGATGCTAATTCTTTATTTAATTTACCAGCACGTAAGACCCGCACGATAGGAATAATAAATAATATAGAGTTAGGGGGTCAATGCTGGTGATGTGGCAAAGAAGAGTCGCTTGATCGCTAATGATAGCGAGATTTGGTGCCTTGGTGGTGAAGAATCAATGCCGTTTGACTCGGGAATAAGGGCGTCCTAAAGGGAGAAAACGTCAAATAATCTCGATAGTCGGGTAAAGCTGAATTCGAAGGTCAATTCGGCGAACTTGTGATCAAGATCGGTCATTATTCGATAAAGTTATAATCAAACGTTGTGACTGAGGAAGACGTCTTCAAACTGTGTATCAATTCGTATGCAATCGAGAGTTGATATTGCAGAGTCGACAAATGGTTTCAAGTTAATGAAAATCAACATTATTTGATCGAACATTTGTGTCGTGAGAACTGGAAACGCAAATTCTACGAAGGCAGGTCAGACAAATCAATATCAACGTCAATCTACATCTACACAGAGAAGAATGGGAGAAAGATACTTCAAAGGAGCCCGCTAGGTGAGAGACGTTTCAGTGAATTCTACATGCTAAAGACATGCCGAGAAAGTCAGCTGATTACCAGTCAGCTAAATTACCCTCCACAGGAGGATAATTTAACACATATATATTGTTACATGTAGCCCTTCTTGGATATAGTGAAGAAGTAGGAAATATATTTGAGACGAACCAAGGTGGTAACGAGGAGAGCCCATCCTTTGATTTGTGTGACTCTTAGTTCTTGTCGATGTGAGAGTTGCTCCTTTGATAGGTCTAAGTAGAATGTTGAGTGTCTTTGCTTGTTTGTGTAATGAGGAGAGAAATGTTCCTATAGCCTGTTTCTTTGTATAGCTGATGGTATGTGTACTTATCGTGGGCTTGGTTATATAAGACTGAGAAGAGGGGCGTTAAAGGTGAGAGTGTGATACGCAGATGTTGAAACTAATCTTAAGAGTGCTTTGTTCGAGTTGTGAACTATTACATGAAGACGTTTTCATTTTAAAACTTTGTTACATTTCTTATTCATACCAAGACAACGCAGCTAGGGACTGAAGAATGTAACAATATACGGATGGTCTTATGCACAAGTGGGCTAACCTCGAAATTTTCAGTTTCTGTATTATTTCATGAAAACGTTCTTCTATCACGTTTACATCTATGGACAAGTGGGCTAAGCCATGCACCAATTACATTGTTTAAAAATATGCACGTGACCATATGGGCTATGCTGATTGGCTTTCTGGACAAGTGGGCCAAGCGATGCGTCGTAACGACAAAGAAACATGGCACGGATAAACAAGCGAAGGTTTAGTTTCCGTGAGGCTTTTGCTTTAATAATAAATGATTCTGAAAGATCTAATGACGACAATAATGATATTGTACCAGGTATGCTATCAAGAATGTTTCTAATGTTTTATCTAATCGTGGTAAAAAAAGGAAATTGCTGCTAGAGCTGATCTCTAACGAACCACCAACGGAAGCTGTCATCGTTCAACTACCGCTACCAAAAGACAGTAACCAAACAAGTCACTGACCAAATTGTTGTTGTTGTTGTCTATCTATATGTTCATGTAAAGCGTTGCGTTCTCTCAATGTTTTTCTAATAAACGAATATTGAGGTTGAGATTGTTAATGTTATTATAACGCAGTGGCTACAGTTCCGTCTAGACGGGACTCTTAATAGGCCTAATAATTTTTAGTGTTGGATTCCGTCTATCTAGTTAGATTATGTTTATTGACTAAAGTAAACGTATATAATATTTCAATTTTAATAACTCTAATTGAAAACATTTGAATTTTCTTTCATTCTGATAGACGGCAGCAAACGCTCTCGTAAAGTACCATCAAAATTTAAAGACTATGAGACTTTAATGGCAACCAACTCGTACGCAACGCAGTCTTTGGTAGAAACGATGGTACCACTACCAACAGCAACCAAACAAGTCACTGACCAAGTAGCAGCAGAATCTGTTGTTGCCGCACCAGCCCTATCCGAACCAGTCGAAGAACTGGTGGAAACTGTCGTTGCTCAACCAACCGTAGCAGAGCCAGAGCTGATCTCTAACGAACCATCAACGGAAGGTGTCATCGTTCGACCAACGACGGTACTGCCACCAACAGCAACCAAACAAGTCACTGACCAAGTAGCAGCAGAATCTGTTGTTGCCGCACCAGCCCCATCCGAACCAGTCGAAGAACTGGTGGAAACTGTCGTTGCTCAACCAACCGTAGCAGAGCCAGAGCTGATCTCTAACGAACCATCAACGAAAGCTGTCATCGTTCGACCAACTGCAGCTGAACCAGCTGCTGACCAAAATTCTGATGCAACAACTGAGTATGTCATTGCCACAACTGGACCAGTCTTGGATCAAGCTGTTGCAGAAGGAAGTTCAGAGGTCCTAATTCAAACGGCAGATAATATTGTTCCCACTCAATCATTTACAAAAAAGAGGTTTGGTGATTCAAGTAGTTGGAAACGAAATGTAGCAAAACAAAAGAGAAACAATGGAGAACAGTACATGAACCGATCTGGAAAACAAGTGGCTGCTATCGTCTTTAGAGACTATGACTGTTTATGTCCAGTGAAATGTGCTTCAAAATTGTCTACTGCTGAAAAACAACACATGTTTAATCTTTATTGGAACTCAACACGTGACGCAAAGTTAGCTTTTATATGCGGACACGTTCGGCAGATTTCTGTGAAGAAACGCTACAGCGATAAGTTAAACGAATCGCGCAGGCAGAAAACACGCACATTTTGTCTAACTAAGGAGGACCTCACAGATGTTAGAGTATGCAAAAAAATGTTTTGCAATGTACTGCAGTTGTCAAACGGTAGTCTTGGGCGAGCACTAAGCAGAGAAGTAGAAGAATCATTTAGTGAGAAACGAGGGAAAAAATCCCCAGCAAATAAGAAATCAGACGTGGATGTCGATATGGTTAGGAGACACATAAGCAGTTATCCTCAATACATCAGTCATTACTGTCGAAAAGATAACGAACATGTGAAATATCTGCCACAAACATTAAACTTGGCTTTGATGTATAGAATGTATTGTACAGATTGCAGCCAGAGGAAAGTTAATCCCATCAGTGAAGCTCTTTATAGGAAGATATTCCACCGTGACTTTAACTTGAAATTTAAGGAGCCACAGAAAGATACCTGCACACGTTGTGACAGTTTCAAGGTCCAGCTTGCAGCATTGCAACAGCAGAAAAAAGATGATGACATAGAAAAGAAAATCAAAGACATTGAAGCAAACAGAGATAGCCATCAGAGAAGTGCACAACTTGCTCGTGATGCACTTACAACTGACAGACATGAGGCAAAAAACTCGAGGAACACTGCGTCTGTGATAACATTTGACCTCCAAAGTACTCTGCCTACTCCATCACTAAGCACTAATGTTGTGTACTATAAAAGACAACTTATGGTATATAACTTGGGCATTCACAACTGTGAAAATGAAACAGGTCATATGCATGTTTGGCACGAGGCCCAAGCATCCAGAGGTTCCCAGGAGATTGCATCTTGTCTAAATAAATATATTTACGACAATGCAGATAGTGATAAATCAGAGTTAATAGCATGGTCTGACAGCTGTGGTGGCCAAAATCGAAATATTAAGATGTCTGTTTCGATGCTTGCGTTAGTGAGTGACACCAGTTTACCATATTCCACCATAACTCAAAAATTCTTGGAAAGCGGTCACAGTTTCTTGCCTAATGATTCTGACTTCTCAGACATAGAGAAACGCCGAAAATATCACCCTCATATTTTTCACCCCCAAGAATGGTAGGACATCATTTCTGAAGCACGAAGTAAATCGAGGCCATTCAGCGTCATTAACATGACAACTGACAGATTTCTAACAACAGCACCACTGGAGCAGCAGATTACAAATAGGAAACAAGATACAAGCAAGGATAAGGTCAACTGGTTGCACATGAAGCAAATCCAATATCGCCGGTCATGTCCTAAGACACTATTTGTACGCTACAGTCATGATCCAATAGAAGATTGGAAAGAAGTTGACATTTCTAAACGAGGAAGAAATGTGCCACTTGATCAAATACCGCGGGGCAAGCTATATGCTGAAGGCGAACGAAAAATAAATCCGATGAAAAAGAAGGACCTATTGAGCATGCTACATCTCATTCCTCCAATTCATCACAATTTCTACAACACCTTGCCTACTGCTGCAAAACCGCAGGAGGATGACATTGATGGGTTTCCGGAAGTTTTAGACTTTGAAATCGAACAAAATCAATAGCATGGTGTTCAATGCTAATAATTGTTGTGTTTTCAACATGTTTAGTTGCCATTTAGGTTCTACACCAGGGCTGTCCAACCTACGGCCCGCGGGCCACAATCCGGCCCGCCGAATGATCCCATCCGGCCCGCCACGCCTTTCTAAATATTCAATTTTTTATTTCAGAAGTCTGTAAACCCCATGCTTAATGTAAACTTTTTGTAAAGTATAAAAATCTGTATTGAAAAATACGACTTTTGCGTGCTAACATTCAGCCACAGCGTAGTCTAGAAATTTCCCATAAGTCTTTGCTTCACATAACATGAAGTTCTCCTTATTATAATAGCTCTTGGGGGAGTCTTGGGTATTGACGTTCCGATGATAATAAAATGGCAGCGTCTACAAGTGCAAGCAAAAAACGAAAAATTGATTCTGAATGCAGAGTTTTTAAGAATTCGTGGACCGAGGAATTTTTCGTTGTTGATCAGCTGGGAAGTATTATATGTCTTATTTGTCAGGACACTATAGCAGTCAATAAGGAATATAATATTAAGCGACATTATTCCTCAAAGCATGCTGCTAAGTATGACTGTTTGACTGGCCAAATTCGAAGCGACAGAGTCAGCTCTTTGAAACAAAGTCTAACGGGACAACAGAAGTTTTTTAAAGTTGCAAGTAGTACTTCGGAATCAGCGACAAAAGTGAGCTTTTTGATAGCTGAAGCTATAGCAAAGAGGGGGAAACCGTTTTCCGATGGGGAATTTGTAAAAGACTGCCTGCGGATATTTATTAACGCGACCGCTCCAGATAAAATGTCTACGGTTGAAAATACTTGTCTGTCACATCAAACTATAGCGAGACGGGTTGATGACTTAGCTTCCAACATTCAAGAAAATCTTGTTAAGAGACTTGACGAGTGCCAATTTTACAGTTTGGCACTGGATGAGAGCACAGATTTAAGTGATACCGCTCAACTAGCTATATTTGTTAGAGGCGTGACAAAGCGTTTCGTCGTTGTTGAGGAACTTCTTGACCTCTGCCCGATGAAGGGCACAACAACGGGAAAGGATGTTTTTGATGAAGTTAAACGTGTCTTGGCCAAATTCGGTCTCCCTGAGGATAAGCTTTGTGGGTTAACTACAGATGGAGCTCCTTCGATGACTGGAAAATACAATGGATTTATAGCGCTAATGCTGAAATCAGTTACTCATGACATAATTTCACATCACTGTATTCTTCATCAAGAGCAGCTGTGTGCTAAAGTTTTAGACATGAAAGATGTTATGGAGAAAGTTGTCTCAACAGTTAACTTCATCAGATCTCGAGGTCTCAATCATCGGCAGTTTCAAGCGTTTCTTCAGGAAGTTGCATCAGATCTTTCTGACATGATTTATTTCAGCCAGGTTCGCTGGTTGAGCAGGGCAGCCACGTTAAGCAGGTTCTGGTCACTGCGGGAGGAAATTAAAACTTTTCTTTCAAGCAAAGGAAAAGAGATAGACTTCTTGAATGACAATGTATGGTTGAATGATTTGGCATTTTTGGTGGATATTACTAAATTGCTGGCTGATTTGAATGTCAAACTTCAGGGAAAAGATCAGTTGGCCAACAAAATGTATGAGCAAGTCTTGGCATTTTCTCAAAAATTACAGCTTCTTCAAAAACAAATGAGCTTGAAAGAAGTGGTGCATTTTCCAACATTGTTAACCAGGCCTACACAAACAGTGAATCATGCCAAGTATTCAGAAGTACTTGCCCGCCTTTTAGATGAATTTACAAACAGGTTTAAAGATTTCCAAGCGCACTATAATGATATGAAGTTATTTGGTGAACCATTTGGAGCAGATCCTGCTAATGTTACTGAAACACTGCAGATGGAAATTATTGACATTCAAAATGACAGCCACATGAAGAGAGCTTTCAAGGAACATGACCTTCTCACATTTTATAGGAACTATGTATCTCCAGAAACTTTTCCCAATTTGTCCATTCTTGCGCTTAGATATAGTGCACTCTTTGGTAGTACATACTGCTGCGAGCAGCTGTTCTCTAAAATGACCAATATTAAAACAAAATCAAGATCGGTTTTAACCGATGGACATTTAACCGGACTACTCAGAATATCTACATCAACTGTTGATGCTGATATAGACTACATGTGTAAACAAAAACAATGCCAATTATCTCACTAGCAGTGTTTAGCACGCAGCTATATGATACTGTAACTGTGTAACTGTAACTGTTGTAACAGTATTTGTATTTGTAACTAATGTATACCACTATACCAGTATACTGAGTATAGGTACTATAGGAGTATAGGGCTACCGTAGGCGAATAAGAATTCTGTGGTAGTATGCGAATATGTTGTTTTGATTCATAAATGCCAAAATGTTTACTCCGGCCCTTGGAGTCTTAGAAAAATGGTGATGTGGCCCTCCGCCTAAAAAGGTTGGACACCCCTGTTCTACACTAAATCCTTTCCCAATTTTAACGCTATTTTGTAGATTTATGGTAACTAAACTTAACTAGTCGTGACCAGTCTTAGTCTAAGCGAGTCTTAACTTGTTTTCTTAATGTTAGAATTGCATAATAAAGTTAATGATTCTACATTTTATTATTGTACACTTGTGGGCTAACTCAGATTAGAGCAATATGAATTATGGACAAGTGGGCTAACCAGCTTTTTGCTTTTTTTCTCTGCTAATAGCATTTATCTCAAACTTTTTAAATGCTGTGTAGCAGTCTATGTTCAAAGCAATATTGAATATATAACAACTTTAAAAATAAACGGAATACTAAAATGGTAATTTAAAAAAAATTGATTTTCTCCGTAAAATGAAAAAAGGGGTTAGCCCACTTGTCCGTAAGACCATCCAATTACATAAGATCTAGTTATGATAATATAAATTACAGACGCGCTGGTCATAAGTAAGATAAGGCTGTACAAAATAACTAATAGATTCCTTTATTAGATGAAATGTTGTGCTACTATTAACATTCACTATTTATCTCTTTTAATATATATTTAACAAACATTCAAACAGGCTTTTGATTGACTTTACAACTGAACAATGTATGACATGAATCATTTACGGGGCTCACAGCTATGATAAATTAACAAGTAACGACACACAAGATCAGTGTCTGTCCCTAAGACAGATAACCAAATTCGCTAATAAGGTAATTAGTGGTAGTAATGTTACAGTGATTTTACATACTTGTCTACACGAATAAGAAATATTAAAGTACAGATGCCTTCTTTATACAACACTTCAAACAGATCCGAAAGATATGTGCGAATCAGACAAATCTGGCACTGCCTATTTATGCCTACGTAACCCTTTAACTGATAAACAACCAGGGTACTACGGAGATGAAGCTTGGCCTCACGTTGAGCTGGCTTTTCCTTCTACGAGGTCCAACGACAGCGCTATACTGCCAGAGGGCGTGTCGCTATAGACACAGCACCACCAAAAGGCCTGTGATGTCATGGATTATCATGTTTTAAAGGTTTATACAATATTTCTCAATATCTGCCAAAAGAGGTTGCTCAGTTTATTGTAGAAAGTGAATGGGCACAACTTCTTCGCCATGTTCCATCAACATGGCTGTCGCTTTTTCCAGCAATAGATGAGTATTAGAAAAGAAGAAGCACCTGCTATCATTTGGCCTCTTATTGGTGATGAAAGCGGCCAAGCAGCAGACGATGATACACCATCAGTTCCTGTTCTGTATCTTTATTTCCTTCAAAACTGCTTTTTACCAATCTTTCAAGCAGCCATCCTGGCATTAGAATGCACTAATCTAGTTGCAATAGAAGTATTTTAAATTTTGTTTACAGTCAGAGACAAGCTGCTGAAAAGACAGTCAAACAAGTTTCTGGTTTTGCTTCTGGGAAAGCTATGAAGAAACTTCCAGAACTGCAAAGTAAAAAGCTTCAATCAATTTCTTGGTTTTTACAAGAAGGCAGCAATCTACTAGTTCGATTTTTCAGAGAACATTACCTGTGCAAAACCCTGCGTGTCAGAAGACCTGTCTGAGTGTCTTTTATAAACATACGAAGATAACTTTTGAATAAGGTAATATTTGGTTGGTTTTGAATATATGACACAAGCGAGTTTCATAGATGGGGTCCGGTACACTGAATCAAGAATAATCAAGCATTTGTGTGTGCATAGGGAGGACTATATAAAATCAGATTTCTTGTTTGGTAAGGGTGACGATCAGAAGCGGGGCTAAATTATTGAAAATAGGTGGTAAAATGCCATGATCAAAACGATACATAAACTCTCCTATCTGCATGTGCATGATTTGATCAATTTTAAGTACACATCTGCATGTCTATGCTGCCTATGTCATGACTGCAGGAAAGTAAGTCAATGCTGTAACATACTCCGGTCCTACATATATTTCAGTGCGCTCAATGAAAGATGGCAGCAGTACATATTTTACACATGGTCATAATAAGCAACGTCTGCACTTAATTCCAAGTTTTGAGCCATTCAGGTGCACAGCTGAAGGTTGTAACCAACTGTGCTCGTGGGGAAAGATGGGAAGACAGGACGAAAATCCAAGATTTCCCAAACTGCTATTAGTCTAGGAGCTAGCTCATGTTTCGTGTGCACTTCAATGTACCCTCAGTTTGACCTCACAGGGTTATTATAGGTCATCAAAGTGTGTCAAAAAAATTGGTCACATGATCCGCTTATTGATCGCTTAGCCGCCATATTGGATTCAAGATGGCGGAAAAAGGAGTTTTTAAATCACTTGTATCTCGGCCACTTCTTATCCGATTTTGACGTCTTCTTTGTTAAATTGTAGGTTTTGATAAGAGCTATCTTTTTGGTCTATATGTATTTTTTACTAGTTATAGCCGTTTTTGAGAAATTTAGCAAAAACAATTTTTTTAAAAATAAATTTTCTGTATTTTTTACTTTTTGCCACTGAAGGAGTAGAAAATGGGAAAATATTACTCTGACAAAATATGATCAGCATTTAATAAGCTTTCAAATGATACTATTGAAAGTAATATTATGTTGTGCCATTTTCTTCTAGGATACAAACATAAGAAAAGGGTACATGCAGCGAATGTGAGAACGGTGTGGAAAACCACATTTCCGGTTGTTTCTAACGCTCCGATACAAGGTAGAGTGGAGGTACAGTGTAGTGATGGTGACGATGACGCTTTGCTCGAAGCCATGATGGACTTTCTGAAGGAAGTAGAGAATGAGAAGCCGATGTCGGTTCCTGGAGGTACTACGTCCGTTTCAACCCTTGTCGTGGACGTGACCGAAGGGGGACAATGAAAGTGCCGAACCTGCCGGAGAAGAAATCCCGGACTTGAACGACTTCCCTGATCTGGTGGATGATGAGCTGTTGGCGGTCTGGGCCTCTTTGTCTCCTCCTGAACCTGCGACGGACCAAGACTCATCTTCTTCGGCTCCTCCTGCTCGCCATCAGGACGTCATGGCTGATCCTTTTCTCGCAACGGCTGGGGAGGAAAGTTTTTCAGCCGAGACAGTTGTGGGGGTAGAGAGGATGGCCTGCGAGCGGGCCCCACAGTGGACATGGGATCACTTCCTACAAGAAACGCGAAGACAATGGCCTACGTACCCTGAACCAGTCATTCGGGGTTTGTATCTGGCGAAACAGCCTTTGCCAGGGCCTGCGCCTCTAGAGACTGTTGCATGGTCTCCGGTATGTTTCGAAGGTGAAGAATATGACTTCGACGCACTTAAGGAATGCTTGAATCTGTTGTCATCCAGCTTTTCAACATCTCCTGCATCATTACCAAGACCTTCTATCAAGCCATAACCACATCAGGCTCTGCTCGCACCGTTGACAAACTGCCAACTCCTGTGCATAGGTGGGCAGAAAGGTTGAAAAAGTGCCATGGTCGAAAATGCCAGTTGAGTTTCTTTCTGCCTGGGAAGAAGGCAAGTGGACCCTAGTGCTGGCTGCTGTGTGAGTAACTGCCGCAGAAATTAATAAAGTTCCCAACCATCCTGGGAAGGCTAATCTGACCACTATTGCAAAAGCAATGGTGGGAAAATATGACCAGTCCCTGACTGATAGGTCAGAGTTTGGAATTGTGGCTGGTGGAGCAACATCCCTCGTCAATCGCTTGTTATGGCAATTTGAAAATACCCTACTTAAGGATATAAGATACCCTGGTATTTTTCTGAAGTGAGAGCTTCTTATGCAGTCAGCAACTGTCTTGGCAACACAGAATTCCTGAGGGGACAAGAAAGCAGAAGGCGTTTTCGAAAATTGTTAAGGACGCCTGCAGATGTGTAGCATGGTAACCAAAATTACCAGAGGGCAAGACTGACAAGACCCAGTGGAAGAAAACAGAATACCTTAATGAGGAACTTAAAAAGGATGCGAGGGCATGTCATCAACAATCAGTCAACCTATGATAGACACTTACCCTAGCCAGAGATTTACCATTAACCAGAAGACGGTTTTAGTGTCACAAATTTCCCTTGCATGGCCATTCCTTGTTTCGCCATCTGGACTCATAAGTCATTTTAACATGCTCCTGGGATTTAATCTGTCTGTTTGTTTGCAGCAGCACTTTGCTACCAAAGGCAGACTAGTTGTGGAATATGCCCAGCACTTGGGAAATCAAAAAGCCAAGACAACTGCTGCCACTCTGGAGGCCCAGACAGTACCTTAAAAACGACCTTCCGTTAACTTCTGGCAGCTTCCTTCTTCTATTCCATTTGCTCAAAGAGCACAAGGTAATTATACTTGTATGAAGTTTAATCCCTGGACTTCGAACATTTATCACATATAGGCTTTGATTAAGCTCTAACTGCTCAAATGCTTTCTTAACCTTTCATTCGTTCTTCAGCTCTTACATGAACAAGGACAACCTTTCATTCGTTCTCAGCTCTTACATGAATACCCTTGTACATGCCTTGTGATTTTTATTAGTATTCATGTTCAAAGCCAGTTCAGTGATATATGGAACATAATCTACTTTGCGCAATAGCAACATTATATGTAGGACACGACATTGTATGATGGATACAAGAAGCCCAAAGGACAATATTCCAAAATGGGCTTCCCATGTCCTACCATGCAGGGTAATTTGGAAAAGTGCTCAGTGGTGCATATGGGGTTCCAAGAGAAACAACTAGTTTTCACATGAAATGGGGATAAGGTACTGAAAGTGAGTGATGAAGAAAGGGACTTGGCAAGTTAAGGCAATTTGCTGAATCATCAAATAAGGCTAACTCAACTATAGGTATCACAAGAACAATTGTCACCAGAGACAAGGATGCAATAATGAGGTTTTACAAATCACTGGTTAGGCCACAGTTGGAATACTGCATCCAGGTATGGAATCCACACCTGAAACAGGACATGGAAAAACTGGTGAAAGTGCAAAGAAGAGCTAAATGATTTGGGGCAACAAGAATTTGAGCTAGGAAGACAGGCTGAAAAGGTGTGGACTAACAACATTGGAGAGAAGGAGGAGCAGAGATCCAGTAGAAGCTTATAAGATTATCACTGGAAAGGAAGCAATACAGTGGGAGAGGTCATTTGAATTAGCACCTAATAAGGCAACTCGGGCATGCAGGTAGAAATTATTTAAGAAGCCAATTGGAACATTAGGACAGAAATTCTTCAGTGCAAGAGTTGTAGACATGTGGAATGGTTTGGATGATAGTACTGTCACGGAAAAGGGGTTCTTTTTCCTTTGTATTACGTCACCAGGTTGACGTACGAGCCATACGGGCTCCCGAGCATCTCAGGCTCCCGAGCCATACAGGCTCAGAGCACACCAGGCCCCCGAGCCATACAGGCTCAGAGCATCCCAGGCTCCCGAGCCATACAGGCTCAGAGCACCCCAGGCCCCCGAGCCACACAGGCTCCTGAGAGGCCTATTTAAGGCAATGACACTTGCGCAGTGGGACGGTTTTTCTTTTGGTCTTTCGCTCTTGTCGATGTAGCTTTGTACTTACCTTTTCGAGATACGCACTCTGAAGTGGAAGAAGTGCAGTGACGGTTTTCGATACTTATGCATTCGAAGAAGCAAGCAATAGAAGGTTAAGAAATAGATGATAAGACATTTTACGCTTTCGACCGTTACGCAGTCGGTCAGTTTAAGTTCTGTGCATTTGAGATACTTGGACTCTTTTGTGACATTTTGAACGGGAATATCGCTCGTGGAACTGTGAAAGAAAAGTGAGTAGCGATCCACATTTGTTTTGTGATCACCCTAAGAACAGGGTCGTTTTTCTGTCTGTCCGATGTATGCTGCTTCAGTTTAATACGGATTAAAACGTTGCGTTGTCAAAAGTTATCTCTTCGTCTTCATTGAGATTTCAGCCAGTTAGTAACCAGATAGTTATCTCTCCTCTTTCATCGAGATTTCAGCCAGTTAGGAACCTGATCAAGTCCCTGTCCGACCGTCGGGGCCTTACCCACTTGGAACATAGCAACGGCCTTCCTACAGCACCTTATTCGGTCACGGATGGTACCCTGGTAATTGTTTCGGCAAAGACCGTATCCGGATTAAGGTGCGCTATCGCATAGGAAGAGCCTGAACGACTACCTTCGCAAGAAGACGGATTATTGCCCAAAAAGGGGTTTCTGCGATAGTACTGTCTCAGTGGACACTTTCACAGCTTTTAAGATGAACCTCTAGGAAAATTGGGCTATTAAGCATTCCAGGTTAATTTGCAGGTTAATTTACATCTTCTGAACCAGTTAAACCCTTGTTATGTTATGCTATGTAATGTCGTTTACAACATGATTGTTGAGGGACTATGTCAAGCCACAGACGAAAACTGTCCAAAAACTGCAGCATTGCAGTATAAGCATTATTGGGATTGTGAGCTTATTGATTTGAAGAAGAACTCCATAGCTGCTCATGATCTGTGGAAAACAAGTGGATGGCCCAGTGGAATCAGGAAATCTGTTAGTCTGCCTGAATTGTTCACAAACTATATTTGTTAGAAAGGAATTCAATATTAAACGTCATTATCAAATACAACATGCATCAAAGTTTGACCAAATCTGAGGACATTTAAGATTAGACTGCTTATTTGTTTGAAATCTTTGCAATGAGTTGAATTTATCACTTCAGGGACAAAAGGCAACATGCTCAGATTTGTCAGAAAAAGATCTGAACATTTCAATTGAAACTTCAGCTTTGGCAAACAAATTGGATGAAAATAAAATTTACATGTTGCCGACCTTCTCTGCTTTCCTCGAGGAAAATGAGTTGAAATGGAAGCAAAGAACAGAACCATACTTTCGATCAAGAACACTTACAAATTCTTGAAGAAATTTCTAGATATTTTCCTAATTTATCTGACACACCATTTGCACTTGCTAGAAGTCCATTCACAGTCAAAGTTGAAGATGTTCCAGACAACATACAAGAGGAATTTATTGAGCAAGTCATACGTTAATTGAAAGGGACTGAACATCCGGCGATTTAAAAGATTCACCAAGGTCGTTTTTGGAAAGAAACAAACAACTAACCATACACTTTGCCAGCAACATTAAAAGGAAGCAGGTAAATGTTGGTCAAACAGTAATCGAAGAGTACTTTGATAATATAACTCCTGCTCTTGAAAGCAACATTTGGAACTATGATGAGACAAATTTGACAGCTGGCCCTGGAAACAAAATACCCAGTAATAATATCGAAACGTGGTCCCAACTAGCCCGAAAGAGTTATCAATTGTAAAAAAAAGTGCTACATCGTTGATGTATTGTGGAAGTGCCATGGGGTACATGTGATTCCACCACATCTATAAAGCAGAATCCATGTGAACCACATTAGGGTGGTCCTTATTTTTGAAATGTTGAGCTCCCACCCTGTAGAGTTGTTTGGTTACATGGCATGATGCTCATGTATACTGATGGGAGATTATTTATCCTTGCACATCAATCCGACAGTCCTTGGCCTTTGTGAAGAGAACAGCATTCAGTACGTTGCTCTTTCACCAAATTCAACTCATCTAACTCAGCTGCTAGATGTGGCTATTTTAGACCTCAAAAGTTGCATGGAGGTTCAGACAGTGAGGTGTCAGACAGTTAGCCAGCATGGCAACCATCAAGTCCTCAGAAAAAAGAAATAAAGAAACGTGACTTTGCTATAGTCATACACGAAGGAGAACAATTTCCTGGAATGGTCAAAGTACTGAAAACATCGGGAGCCAAAGTCAGCTGCTTAACTAGAAGTGGTATGAACTGGAAATGGCCTGCTACAGTGGACCAGACATTTTATCCTGCAGCAGCAATTCAGAACAAAATTAGGATAATTCGCCAATCCTCGCTTACAAAACAGCAAGGTGCAGTACACTATGATATCGTGTCAGGAGTTGAGGCATCAATGGCAACTGAAGATTTCTTTTTTGCGATGATGGATGGTGCTCAGTGCCAGATACCATAGAACCAAAGTAATGGTCATATGAGCATCATATACGTTGACTCCAAGTATGGAACCAATAGCTATGATTTTCAGTTGACAACAGGGTTTCCTGCTGCATTCCTGTGACTGAAGAAACCTTTACGCTATTTTTGGAGGCTCTTAACTTTAGTAAAGTGTGGAGTCATTCAGTGCAATGCTTTCACGTCAGACATGAAATTTCACACAATTTTACAATGCATAGAAAGTGGTAATGGGTGAATATCCACACAGGCTGCATTGTGCATGGCATATCGACAAGAGCTTTAGGGAGAGCTGCTGCCATCTCATCAAAGACAGCGAGAAGGTTGTATTCATTTACAAAACCCTATTAATGGATGAGCAAAATGCAGTGACGTTCGACACATCATTGCCAAATTTCATCAGTCAGCTTTGAAACGATGCACACACAGCTGCATTTGTAAAGTTGTTTGAAGCACATTATGCCACCTGTATCAACAGCTGGGCTTATGGCTATTGTGCAAAATGTGGCATAAACACCAACATGCATCTAGAAAGGATGCACGGCATCCTGAAGCACATTTACCTGCATGGGAAAAACAAGCGAATAGACAGCGCCATTGCATCACTGACAAATCTCATGTATGACAAGCAGTTTGACAGGCTAACCACCATCTGTAAAGGCTAATACACGAAGAAACTGTCCTGAGCTACGAAAAAGACATGCAGCTAGTAACACTATGCAGTCCATCAGCTGTGAAATGGTCCCTGGCTAGGAGTGGTGTGTGTGATCACAGTCTGAAGAAATCGACTATTATACAAAGTGTACTTGGCTAACACCGAGTGTCACAATGGCATAAAATACAATGACTGCGCAGCATGAATTCTTAGATAATTCTGCACCTGTAAAGACAGTTCTTCAACATGTGCAATTATATTGTTGGAATCTGTTTAAATTTAGAGGACTTGAAGGTCTGTTTAGTGTTAAGCCAGATTCAGGAAATATGGTTAAGCCTGTTATGTTTGACAAGTTTTGTAAAGGGGTGTTAGGTTCAAGCAAGTTTCATGCATGTTAGGATAGTTTTTGGTCTGACGAGACCCTGTTGGTTGTTAGTCTGCCAATGATCCATTATTTTCTTATACGATAACCGCATGAGGTTACTCCTCTTAGCTTAAAACGTCTAATAGCTCTGTCTCATATTTGTGGTGACCGACAGAATTGCTGGTATTTTGGGAAAAGCAGCTGTTTTGGGGAACTGTTCACCTTTGGGGCCGACGCTGTGTGTTTTGATGAGTGTATTCTGATATGTATAATTTCTTTATAGCTGCCATTTTATCTTTTTGCTGCTCATACAATTTTGTGTTCTCTTGTTATCAACAGAAGGGCATCACGCAGGTGTTTGCGTTATGACAGCTGTAGCAATGATGAGCCTGCTGAGACAACAAGACCTTTTCTTGTTCCCTGTCCACCACCTTCCCTTGTGGCAGAGCAACCACCCAAAAAAGCTAATGCAAAAGTTAATGTGTTGCATGCTGTGCTGCATGGTTCTACAAAACCAGCAATTGCAGATGCAACCACACCAAACCATGAAACAATGAATCACCCAAGTCCATCTGGTCATCAGGGACTGTTTACCGGATGTTCAACCCCGATCACATCAGAACAATCCGTCACTCCTGCACCAAATGCTGCTCAGACTAAACCAGGTTTGTGCAACTTTTTTCAAATTTTTGTTCTTTCATGCAATTTTCATGTTAACCAAAAGTCAAAGGCCAAAATTGAGTCACATGAATTGCCTTACTTGCTGTATCATCATTTCATCCAGTCCAGCCTTCCAGTTTCAGCTTCTCTATTATGTTTAGCTTCAAAGCTACAATTAACTCATGCACACAGATAACTTTCACTGTTCATTGTTGTATATGCTGTTATAGTGCTGCATATAACTTAACATACTTGATCTGTGGTATGTACTGTGATTTGTAGGGAATTTGAGAAACCTCACTGGAGCTCTTGTCCAGGTGTTCTTAATGGACCAGCGTGGTCCGAGACAGATGTCTATGACAACAGAGGACATTAAATATCGACATGTAGCGGCCATGTATCGAAAGCGCAAACAAGATGAGGCGTTCCTCATCATTGCCGACAGGAAACGGAATCGACTGCAACAGCTGCTGTCACTGCTGATGAGGCTTTCTCTTTGGAAGACTCTTCACACAACGATCCTCTCAATGATCAACCTTCAACTTCATCATATCAACCACCTGGTCATTGGGTCAACAACCGAACCAAACAACTCCAAATCAGCTTACATCGGAACTACTACCAAAGTGCTGCATCACTGACAACCCACTATTCAATGTGGCACTGGATAGGACACGGATATCAACTCATAAGGCAATAATGACTGTTACTCCCACTCTTGCTCAGTGGGAGTCTTTATTGCGGGCCTTTCTGAAGAAAATTTGCAACGTTTCACGTGAAAGACTTGCAGCAATGGTACGACTTAACTTCAAACCAATAGTTCCACTTATTGCACACTTTGATGGCAAACTGCTGCCAGATCTGGATGGAACCAAGCATGTCAGCAACCAGCAACAACATCTTGAGAATGCTCAACCCCACGAGCACTATCGAGAGTTTGCCAGGCTGGCTCTCAGGCTGTTGGGCAAAGCTGCAGACACAAGATTTTCAGCTCTGGGCACGGTGGATAGCGAAGGGCATTTATTGCCTAAAAATCTGTGGATTTTGTCATCAATTTCAATTGAGCAAGTGTGAGTTGGCCTCTTTACAGCAATCTGTGTGTTTGACCACAGTCTATGCAGGCTTCTGGTTTGCCGCACCCGTTATGACAGATGCTCCTACAAATGACAGATTGATGTTGCAGCTGATTGACGACTTCAGACAAGTTGACAGTAAAATCGCACGAGTTATAGAAAGGAAGGTAGAGCTGCAATTGTGGTACCTAAGTGAAGACCTTGCTCCATTGTCTTTATTCTGTGATGACATTTGTGATGAAGAGAAGCGGGATATTGTCAGTGTCCTGCAGAGGGAGTCAAATTCAGAAGAACTTCGCCATCTTGCATCAAACAAGATTCATAAGTTCAGGAACCTCTGCGTGGCACACTTTGTCACCCAATGATCACTTCACCTGTTTGAGTCCCTTCATCGCACAAGACTTCCTCTCTACACCAACTAGTAAGTCTGGCGTTTGAAAATGCCACTTGTGTTCAACAGGTCATTTATTGTCACTAAATACTTAAAACTCATGTTGTTTTTCAAAATTTCAGAATATGGCATCAGCGAAGAAGAGAAGCCAGTGGATTGAGTATTGTCTTTAACTGGCAGAAGCAGCTGTTCTTCAGAATGGAACACTGAGGACAAAGAAATGACCATAACAATATAGTATTCCACAGGGAACTTCACAAAGCCATGTAAAATAGCTGAAAAAGGTGAAGGAGTTTGGAATGCGCTTGATCGTCCCACGCTTTCACACCACAACAGGAAGACGATCCTACTACTTTTACTTTGGATATGTACTGTACGGTTTATCAACAGCAGATGTCTGACTCATTGTTTATACTTTTTGTGAAAAAAATAGTATACATCACAACTTTAATACAGAAGCAAAGATGACAGGAAAAAAGTGGCTAAAGTTGTTTCTTCGATGACAATTGCTCTTTTACAGATGCTTCATTTACCGCAGAGAGTACAGATGCATCATACACCGCACAGCCTTTATTAGAGCTGCAGATAGCAACTTGAATATAATTAATCGAAGAACTACTCGACTTGATACCATTAAAGGGCACAACCACAAGGCATGATATATTTCAGGGACATTGAGAAAGCTGGGCTACTATGGAATAGACTTGTATCTTTGGCTACAGATGTGTTCCCATCAATGTATTCTGCAAACATTGGTGTGGCTGGATTGATGAGGACTAAACGGAGTAGCCTCAGTATACCATGGCATCCCTAGTATACATTGCCGCCTGTTCTCCCCCTCAACAACGTCACATTGGTACAAACGATGCCATTACATTGTCTCATGATGCAAACGATGCTGCCTCTTCCCCCTCCCCACAACTACACAAACGAAGCGAATGAGGCAAATGACGCTGGCTCGGATCATTATAAATAACAAAGGATGTTCAACAAAGACAAAAAGGCGGACACATATAGACGGACATCTCTGCTCTCGAAGAGGACAAAGGCAAGCCCTTGCAGTGGATTATTCAATCGGTAACAATAGAGTTGCGATTGTTAAGGCAGCTAAAAGGGATTATCGTGGCGATTATAACAGTGGTAACAGGGAACCTTTACAGTGTGATCTAGTAATCTCTTGCATGGCAACAAGTAGTCGATTTTTGGTTGCTGCTAATAGAAGTTCCTAAATCAACGTGTCAGTCTCCTGATAATAGACCATAGGTGTCCTACCCCCAGAGGCTAAGAATTGGAGCCCTGGGAACTGGGTTGGTCATCCTGGATGTTCCTTCAGTCCGGTTACGGATACTGTTTGTCTTCAGCGTCCGAAATTATTTCAATGTAGCATCCTATAATATATACTCCGTGTTTTAAGCTACGTGTTTTGAGCGTCTCCGCGTTTAAATTAACGCGCTCCGTTACCGTTTCATTAAATATATTCGTTATGGCCGGGCGACCCATAAATCAAACAACAATAGTACATCCAAATGAACTAATGGATACTCGGTCGATTCGAGATGAAGTTTGGCGACTGGCCACTCTGTCAATAGAGTTGGCAAACACTGACTAGGCAATCCAGTGGTGCGCGAAAAGGCGATTGGTGAAGAACACACACCACTGCCAGCGCTGCAATCGGTTGTGCACTCTCCGTCGTTACGCGCAAGGGGTTGACGGCAGAAGGTGGTCATGTGAACGTTGCGGTTGCCGTAAGTCAATTCGTCAAGGTTCTTTCTTTTCTAAAAGTCATCTAACACTTTCCCAGATTGTGACAGCAGTGTACTGCTGGACGCACGACATGCCTCAGCATCAGATGCAGCACGAAGCCAACATCGCAAGCGCCAGGTATGTCGTTGATTGGAGTAACTTCATGCGCGAGGAATGCGAAACGTGGCTTCGGAACAACCTGTGTGAAATAGGAGGAATTGATGAGAACGGTGAGGCTGTGGTTGTGGAAATTGACGAGACAAAGTATTTTCACCGAAAGTACCATAGAGGTCAGTGGCGCGAAGGTCACTGGGTTTTTGGAGGAATAGAACGTGGCAGCGGTAAATGCTTCCTGGTTGAGGTCCCAGATCGGCGAGCCGCAACACTTGAACAGCTCATAGAGCAATACATTTTGCCCGGAACCCACATTGTCTCAGATGGTTGGTCCGCCTATGGTAACATAGGTAGCATAGGGCATGGTATTTACGAACATTCTGTCGTCGTTCACCAACACCATTTCGTCGACCCTGTAGATGCCGAGGTCCACACGCAGAATGTGGAGAATATGTGGATGAGGGCTAAAAGGAAACTAAAGAGGCAGTTCGGCACAAGCAGAGCTTTGTTTACATCATATCTTAAGGAATTCGTGTTCCGCAACCAGTTTCGGGAGAGGGATTTGTTCCCTCACTTCATCGTAGCAATTGGCGAAAACTACAACAACTATTGATTATGAAACGACCATTTACATTGAAATAATTTCAGACGCTAAAGACAAACATTACCCCGGTTACGCTACAATACACTGCATTTTGCACCAAAAAGCCTTGCATTGTCGAATCCTACAAATGAAGGAAGTTATGGATGTTGTTATTAAAACCGTAAATTTTATAGGCGCACAAGGACTGAGCCTCAGGCAATTAACTTCATTTCAAGCTAGCATGGAAGCCGAATATGAGGAACTTCGTGTTATACCGAATATAGATGGACGAGTCTGGAAAATACTCTGAAGTGTTTTTTTGCACCAAGATGTGAGATTGATTCATTCATGAAAACGAAAGACAAAGATATTCCCCAGCTCAAATATTCCACTTTTATCTGAAACCTTGCTTTTCTAGCAGAAATAACTGAACCCCTTAATACACTGAACCTAAAACACATCTTCAAACTTTCTGCATAATTAGATACCTTTTCAACTATCTGATTTCATTCTTTTTTCACTACGAAGTTTAGATAAAATGCTCCAGGTCTGGAAACACGCAGTTAGACTTCAATCAATTATCTGTCATTTTGAGATATTGAATTCGGTGACAGCTACAGAGTGCTGAACTTCTCAAAGTTGGATCTCAACTGGGAGTTCATTTACAATTACATAGGCATAAAATGAGGCACACTAAAGAAATGTGTTCAAAAAGACATACCTAAAAATTGTATGCCAGATGGTCCCATCCAACTGAACAAATAATGCAGGCAGTTGAAAATACCAACAAATATAATGCAATGCAGAAATGGAAGCACTCATTCCAGACAACACCAAATGAATTTCATCTGTTCTTGGCCATACTCTTCAAGCGTGAATATGCACCGCTTTCTCATCGCAGATTATTTTGGCAACCCAGCAACATTGTCCATAATACCACAAACAGCAGTGTTATCGCTTTGAAGAGCTGATATCTTGCGTGCAGGTTGTGACAATGAAAATTTAGCGGTTAGCGACAGATTTACAAAGGTTCAACCTCAACAAGAAATTCTTGGCTTCTTTTCCTCATCAGAAAAACTCCTCCAAACCTCACGACACTAAATAATCATGCACTATAACATCTATAGATAATTTTTTTTAAATTTCCATGGAACAGAAGAGCATAGATTGGACACACAGTCCAACATTATTGTGACAAGATGTAATGACAAGTGTATTGAGCATGGCATCCAACTGTCATGGGGTAGAATCAATAAGTTCGGTCAACAGCAGTCGAAGGCTGTGGTAACATTGTTGACGTCTCCCAGCTATATATGAACAGCAAATACAACAAGAACATGGGAAGAGTGGACCGAGTGGACCAGAATATTGCCATTTACTGCATCTCAATCCGTTCACACAAGTGGTGGTGGCCTCTCATCGTATACCTACTGGATGCTGCTGGAGTTCTGCCGCAGTGTCTGCCATGTACACTCAAAGAAGTATTCTCTTGAATGCACAGCCATCATCAGACCATTGGGCATCCAAAGTCAGTGGAGGTCCACAGGGATGGCAAACACTACATCGAAACAACTGAAACGCAGATGTTGTGCAGTGCTGGGCCGCACATTGACTGCTTTGAACAGTTTCATGAAATGGAATAAAAACAACAGACAAGTGACATGCTTGTACTGTCGTAAGTAGACGCACGGTCATGGTGTTCTGTAATATTAGGCTCTGCCATTACATGCTGTATTACTTGTGTGCTATTAGTATTATTCAGTGCTTTTTTTCTAGAAAAAAAGGTTCCGGAACGGTACAATAGGTGCCGGAACGCAACAATTATGGGCGGGCTAAAATCATGAGAAAAACGGGATTGGGGGTGGGGAGGGGTCTCAAAAAACACTGAAAACAGTTCAAAAACACTGAAATTAAATTAAAATAACTAAATTATTGTTTTAATTATCAAAATAAATAAACTATTTTTTAGTAGCTGAAAAAGGTGCCGGAACGCCGTACCGGCACGTTCCGGCTGAAAAAAAGCCCTGATATTATTATATTATTCTCTTACAAGACAAGAGGATTGTGAAAGTTCTAGTCATGCAGCTCATTACAATGTTTATGCCTATTATAGGACTTTTTAAGCAGCTAGGGGTCAACTTCTCATCTTCTCTAACCAAATATATGGATAATTTGGCTTTGGACGTAACTGGCACACAAGGCCAACTGAAATTCATGAAAAATGCAGGAAAAGGCTATACCTGTCAAACAAACATATTAAAAGTAATTACAGAAAATGATGCTGAATTTCAAGAACCACCCTTGTTGTTCTACTAGCCAGACAGATTTCGATCCATATGAAATTAGAACACATTGCACAATATGTACAAATGCTGCAGATTTTGGAGAGAAAAAAATGAACAGATGCCAAATCAGTATCCAAAGGTTTGCAGAATTGAAATGATTGATGCAACGAAGTTAAGCCTTACTCAGAAGAGACTGTTGAGTACCTGTGGAAAACGTCTTGACAAGCAAGCTAAGTACTGAAGTTGAGGCTAGGACTAAATTTGCACGAGATCTCCGTGCTGTAGATGCTGTTTATAATCATAACCGCTATAGTGCATTCCCCCAAAGTCCGTCTCACACCTCGCCGTGGTGTGGGGGAGGGGGGGGGCACAACAGCCGAGTAGGGGATTGCCTGCTGAGGCTATGCCATCAGTGGTGAAGGTTTCTGAAGTACCACCTTGGGTGCTACGCGAGGTGGAAAGGCTCAGCAGGAACCCTGAAACAGCTGGCTAACGTGAGCGGCGTAAAAGGCCACTACTCAAACCGCGAGGAAGGCAACAGGAAACCACCTCGGCTATTTCCCAAGACATGATATGGACAAATCAAGTGCAACCCTAACGTTGTCGGGGGAGAACAAGAGTCGGGGGAGAACAAGAGGTCGTCCATGTCACAAACCTGCTCAACAGCAGAAGACTGAGAAGATAGTGCATTAGCGTCCAGTAGAAATGTACAGAATGCTGGAGCTAGTGGTCTGAACCTGGGTGAAACATGGATTTGGAGAATGACAAAGCTTTCAATCAACTTTGCGTTTGGCTAAAAGACAAACTGAACCAGTCAGGGCAGTACTCTTTGCTTGAATTACAACAGATGCACTCTTATTTACCAGCTTATAGCGCACATCTGAAACGACGCTTGCAGGAAACCATGGGTGATAAACTAACTTTTTTTAAATTGATGGAAAGTATAATGTTCTTACATTTGCCAGCTATGCCACTTAAATTCTCCATCAGTCATATGATTCACAGCACGATGAAAAAGATAAAAGATTGGATGAAATTTTGAAGGTTGGACAGACACTCGGACAAGATATTCGCTCTCTTCAAAATTCTGCTTCCAATTATTTTCCTAAGCCAAATCAAGTTAATTTAGAAGATCTGGAAAATCAAGTTCCAGAACATCTTCTGAATTTGCTCATAGATCAATAATTAACTGAAGCTCTGCAGAAATTAGCATTGGTAACTGTCTTCTCATAACATCAATTGCTCATGCCATAATGCAGGCAACTCAACTATCATTCTTGCAAATGTCAATGGCTTGTTTGTACACAACACACTTTATGGGAATTATTGCTTGTGAAACCAGCTCATCCTCCACCTCTGGTATGCCACTTTATAACAATCTATAGCAGTAAAAGAGAAAGTTAAGTCTGTAATACAGAAACGTTTTCATGCCAAACACATGGGTGAAATTTAGTTACAAGAGTTAAAATTAGAACGGTGCGATGATGAAGGAACAGTCGAGGAAAAGGAGCTAAATGAATCTGTTGACTTAGCAGATGACTGTATAGCTCAACTGTATGAACCAGATGTCGCCCCGGTCGACAGTCGACCGAAATGCCTCACTCAACCACCTCACAGATATGGCTTTGATGCCTAAATCTCACACATGTGCACCTAATTATTAGGGCTGCTGATTAATCGCCGTTAACGCATGCAATTAACGCGTTAAAAAATTTTGCGATTAATTTTTTTAACGCGTTAATCGCACGCATTAATTAAATTCGGTTTATTATTACCTCGATTGACAAAGTAGAGATAATCTGTGATTCAGGCGTTAAAGATAAAGCGCCAAATGAATCAAGTCTATTTTTAGTAGTCGCGGGTCAGCCTCGTTTGGTCGCTGCCTGCTTTGTTTCTGGTCTTTCTTGCTTGAAGTGCGAATGGTTCATTCCAAATTTTATTTCATAACAAGTTAAAAAAGGCGCAAAAAACGGTCTTGAACAGAGCTTTTTTCTTTAAAACTAGTGATTTGCAAATATTGCAAAAAAATATTTAAATATCATCGGAGCAATTCTTCGCTCACTTATCACCTACGAACGAGTCATGCTTTTATCAATCACGATGGGCCGTCGACATCACTGTTTTTGTGGAGGAGAAATAAGAGATTGTTTTTGTGGAGGATAAATAAGAGATTGTTTTTGTGGAGGAGCAGTGAGAAAAGAGTGGCTCGTCTTCAGAGTTAGATGACAGCTCGTGTGTAAATTTCACCTTTATAAAAAGTTCACATAGCTTATAATATCAGAAAATAATCCTTCTCAAGTTGTTTATATAGTCTATATCCTTGAACAACTGTTTTTGTGAAGGGGCAATGAGAGCATTGTGGCTCATCTTCAGAGTCTGATGACAGTTCATGAATAAATTTCACCTTTATAAAAAGTTTATATCATTTTAACGGTATCTCAAATAAAAAACCTGCTTTCAGCAGTTAACTGATTTGAAAAGTCTGTTTATTCATTTGTTTCTGTTATACAAAACTGTTCAATAAGCTAAGTCACAGGCTATTAACACTGTTTTGTAATAGAAAGTAAGCATTCAGTTATTTATACTTTATAGAAAATATTAACATACTTGAAGGAATATAAATGTCGATTAATTTGCAGTTAACTGCAATTAAAAATTTTAATCGACCAATTAATCACGATTAAATTTTTTAATCGAACAACAGCCCTACTAATTATATATATATATATATATCCTGTCAAGTCGGTGGCGGTGTTGACGGCACATGCGCCAACACATGGGACGTGTTCTTCCGTGGCTGGACAACGTGTCAGGGGAGGATGACGCCGGTCAACAGGTCGCCAGTCAAGTCGGTGGAGGTGGTGGCACATGGGACGCGTTCTTCCGTGGCTGGACAACGTGTCAGGGGAGGATGGAAGGCTGCGCCTGCGAGACAACCAGGGATGGGCCAATTCGTTTTCAGAGGTATCGGACGGGGAATGAAGCCGGTCAACAGTTGCTGCCCTACAGGAGTTTGGACAACCGGGCTGACGTACATGAACGGGGAGCGGTCATCGTTTGGTCGGTGCCAGATAAGTACTCCTAACAATCAATCGTTCGCGCATGTTAGAGGAGCTCTTGGAGGATGATGAGTAAGAACTTTCAGAATTTTTAATGGTTTGAAAATCTTGGAACTTTGTAAATATTATAGGTGTTTTAGGAAGTAGTTTAGTTCTTGTTAAGGACATAAGAGTATGTTTCTTAGTTATCATAGGATTATATGTCTGTCAGGTGGTTTGATATTATGGACAAGTGGTTAATGGTTAGTGGTGTCTTGAGGTTTATCTTTATGGTATATGTCGGATGGTCTTTGCATTTGTATTGTGAATGCTCTATTATTTGGACAAGTGGTTTTGTGGCTTGGCGTGGAGTTTTGGGAGTGTTATGGCCTTCTGTGGAAATTTGAGTAGTTGGTGGTATGGAGGTGGAACTGTTGGTGTTTGTTGGTTTTGTTTTTTAGATGGCTGGTTTATTGTTGTGTTCTTTGGTGGAAGTATTACGACAGGACTTAGTGTATCTGAGTGTGCGTGGAAATGTGTGTTGAATTTAAGTGGTGGTATTGGAAACTGTGGACGTGTGTGATTTTGGTCTTTTGCGGATATTATGATTTGGAAATATTAGGCATATATGGTGGAATCGGTCTTTGTACATTGGTGCATGTTGTAGATAATTTTGTGTTTGAGGAGAGGCTGTGCAGAAAGTGCGTCTGTCATGGTATGTGTGTAAGTTAGTTAACGAGTGTCGATAGATGTAGTCGCAACAATTGATGTTTTCGTTTTAGTAATAGCAATTTTCTTTCCTGTTGTAGGAGTTTGCTTTGGCCTGCAGGGTTTTGTAGGTTGTCTGTGTTGCGACGTCACTTTTGTGTAATGCAGTTTTTTGGAGGTTTTGTGATGCGACGGCACTGTTGTGTAATACAGTTTTTTGAAGGTTCTGTGATGAGATGTCACTTTTGTGTAATGCAGTTTTTCGGAGGTTTTCTGATGCGATGTCACTTTTGTGTACTGCAGTTGGTCGTAGGTTTTGGTGATGAGATGTCACTTTTGTGTAATGCAGTTTTTTGGAGGTTTTGTGATGCGACGTCACTTTTGTGTAATACAGTTTTTGAAGGTTCTGTGATGAGATGTCACTGTTGTGTACTGCAAATTTTTCGTAGGTTTGGTGATACGATGTCACTGTTGTGGAATGCAGTTTTCATAGGTTTTGGTGATGAGATGTCACTGTTGTGTGCTGCAGTTGTTCGTAGGTTTTGGTTATGAGATGTCACTTTTGTGTACTGCAGTTGGTCGTAGGTTTTGGTGATCAGATGTCACTTTTGTGTAATGCAGTTTTTTGGAGGTTTTGTGATGCGATGTCACTTTTGTGTGCTGCAGTTGTTCTGTGAGTTTATTGTGTGTGACTTTAAAATTTCTAAATGTCGTTGAAACACACAGTTGAAGTTTTGCATTTACTGAAAAGGCGGAGCTTTTCAGTCTTTCGAAGTGTGGGGGTATGTTAGATGTTGCAGGGTGCATTCGGTAGGAAGTCTGAGGTAAAACTGGATCTAACGGTCGGAGGCACCCGTCACGCTTCAGTTGGTGTGAACCGCTTAGGACCGGTTTGAGAGTGAGGTGGTGAAGTGAGGGAAGGCGTAAGGAGTCTTTTGCTAGAAGGTGTTGACCGAGAAGGTCGAGTCTTGTTTTGTTAAACTGAAAGGCGATCAGTTGAATATATTGGTCGCTGTACAAGAACATTGAAGATTATTTGGTTTTAAGAAAAATGAAACTATATTATGTACTCGTTCTTTGAGAGTAACGTAATTCATACCCCTGGAAAAGACACGAGCTATAGACGAGAGGACGAACCCGTTACAATATATATCTATATATATATATATATATATATATATATATATATATATATATATATATATATATATATATATATATATATATATATATATATATACACACAGCTATCTCCAGTCGACCCCCACAAACCTAAGACACAGCGGCGATGCCAGCCCCATATCACCCGAGTAATATAATCTGCCTAGACACGAAGAAAATGTCCATGTCAGGCTGCGCTGACTTACAAATTGCCGCACTGTGACCAGGTCGACCCCAGCCTGATGACAGATAAGCAGCAACTGTCATGTCGAGAAATCGCCACGTAAGGGGAACTCAAAGGAATAACCTAGTAACAGAATTATGAGGTTTATTTCTCCTAAAATTGTCTGTAGTGACTGCATATGATTGTGTGTACCAGGTACATAGATTAGTTGTAGTTAGATATGGTCATGTTTAAAGACACTGCTCAGTGATCAACTGACAAGGGATTGCAAATACAATTAGAAAAGTATATTAGAGTAAAGACTGGAAAGGCCCTTGTCAACTCAATCCAGAACCAGATCGGTCCTGAACTTAGTGCTAGAACGTCTTCGGACCTTTTCCAACGAACAACAATTATTGATGGAACACCAAGGTGATGCACAAAGATTATATATAGAGCACCAAGGGGGAACTTTAGACAGGTTAGAACTCAAATGGACCTATGCTGTAGGTTAGCTCTGGCAGCAGCACATCCTACAGCCGCACCTGACCATCTTGGAAGTAAGGCTTACAAGCAAAGAAGGAACTGTTCTGGAAGCCAGTGGAGAACCTAATACTCTTAGAAGGAGTGAGCGCCTAATGAGTAAATACTGGCCTGATTATCAAGCGTTAGGAGGTTGACTTCGACCACAACTGCTCCAGAGTATGGAATAGACCTCTGGAAGAGGAATCCTGCAGGTGTACACTATCTCTCTTTTCTTCCAACGACAACACAAAGAATTGCCACCCAAAGAAAATGCTGGAGTAGTGGCCAGCGTGGGTGGCGAGAGTGTTAAAATATTTGTTAATGTTTACATGTAGCTACAAGAGTTACCGATCGAGCTACTTGAATGTATCCTCGTTAAAGCCATAGCTATGGAAGTGAAGGGTTTGAAGCTGGCCAAAAGTGTGTGGAAAGAAAAAGCTGATCTTCTTATAAGCCGACTGAAAACTGTCTGCTCGCAATGGAGCAGCATCCTTACGACCAACATCTTTCGAAATGAAGTTCACAGAACTCTAGACAGCACTGGTTAGTTCATGAAATAAAGAACAATGTTAGAACCTGTAATTTGAATTTTAAAAATGTCATTCAAAAATCAAATGGAAACTTGGTATTGAATTATGTCAATGAGCACAATTATTAATCAAACTTTTTGGACATCGACAGTGGGAGCATTGTACGTCCACATCAAGTGCCACTTAGTTAAAAGCCTTTTGTAAATTCTGCAGATATTTATGGTAGAATTATGATAACTGAACTGTCCAGAGGAATCGAGCTTTTAGATTCTGAATTTCATCTCCTTGGTATTCATAGTCCACAGCAGGATAAAGCAAGAGCCTTTCCGCTATGACTTGCACCACAACAGCGAGAGGAATGAGATTGTGCGCATTCATTACGATCAGAATACTAAGACGTTAATGATGGGGACAATTTTGTATTAAACAAGTTCGATATCTCTTGGAATGGTAGTGGCATGGTACTAATCTCTGCAGTTTTAAATAACTGATCAAGACTATGTTATTAATGTTTACAACTGCAACAATATGGTAGATGTGAAGAATGTCATCCCACTACCAAGAACAGATAACGTGTGCAGGGTAGCTTGCCACGTGTCAAACTGCATGTATGTACACTTACAAAGCAAAAACTGCCTCTGCCTTTCAGTCTTATGCATTTCGAAAGATGTAGAACATCAGTTTAACAAATCGCCATGAATAAATGATCACAGGCTGGAAGCCTAGTAATCCTTTCAGTGCAGGAAGGATGAAAGCATATAGAAAGCATATATAATGCGAATGGTTCCTTGCAACATGAAATAATGTCCCCAGATATTGTTGATGCTTTCAGCTATAAAAACATAATTCAAAAATCAAATGGAAACTTGTTATTGGCATATGTGAACAACCAAATTTATTGAACAAACTCATTGGAGATTGATACAAGTGGGAGTGTTGTACGTCAACATCAATCTACACTGAGAAGTGAACTGTCAGAAGGAATCGAGCTTTTGGATTCCAAATTTAATCTCCTTGGTATTCTTAGTCCACAGCAGGATAAAGGCAAGAACCTTTTTACTATGATTTGCACTACAACAGCGAGAGGAATGAGTTTGTGCGCATTCCCAATGATCGAAATACGAAGACTAGAGTTCTAACTATCTTCCGTTTCACAAAAGAATGAATCACTTGAAAGGACGTTAATGATGGAAACAATTTGTATTAAATAATTTCAACATCTCTTGGAATGATAGTGCCATGGCTACTAATATCTGCAGTTCTAAATAACTGATCATTGTATTTCTGTGCTACAGACTTTTTGCAACTCATACCACCACAAGTGGCATCCACATCAAATGGACAACAGGATAGAGAAGAATCACATGAGATTAATGGTAGGTCCTGCATAAAGTTTTAAATGATGCCACTGAAATTGTCGCTATGGAAGTCTGACAATGTTACGTGGAGAAAGACAGTTATTTAAATGTCAAGATAGTGAAACTGGATTTCTTGAGTCTCGAAATGGAACTCGGTGTCGCAACAGTGTCGTCTTCTTACTTAACTGTGTTGAAGAACGTGGAGACATCTTTCTTCATGTGTCGTGTTTGGTTTTTGCTTGCAGTCAAGTACAAAGTCTGAAGTGAAATTTATGTCAAAGTGTTATGTATAACTTGAATTACTATTCATGCTGAAGAGTGCTGTACAAAGCCAAGCATCCAGAAGCCAGAAAGTCGCTGCTTGTCGGTGATGATATTCCGCAGCAGTAGAGTAGGAGGTGATTACTAGTGATTGACTGTTTCATAAAGACTGCTGCATCGACTTTGTCGAGGCAGTTTTGTTATCTAATTTGTTAAAAGTATAGTTCTGATAAACATTTGACAGTACTGTATTGATATTGTATCAGAAACATTTCAGTGATAAATAAGTGAGAATAACATACTGTCAGATAATAATTCTGTTAACTTATAGATGTTGAGCAACCTTTACATATGCATCAAAAATTCTTTAAAAAAATTACCGTGAACTTCATTCAACAAAATGGGATGGTAGCACAGAAGAAAGTTCATTTTGACAGGCACCCTAGTATACAGTGCGTAAGGCTAGAAATTTGCTGAAGAAGCATGGCTTCTGTCAAGAGGCAAACCATTGTTGGACGAAGTAGTTCAAACAGCTAAGCAGTTCTACTGCAAAGATGACGTCAGTCGTGTGATGCCAGGTGCAAAAGACTATGTATTGATGAGAGAATGTGACACAAGCAATGCAGACTTTTGTTGCTCAATCTTAATGAACATCACATCATTTTTAAGGAAAGGAATCCTGGGTGTGCAGTTGGTTTAAGCAAGTTCTGTGAGCTCAGACCAAAGGAGTGTATCATGGATTGAGAGGGATCCACAGCAACTCATCCGAGATGATAACATATAAACTGTGGGAATCAAATCACCGAACAACGCTGAATACTTATCCCTTGCACATTTTTTAACGGGTCTATTCTTGTTGAAACGTTCAAAAACAGAGAGACTGGTCTGTCATGATTACATTGCACAACATCAGGCAGAATTTCTGGATAATCTCAAATGCACAATGGAGGAGAACGCAATGAGCGCGCTGCTTGATTTTGCTGAGAACTACTCCTTCATTGTCCAAGATGCAACACAGTGACACCACTGGGACAATACTCAGTGCACGCTGCACCCATTTTTCTCGTACATTAAGAAGGGTAGTGAATATCAGTGTATCAGTGTGTGCGTCATTAGCAATGGACTAAAATAACACAGTGGCTGTGCATAAATTTCAGGAACAAATTATAAAGCATGTGAAAGGAGTTAGCCTGATACTGCAACGGATCTGCAGCACATTACAAGAATTTTGCTACCTTGGCCCACCATGAGGAAGATTTTGGAATTTCTGCCTTATCATAAAAACAGAAAACAAACAGGACACAAAGAGGTCAAGTTTCTGAACATGAAATGAAGGCAGCCGTCAGTTCTGGGAGGTCGTGGCATCAACATAGTTGCAAAAGAAACTGAAATTATTCGGAAGACGTTGAAACACCATGTCAGAAAAACGAGAGTCAACCTGGATACAGTTTTTAAAAAAGCCAATTTTGCGACTGTAAGCAAATTGTTACCAACATAAATTTGAGGAAGAAGTCTTTTTCAGAATATCTTCTTTGTGCCTCAAAGCAACATTATGGTCTGTCAACAACAACATCACGAAAGTTAGCTTACGATGGAAGGTGTCATAGAAAACCTGCCTGTGTTAATTGTCACTGCTGGTACCAAGCGTGTCAGCCGCCAAATAACTTTTCCCATTTAACTGTCAAGCTTTAAGTAACTTAAACTGGAAAATATGAACTATGTTTCATTATACTTTTATTAAGTTTATTGCAATTTTTTTATTTTTAACGTGAGCCTACTTTATATACACTTTCTCGCTGTAATTTGATGAAAAAATGCATTTTTATATACAAGTTTAGACTGTCAAAATGTTGCAAATGCATTTGTCTTTATATCACCAAAGTAACATTTGCACATTTTTCAATTCAAATAATCATTTCCAATATTTCCTTGCTGTTGCAAACAAAATAGATCTAATAAAACTTGCTAATGATATTGTATTTGTATAGCATTTGAAAAATTCAAAAAGGGGATCATGGGTGCCAAGTCTCCCCTACAAATTTGAATTTTTACAGCTGTTCATGTCAACACAATAATGGAAATCCATGTCATGAACTTTTCTCTGTCAAAGAAGGGATCAATCGTAGAATGGATATGGCTAGTATGACATCCAAAGAAAAGGATCTCAAGTGCTCTCAATATGTAAACAATTACCTTCAGCACCAAACAAGCTGCAGGAGCTCAACAAGAAAGAACCCATCAGACAACTGTGTACATGATGGAGTCCCATGTCATTTTGACAAGACACATTGAAGTTTCTGCATGCTTACATCAATCATTAAATGGCATAAAGAAAATGGACTTGTACCGAGAGAAAAATCTGGTGGAAGAAATAATCAGCGATCTGTATACTGTTTGGTAGACGCTCAAAGAACAATAGCTTTCATTACAAATTATTCTGAGGACCATGCCTTATTCTTGCCGGGGCGTGTTCCTGGTTTGCGAAGAGAACCCATTAAACTGATGCCATCATTGGAGACAAAAGCCTATTCATCAGGTATGGTGAAATCGGACCATCGTGTTATGAGTGAAACTATGTTCCGAGATTCATGTTAGAAACTTATGCCTTTCATTTTGATCGCCCGTCCAATGACAGATTTATGCTGGACTCGCCAGCGAAACAATATTTTAATATATCTGGAAGCAAACACCCGGAAAATGAAAAAAGCATTTAAGAACGACATCTGCTGCTCGTTCATCAGGAACCTTCTCTTTATAATGATATGGTTGTTTAAGCTCGGATAATCAGCTTAACTGTTTCAACAGAAACGTTTCCTGCAGCCAGCGGATCTCGATGCGCTACAGTTTTCATTATTTTCGCACAGCAATATAATCTGCCAAGTGACTCCCACTCCTTTCAGCCAGGACCACTATACTTTCTTGTACCAAGAAAAGTTGGTCTGTCTGGTGTTGGCATGAGGTAAACTATGTCGTCGATGAAGCCCATCTCTTTTCAAAGGGGTCAAATGCTGTTGTATCATACCTGCATCACTTCTTTGAATGTTTTGGTTTAGGGGAGACCAATGGTCACACAAAATTTGCCCCTAATGGATGTTTTGGTCTTCTCAAATAGGCATTCAAATGTAGTAGTAGTAAACTGAGTGAGTTAACGCAGTGCGCTATAGAAGCCCGAAGCGGGAGAAGACTCCCTTGGTGCTATAGAAGTTCAGGGCTTTGGGCGCAGTCAGCGATCAAACAAGGAGTGGCACCACACAACCTGCTCTAAAATAAGGGGATATTGGCCACCTGCTTGCCTTTGATGAAGCCGCGATGCGTAAACAGAAATCTTGACGATATTAGCCACCTGCTTCTCAGAGCTTTGCATGTGGTATATATATAATTATACAAGTATATATATATATTTACATGTCTCTGTACTGGCGGGTACATATATAAATAGCGTGTGCATATATACGGATTATATATATATATATATATATATATATATATATATATATATATATATATATATTGCACCACGTGCTATATATTGCATGGGTTAGGACGAATTATATATACATATTGGTCTGTCACGCTGCGTACTATATATACTGCATGTCTTAGGCTATAGCTATCGGTTGTTTTGTTACTGATAACAACACAACGTATCATTCTACGTTGCGCCGTTGCTCTAGTAAAGTTTACTTAGAGCTTTAAACAGTTGTGTGAATTAGTTCATGATGGCAAATCTCTTACGGCAGTTCGCCGCATATTCAGAGGATGCTATTAATCTAGTCATGAACTCTACGATGAACAATGACGAAAAACAGAAATTTGAAGAACACCTGAATACAATGGCTGTTGCACTCGGACCAAAAAGAAGAAGACTGAGTCAACACAAAGACAGGCCAACATTCCAGGCAATGAGAGAATTTTTTACGACGCTATCTTGCCACGACTACGCCAGAACATTCTAAAGTATGAACAGACTGATAGACCATAATGGGATATGGATAAGTTTTGTTCTCAAATTCAATAAAAGTTTGAATTACCAGAGAATATAGAAGCCCTTAAGGCTACCGATACGCTGATCCTCGATGCAGAAACAATGTCAACAATTCGTGATAGCGTTCCACAGAGGGTGGCTATATTTAAACGCACAAGATTACGTACCCGAAGACGACAACATTAAGGAGCGGCTTAGTCATGAGCTGGGCGTAAGTTATGAAAATGTTAACCGTTATATCCTATTCACAACACTAATTCAAATGTATCCACATCTCATTTTGGGTGGTCTGTCATTTTCACAATTTTCCAAGCACCATAACAGGCTTCTGAAACACCTGGCATTAGACAACGAACTTTCCACGAACCTCAACCAGTTTCCATAGCTACACAAGACAAGATTATGGACACCATCATACTGGTAAAACTGCAGAATGTTGCGACTGCGAAGTTGCCCCTAAATGTTGACCCTGATAATACATGCGAGAGCAACAGCTGGTACAACCCTGAGAGGTCTACTTTAGACGTAAATGAACTCCAAGGTTTCCTGGATTCTTTCCCTGAGGAAGACCAGTAGAAGAACGTTTTTAACATGATGGATTGCAATTAAAACCAGCCAGCGTCATTTTTATGCACCGTGAAAATGAAGATAAACTTTTCTGTGGAGAAATTGTTATACTCCTCGTTTATGACAACTGTTCAGTATATGCAGTTTGTTATATTAAAGAAACATTGTTTGTCCATGATGTGGGATTGCTTCAGATATTCAATGCCAAATGCGATTCAGGTTGCAAGTTTGTACTTGTATAAGATTTGATAGACCTGTGGCAGTCCACCAGGTTTTTTTAATTTGGTGGACTTGGCCGCAGTGCTCCCTTCGTCGGTTGCAGCGTCTCTCCACAAGAGAGTAACAAACAACCAAAGAAAAATACACGAGCTAGACAACGAACATCGATAGGCCTGCCCATTTCTTCACGATAGCGAGTCAAAAGAAAGAACAATGAAAATGACAGTGCAATACTACAATGCTGATTACGCATATATGAGTATGGAAAGTGGTATAACCTGTATCCATCACAGAGATCTAGTTCGCACAGTTTTTATAATCTAGCCATGTGGTCAATAATATATGCCAATAAATGACTTTATAACTAGTATTATGTACTATGCTATGTCCAGTCCACTGGATAGAGGAAATATCGACCTGGTCCATACGCCACTACAATTGGGCAATATGGACCTCCTTGTAAGTTTTAATATCTTGTATATTTTGAAATAAATTGATGTTAATTGTTCACAAACAATTCCGTTTTTGTTTTGTTAAGATGAAAGTATTTCATCCAGCTTTTCAACATCTCCTGCATCATTTCATCCAGCTTTTCGACATTTCATCCAGCTTTTCAACATCTCCTGCATCATTACCAACACCTTCTATCAAGCCATAACCACATCAGGCTCTGCTCGCACCATTGACAAACTGCCAACTCCTGTGCATAGGTGGGCAGAAAGGTTGAAAGCGCCGTGGTCGAAAATGCCAGTTTCTTTCTGCCTGCGAAGAAGGCAAGAGGACCCTATTGCTGGCTGCTGTGTGAGTAACTGCCGCAGAAATTAATAAAGTTCCCAACCATCCTGGGAAGGCTAATCTGACCACTACTGCAAAAGCAATGGCGGGAAAATATGACCAGTCCCTGACTTTGGAATTGTGGCTGGTGGAGCAACATCCTCGTCAATCGCTTGGTATGGCAATTTGAAAATATAAGATACCCTGGTATTTCTCTGAAGCGAGAGCTTCTTATGCAGCCAGCAATGTCTTGGCAACACAGAATTCCTGAGGGGACGAGAAAGCAGAAGGCGTTTTCGAAAATTGTTAAGGACGCCTGCGGATATGTGGCATGGTAACCAAAATTACCAGAGGGCAAGACTGACAAGACCCAGAGGAAGAAAACAGAATAGCTTAATGAGGAATTTAAAAAAGACGTGAGTGCGTGTCATCAACAAATCAGTCAACCTATGATAGACACTTACCCTAGCCAGAGATTCACCATTAACCAGAAGACGGTTTCACCAGCTGGACTCATAAGTCATTTTAAGATGCTCCTGGGATTCGATCTGTTTTTAACATCAACACACAATGAATGAAGTTACAGGAAGCCCCATATTGTTGGTATATCGTACACCCCCATGAATCTTCCAGGACATGATAGACGCTGTAGTAGGACTAGCTCCCCCAGCCAGGCTAACCTTCCATATTCGCACAGGCGTCGGATATTCAATCTGTAACCAAGTCCCTAAAATACTACCAGGTGCGGCAGTTGTTTATTTAGGTCAACTGCCCATCGTCAGAGTCAAGATATTCATTTTCAGTTGAGAGAATCTACGGCTTCTTGGATTAGAACTAGGCCTAGAACCTGCTTGAAAATGATGGAGGAGTTGAAGCTACCAGAAAAACAGGAGGTTGACCTGGGTTTGCAGCTGTCACTGCTACTGCACACCACAATTGAGATAGTATATAATACCATAAAGAAAATATTGGTCAGTCCAATTTTTGGATCATTATGGTCTTATTTTTGGACTGTAGACACTATGATGCTTTATTTTACAAGATCATTCCAAATCCAGTGTATGAAGGATGGCTCATGGAACGCAGAAGGCAAATTGAAACTGATTACGAGGTCGCTAAATCAAATGCAGAGAGACATCCAAAAGTTCATTTCATGATGGACACAAAGAGGGCAATCAATTATAATCCTCATTACCATCCAGCACAGAAAACTTCCAACCCAAACCTATTCATATTTTTCACATATAGAATGTTTTGATTGGCTGGTAGGAGATGTAATAATAAGTAATACTCTTTAATAAGTGACAGCCTACAACTAAAATCCAGTCGTTCTGTATGGGAATTTTTTAAGTCCCGTTTTATGTATAATGGATGCAATTGTTGTACTTCGTTTGCATGACGTTCATTTAACTACTATATGATTTTTCGTATCTATGTTTTTTCTTTTGTTATGAATTTAGGGACCTGTGTTCAGTATTATAACATACTCATACAAAATTACTAGGCCCATGTGGGACTGCTATAGGTTTTGCTGTCTGGGTTGAGTTTTGGAAACAATCAAAAAAAGGAACAAGAAATGAAATACTTGTAATGCTAATTGATTTAAGATGTGATTATTTACTTTCAGGCTGACAGAGTTGTACAAGCGTTCAAACACAGGAAACCTCTACAGAATAAAAAAAAAACATGCAGTCCCCTGTCCTATCTGTGGTGACTGAACTCAGTGGGTGTCACACCATCTACAGCAGGTTCACAACAAAGGCAAGTTGGAGGCAGCAAATTTGTTGAATCATGTTGATAGTTATAGACAGAGAACGGGCAATAGCAACCCTAAACCAAAATTTGCTTGCCTCTGGGATGGGTGTTAGATATGTAGTATGTGTTGCTGATCATGTGAGACACTTCCACAAAGAGTCTATATGCGTTCTTGGAGATGTTGAACGAAAGGTCTCGTCAGTTTCAAAAGGCGTTAATGACACAGTCACTCCTTTATTGTCTGTGATGAAGAGAGTCACCGACAGTTTACTGGTCAGTGATTTGCCTCCAAACCAAATAATTAGGTTTCAGACTGAAGCACCAGTTCAAACCCATGCAGTTGTTTGTAAAGTTCCGCAGATCGCATGAGAGGCTGCTGCTTTCCCTGTGGAAAGTCATGAAGAGGAAAGCGAAGAGGCAGTGGTATCTCCAGGTGTCCCTCCAAAGTTTTCCATAATACTTGCATCATTCACAGCTTACATGTGCAGTACTGAAGCAGGTAGCAAGGCAAGGCCTGAAATGTATGTCTTGTTGACAAGAGTGTGTGTAAGAAAGAAATTTTATGAGCCTCTTCAGGACAAGATTAAGTCAAAAGCGGGTTTCAAATTTAGCATCAAGACTGTGCATAATGTGGTGGTTTTGCCGCTGGACCACCAGTTTCTGACTTTGACTCATTTTGACTTCTTGTGTTCATTGGATCGATCAAGCCTGACATTTGCTGTTTGGGAATGGCTCAGCCTCGTTCAATGTGTGCTAGCACCCTTGTTTGACCCCGTCAATTAGCTTAGTTCGAGTCACTCCTTTACCTGAACATCAAGGTTCAAGTCAGTGGGATCATAGCTGGCATACAACGACCAAACCCTATATAGGGGATATGCGTGTAAGACAAGCAGGCAGTGTTTGTTCCGGTAAAATGGAGGAGATGTGTGATCTCTGTGGAAAAAGTTATAGGGATTCAGCAGACTTCTGACTCCTGTTCTGCTGCTATATAAGATGGCGGACTAAGAAAACGAGAGACGACAAGAGAAGCCAGTGATCAACCGTTTAAAGTCCATTTAGGAGACGGAGAAGGATAAAGACACTTCTTTATGCAAACTGCGGGATACTTCAATCTCTGAAGATCACGCCGCAGCCGAGACTAACGTTGACGCGGAGAACCCTAGCTTTGGACTCTGATAGGGGCTAGTTAGTGTGGTGCCGACATACGGTGTATAATTACTGTAGGTTTGTGGAGGATTGTACAGCTGAGCAGGAAGCACCGGTGACAAGAGATGATAGTAATAAATATAGAGAATCGCAATATTCCATTGTTGCAACACTAATTCTGCGATATAGATGCCAGCAGCTTGAGAGTACACCCTCTGCTAGTGACTTTCCATGCTGCCAAAATCATTTAATTGTTTGTTGTCTATCTCAAATGCACATTGCTCTGGCGTCATGTGTAATTTTAGCACCATTGATTACGAACATGTCGAGGGCACCCTGCACAGCAGATGGTAGTACATGCTTTAAAATTTCAAATCACAAAAATGTCAGCACTCACGGGACAGTAACCATTGCTGTAGATGCAGAAGAAGCTGGGCTGCTTGCAAGCTTCACGAGCATGCTTAGATGCTCAAAACATAGCTCCGTTTGTATTTTTTAATTCAACCGGAACACAGATGTCAGCATCTAATATTGGAAGTACGCTGACAACTGCTTTTGGTAAGAGTGGGCATAATGAAAGAATTACATGCTCAAAATTAAGCAAAACTGCTATTACCGAAATTCACACAAATTATCCGAACAAAAAAGGTGACAGCTCATATGTGCCATCGAGAAGCAACTACTGCAAAATATTATTGTCGTGGTCTACGCGGGTGCATGCATCAAGGGAAGAAAACCGACGCGTCAACAAGCTTGTTTACAACGCACGGAAAATTCTGCAGCAAGCTGTCAACATTAATTCGGTGCATGCAACAAGGATATACGTGTTCAGTAGGACTTTCCAGGGAAAAGTACAGTGACGTCACAGAACGTTCTGGAATCCGGGAGAACTCTATATAAGATAGACCTGCTGTACATTAAGGGCCTTTTGACGAAGATTTGTAAACGTTGAAACATTGATCGTATAACGTTCAATCGAGACCAGCCAACCTGTGTGCTGTCTACGATTGTGATATTTGATAGACGAGTTGACTTACTCTACACTTAATCGACTTTATTTTTAAATAAAGATCTTTTAATAGTTCCTTCGTTGGTTCGTCGTTGCGATCGAAGGAGTCGACCGCGACATTATTGGTGGCAGCGGTGGGATCATCGGTGTTGGATCCGGTGAAGAAGACGCGAGCCGGCGGAGGAAGGAGTCAACCCGGAGGATCAAGAGACGGTCTGTTCCAGACAGCGAGCGGATCGAGACGCCTTTCTACCGTGGGAGACGGGTGAATCGGCATACGACAGTCGGACGGACGAAGTGCGTCGTTCGGCTGAGACAGCAGAAGACAGCAGTCAACATACGGGTAAGATCCTAGGTGTTGTCGTGGCTGAGAAGGAGAAAAGAGAGTGGAGTTGCAGCCGAGTGGGAGGCAGCCATTATTTCTCTTTCAATATCTGCTGATTATTTCTTTGAAATTTGATCCATTGTTGTGATCGAGGCCAGACTTGCGTGAGCTTGTATAGTTTTTGCGTACTTGGCGAGTGTACTTCTTTGGATACTGAATAGTTGCACTTTGGGTTGTGGAATTTTCCTTTTGTGTGGCGGGTTTGCCGCGTGGTGTCTGTTTTTTTTTGTTGATTGTTGTTGACTGACTGTTTGTAAAAATGGAAGCGTTGACAACAGAGATGCAAGCGAATATTCGCAAAATGTCGTCTGAGCGCCTTAGGGTGTATCTTATGAAGGCAGGAAGGGACGAAGATGATGTTATGTCATGGGATCGAAATCAATTAATGGAAGAATGGGCCATGGAGATTGGAAAAGAGGAAGAGGAATTTAAGGGTAGTCCAATATCTCCAACAGGAGTGGATTACGAGCTGCAGAAGCGCCGTCTGGAGTTCGAAATCCGTAAATATGAAGAACAAAGGGAGGAACGGAAGGAGAAGGAAGAAAGAGAAAGGGAGAAGGAAGAAAGAGAAAGGGAGGAACGGAAGGAGAAGGAAGAAAGAGAAAGGGAGGAACGGAAGGAGAAGGAAGAAAGGGAGGAAAAGAGGAGAGAGGAAGAAAAGAAAGAACAAAGGGAGAAGGAAGAAAGAGAAAGGGAGGAACGGAAGGAGAAGGAAGAAAGGGAGGAAAAGAGGAGAGAGGAAGAAAAGAAGTAGTCCAGTCATTAAACAACAATTTTTAATGGAGGTTCAACAAAATTTGAAGAAAAGGTTTCTCGATGGGTTTCACCTCTTTGATACGTCTACATTACAGGATAAAAAGGTTACCAAAATATGACGTGGGGAACTATGTGAAAATGGGTCAAATCCAAGATGGCCACCGTCAAAATTAACCAAAGTGGAAAAAATTTCATAATATGGAACCACTCAAGTTAAAAACATCTATGATGAGTCAATTCATATCAGCATATACATATACATGTTATGGAATGTAATTTTCAAGTTAAATGTTAAAAAAAACAAAATGGCCACCAAGATTTGACGAAAAAAGCAAATTTATCATATCTACATATCTAACTATAGTCTAGGCAATTTACAGTTAGACCTGGGAAAAATTGCATCAGAAGGTTTTTAAACGGTTTCTTGTTCAGAAAAAGTTGCTGAATAACATATAAAAATTCCCCCTAAATCCGACCACGGGAACACCCCCAAAAATGAATTTATAAATGGCGGATTGGGGGTTTCCTAAGAAATGCCAATAATAATACACATAATTTGCAGTTAGACCTGGGCGAAATTGCTTCAGAAGCTTTTTAAAACGGTTTCCTGCTCAGGAACCATTGCTGAATAACATATCCAAAATACCCCCCAATCGGACCACGGGAACACCCCCAAAATGGCCAAATCCAATATGGCCGCCATCGACCACATTGGAAAAATCACCTTTTTTGTTTTTTAGAGTATATGCACGTGTAATACCTCTAATATTACTGATTTCGTCGTATAGAATTCATTTCTGATGTTGTTTCCACCTTTCTGGGTCATCTTCACCTTGAAAGGTCATGGTCAAGGTCATCTTTGGCAGATTGAGAAATTCACCTTTTTTGTTTTCTACAGTATATTCATGTGCAATACCTCTAATGTTACTGATTTCGGTATGTAGAATTCACTTCTGATATTGTTTTCGCCTTTCTGGGTCATCTTCACCTTGAAAGGTCATGGTCAAGGTCATTTTGTTACATCGATGACGCCATCAAGCAAACTTTCCATCATTCGGTAAATGTAAATTTGTATGTGTTGCTGTTCTTCACTGTGACCATAAACACACACACACTGAGTTTCACATTATTACTGTAAGAGAGTCTGTTGTTATTCTTATTGTGGAGGACCTGATCCAGTCGCTTCAGTGGGAGATATTCTGGAATCACAAGGCAAAGCTGCATATCCAGTGCTGGCACAGTTGCAGGCACTGCAAATTACACTGGCTGAAAAACAATGTTGCCGTGAACAGTTTGAGTCCCTGATTGCAGAAGTGGAGGAGTTGCATCAGGACTTCCGGGAATTTGAGAAGGAGTTCAAAGCCAAGTCTGAGCTCTGCCAATTCTTTTGAGTTTGGCCGCAGTTGCTCGCCGTCATCAAGAACGCTGTAGTAACTGAGAGAGAACGAAACTGGAATATACTTGCGGCTACTGTCGAGGATTTTATGCCAATCTTTGCAGAATGTGACTGCATCAACTTCCTACGTTATGGATCATGGTATCTGGAACAGGTCAAAATGTTGGAGTTCACACATCCTGAGCTCTATAGGCGCTTCTGTGTGAGCCAGTGGGTTGTTCAGGATGGCCCAGGATGGTGCTGTGCTGTCGGAGGTGGCATGAAGGTCGAGCAGACCATCCAGCGAATGTCGATTGGTCCTGGAGGTCATATATATGTGGTAGAAGCCACACGCAATGCCACTGCTGTAGCAGAGTTCGAGCTCTTGGTCCAGGAGATCGGGTCTATCACCAGCCTTCTCAATTTTCTCACCTCTAACCACCCCAGTAGCCACACAGAATGCCATCTACAGCATGCATCGAGCATCACTCGCCGTCTTGCATTTAACCATAACGTGTCTAAGCTGTTAGACTTCGTGCTAGAGCGGCAGAATTTATACTCGGTGACAGTCAATGTGCCCGTGCAACTGCACAACCTGCTCACAAAGGTGGATGTTGACCGAAAGGTGGCTTCCTGCCTGCTTAACTTGCTTAACTTTCTTGAGAATGATCAGCATGGTCAGCATGCCTACCGCTCACAGGCAGGAGAGATTCGTTGAGAAGACCAAGAAAATTAGCACAACTTCATCCTCAGAAGACACCATCAACAATGGAGAACCAGAAGAACGACCAGTCATCCAAGGAGATGACCGAGGTGCATAGGAACATGGACATTGCTAAGGAGCGCGGTATGGACCTCAGGCAGGTACTCACACACAATTTGCTCTCAGCATCTCCACTGTTCGATAACTAGTGATATTCCAGCTCACGCCAACAAGTCACTACTTGCTGGGAAGATTGAGCCTAGACTGGACCTCACCCAATGGCGTGAGGAGTCTACTCTTGCCACACATGTTGTAGTAGATTTCATGTCTAAGATCTACAAAAATGTTAACACTTATTCCAACTGCTGCAACAACATCGCTTCCACAGCTGAGACATCTCAGTGTAGGAGGCAAGTACCTGATGGATGAATTTCACATTTTGGTAGAGGGATGAGGCTGAGGTTATGATGGTGTCGATGGCCACACCAAGATTAGGGAATTGTGCTATTGGCATCTGCTGCATCTTAGACATGAAATCTACCACAACATGTTTGGCAAGAGTAGACTTTTGAAGCCATTGGGTGAGATTCAGTTTAGGCTCAATCTCCCCAATAAGTAGATTGGCACAGAATCCTCGACAGTAGCCGCAATTATATTTCAGTTTCTTTCTCTCTCGGATACAACAGTACTCCACAGAACTCACACACAATTTGCACGTGTGAATAACAACAGACTCTCTTACAGTAATAATGTGAAACTTAATTTGTGTGTATATGGTCACAGTGAAGAACAGCAACACATAAAAATTTACATTTACCGAATGATGGAAAGTTTGCTTGATGGCGTCATCGATGTAACAAAATGACCTTGACCTTTCAAGGTGAAGATGACCCAGAATGGCAAAGACAATATCAGAAATGAATTCTACATACTGAAATAAGCAACATTGAGGTATTACACGTGCATATACTTTAAAAAACAAAACAGTTAACTTTCCAATCTGCCAAAAATGACCTTGACCATGACCTTTCAAGGTGAAGATGACCCAGAAAGGTGGAAACAACATCAGAAATGAATTCTACATACCGAAATCAGTAATATTAGAGGTATTACACGTGCATATACTCTAAAAAACAAAAAAGGTCATTTTCCAATATGGTCGATGGCGGCCATATTGGATTTGGTCATTTTGGGGGTGTTCCCGTGGTCCGATTGGGGGGGGGGGATTTTGGTATGTTATTCAGCAATGGATCCTGAGCAGGAAACCGTTTAAAAAGCTTCTGAAGCAATTTCGCCCAGGTCTAACTGCAAATTATGTGTATTATTATTGGCATTTCTTAGGAAACCCCCAATCCGCCATTTATAAATTCATTTTTGGGGGTGTTCCCGTGGTCGGATTTAGGGGGAATTTTTATGTTATTCAGCAAGTTTTTCTTAACAAGAAACCGTTTAGAAACCTTCTGATGCAATTTTTCCCAGTTCTAAGTGTAAATTGCCTAGACTATAGCAGTTAGATATGTAGATATGTTAATTTTGCTTTTTTCGTAAAATCTTGGTGGCCATTTTGTTTTTACAAACATTTAACTTGAAAATTACATTCCATAACATGTATATGTATATGCTGATATGAATAGACTCATCACAGATGTTTTTAACTTGAGTGGTTCCATATTATGAATTTTTTTCCACTTTGGTTTATTTTGATGGCGGCCATCTTGGATTTGACCCATTTTCACATAGTTCCCCATGTCATATTTTGGTAACCTTTTTATCCTGTAATGTAGACATATCAAAGAGGTGAAACCCATCGAGAAACCTTTTCTTCAAATTTTGTTGAACCTCAACTATTTAATGACTGGACTAAAGGAACGGAAAGAGAAAGAAGAAAGAGAAAAGAAGGAACGGAAAGAGAAAGAAGAAAGGGAGAGGAAGGAAAAGCAGGAAGAACGAAATGTTAGAGATTCTTTAGCAAGTCGTACTAAGCGTTATAGTGATGCCCTTAAGAATATTCTTTGGAAATTTCCTTCCGACCCTATAGAAATTCCAGGTTTCTTTGATCACTTGGATGGTTTGTTTAATGTGTATGAGGTGGATGAAGATGTTAGAGCAAAATTATTGCTAGCCATTTTAAGTGAAAGAGCTAAGGCATTAACCATGCGCCTTACTGAGGCACAGCTCCATGACTACAAATTCCTGAAGGAGTTTTTGCTACGGGAGTTTAAGATAAGCCCTTCAAATCTTAGAGCCCGATTTTGGTCGTTGCACAAAGCATCGGACGAATCATTTACGATCTATTCATCCAAATTGCGTGTGGCTCTTATGTATTATTTGAAAAGTAGAAAGATAACTGATGAGTTTGATAAACTTGTAAGTTTATTGGTTGCGGATCGGCTTAAGGAGTCCTTGTCGAAGGCTTGTTTAGATTATATCTTGGCCCAAGAAAAAGAGGAGTGGTTGAGCTGTGAAGACATAGCTAATGCGGCTGACATTTATGTAGCGTCGCATGATGGTGGGAATGACTTAGTATGCCGTAGTCATCCGACACCGAAGTATAACAATTGGACGAAAGGTCAACCACATGTTCAAGTCAATAACCAGACAGCTCAACCCAAGTCTCCCAAACCGGAAATAAGGGGTGAAGCCAAGATAGGTGCGAGGGTGTCTCAGGAGGAGGCCAAGGTAAAGGGTCTCTGTTTCCTATGTCATCAGAAGGGTCATAGGGCAAGGGAGTGCCAGACCAAACCAAGTTCTAAAAAGGTGAGTACTTGTATATTTGGGAATCCAACTGAAGAAGTGATCGACTTAGTTGTTGAGAAGGTCAACGTGTTGCATGAGATACCTGAACAGGTAAAGCAAGGGAATTTATTGGATAATTCTAAACCAATAGGGTTGGAAACTGCTGTAAGGGTATACGAGAATAGTATTGATGGATTACACGAGAGGTCGTATATCAATGTACAGATTGAAGATCTCCCTTCTCAGCCAGCATTATCTGATTCAGGAGCAGAAATTTGTTGTATTGATAAGAAATTAATTGAGTCACTAAACTTACCCGTGATTAAACGGATTAATATAATTGGTTTTCAGGGAGAAGGATGTAAGGCAGATGTAGTATACCTACAAATGAAATTAGCTAATTCAATGGAAGGAACGACGAACATTGCGCCATCTTTGTGCGTCATGTTTGCTGTAGTCCCTGAACTAAATGAACGGGTTATTTTGACACCCCATGTTGTGGACCTATTAAGGGATAGTTCGCAATATGTAGTGATGGTAGCTGGCGTAGATCGATGTGTACAAATAAATAAAGGGGCAGAAGAAGATAACTTAGAAGTTAACAGCAACGAATCCTTGCCGTCAGAAGTGAATGAATATTCTCAGGAGCAACTAGTTGATGATTCAGATAATTTTCTTGATGTTGAGTCAACAGAGTTCAAGTCTGATGAGGGAGTAGCGAATAATGATACTTTATTGCGTGAGCAACAGAATTGTCACAGTCTTATACCTTGCTGGCAACAAGCGAGACAGAATAAAAATAATTTCTTTATAGATAATAACCTCCTGTACCACAAAGGGGAAATTATGGGACATAAGGTTAATCAATTATGTTTACCGGAAGATAGAATCGAGGTTGTCTTGCGAGTAGCACACGATGCCCCATGTGCTGGGCACATGGCTTTTAAGGCAACGAGAGCCAGGATCAAATTAAACTTTTGGTTTCCAAGAATGGATGAGAGGATTCGCGAATATTGTGCGTCTTGTCAAATTTGTCAACTAAGAACTCCAGTTAAAGTGGCAGATCGAGTCCCGATCACTCCTATTCCGAGGGCGGATGAACTCTGTTTTAACCATCTAAATATGGATTGTATTGGCCCTATGGTAGTGACTGGAGAATCCAACCAATCGAAACCCCAGTACAATTATGCTCTGGTTCTGGTGGACAAATTTTCTCGTTGGCCGATGGCGTATCCTCTTAGATCGCTGAATGCAAAGGGAGTTTGTGAAGCGCTGTTGCAAGTTTTTACAACTTTTTCTATTCCAAGGATCATCAGTTCTGATTGTGGTACCAACTTTACCAGTCGTTTGACGAAAGAATTCTTGCGGCGAATGGGTTGTAGTCCCAGATTTAATACCCCTGGACATCCTGAGGCAGCTGGATTGGTTGAAAGATGCAACCAAAGCTTGAAAACCATGATCTTTAAGCTTGCTCAATCTGATCCTCGTGGATGGCACCAATTGTTACCGTTTGTTCTGTGGAGCCTTAGAGAAAAACCTTCAGGCACGACTCATATTTCGCCATTCACTATGGTTTATGGAACTCTTCCTCGGGGTCCACTTAGTGTGTTGAAGGAATCGTGGGCTGGCGAACGAAAAGTACCTCTTAACTTAGGTAAATCACCCGAAGAGTATCTCCAATCACTGAAGGAAAACCTCGAATTCGCGAAAGTTTATGCAGATTACTATAGTGATATAGAAACAAAGCGGTATGCAGATTATTATAACTTGCGTAGTACTGACAGAAAATACGAAGTTGGAGATAAAGTAGCAGTATTAGCACCAGATTTTGGTAGTTCTAAATTTTATAGTCGATGGCAAGGACCTGCTACCGTAGTCAAGGTTAAATCCCCATATTCTTATATAGTAGAAATAGAGGGAAAACAAAGACATTTACACGCAAATAAGATCAAGCGATACCATGAACGACTCGAACAAGCGATGATCAATAGCTGTTCAGTAATTGTTGATCAAGATGAAGAATTTGGTATAGTAGAGGTTGTAGATCAGGAAGAACGTGATCAAATAAGCCCGAGTAAGCGAATTGATCCTCTGATTATAGCGCATCTTTCGCAAGAGGAACAGAAGCAACTTTTTGAAGTTTTGGATCGGCACACGGCAGTATTTGTGGATAAACCTGGGTATTGTCCAGTATTAGAACATGAAATTAAGATAACTCATGATTTCACTCCTAAGCGTTTAAGGGCATATAAAGTACCTGAGCTACTTAAACCTGAAGTACAACGCCAGATAGAAGAAATGTTGGCATTAGACATCATTCGACCATCGAAAAGTGAAATGGCCAGTCCGGTAGTTTGCGTTTTAAAGGGACCCAAAGGTCAAAATGGCGTTCGATTGGCAATTGATTATCGCCATGTTAACAAATATTCTCTAGGTGATTGTTACCCGACCCCAGACATTGCTGACGTCTTACAAAAGGTGGGACGGGCAAAGTTTATTAGTGTTTTCGACGCGAAATCGGGGTATTGGCAAATTCCAGTTCGGAAAGAACATCGATGGCTTACGGCATTCGTATGTGATGCAGGACTTTTTGAGTTCACAAGAATGCCGTTTGGACTCAAGTCCGCTAGCAATACCTTTATTCGTGCTATGACCCAAGTTTTACATCCAGTGCGAAGTTTTACCGAACCATTCGTCGATGATATGGCAGTGGTTTCAATGAATTGGAATGACCATTTAGAACATCTAGAGAAATTCTTGCAAACTATTGAGGAAGCAGGACTCACTTTGAATTTAAGAAAATGTAATTTTGCACAAAACAAAATAAAGTTTGTTGGCCATATAGTAGGGTCAGGTTGTATTGAACCTGATCCAGGTAAGATCGCTACGATCAATGATATCCATCCTCCAACAACAAAGAAAGAAGTTAGAAAGGTTATGGGTTTTTTCAGTTACTTTCGAAATTTTATACCTGCTTTAGCTGAAAAAGCACGGGTAATAACTGATTTGACACGAGATAACATACCTACGAAGGTGCCTTGGGAGCAAAAGCATCAAGAAGCACTAGATAAGTTAAAGGATGATCTCAGTAAAGCTACACAGTTGCATACCATTGATTTCACTAAGGAATTTGGTTTAAGTGTTGACGCAAGTGCCACCGCGGTCGGGTGTTGCTTGTTTCAGTGGACCGAAGAAGGTCAAGAAAAACCAATTGCTTTTGCTAGCCTTAAACTTACAGATACACAGATGCATTGGTCTACAATTGAGAGAGAGGCTTTCGCAGTAATTTGGGCACTTAAACGATTCAAGTCATGGATATTCTTATCAAAGATAATCATTTATTCAGATCATAATCCTTTGTCTTATCTCACAGATGCAAGCCCTAAGAGTGCGAAACTGACTCGTTGGGCGTTAGCATTGCAAGAGTTTAACGTGGACTTTCGATATCGTCCTGGACGTCAGAACACGGTGGCTGATTTCCTCTCTCGGTTGTGACTCGGATGGTGAAGGGGGGGAATGGCCCGACACACAGGGATCGAGCCCGCAAATTGTATAGATAAATTGACTAACTGATGTGTTTTGTTTTGTTTGTATATGCTGTGTCGAGATGGAGTCTGGAGGCCCGGCTTGATTGTGATGACCCGTTCGGGATGGTGCTGAAGACGTGTCATCATCTGAGGGCGGAGGGAATGTCGTGGTCTACGCGGGTGCATGCATCAAGGGAAGAAAACCGACGCGTCAACAAGCTTGTTTACAACGCACGGAAAATTCTGCAGCAAGCTGTCAACATTAATTCGGTGCATGCAACAAGGATATACGTGTTCAGTAGGACTTTCCAGGGAAAAGTACAGTGACGTCACAGAACGTTCTGGAATCCGGGAGAACTCTATATAAGATAGACCTGCTGTACATTAAGGGCCTTTTGACGAAGATTTGTAAACGTTGAAACATTGATCGTATAACGTTCAATCGAGACCAGCCAACCTGTGTGCTGTCTACGATTGTGATATTTGATAGACGAGTTGACTTACTCTACACTTAATCGACTTTATTTTTAAATAAAGATCTTTTAATAGTTCCTTCGTTGGTTCGTCGTTGCGATCGAAGGAGTCGACCGCGACAATTATAAACTGATAGCTAATGAAAACAATTCACCTGACCCTGTAAACTTTCTCAGACAGGCTCTAATGAAGTCCCGTTTTATGTATAATGGATGCAATTGTTGTACTTAGTTTGCATGACGTTCAGTTCATTTAACTACTATATGATTTTTCGTATCTATGTTTTTTCTTTTGTTATGAATTTAGGGACCTGTGTTCAGTATTACAACATACTCATACAAAATTACTAGGCCCAAGTGGGACTGCTATAGGTTTTGCTGTCTGGGTTGAGTTTTGGAAACAATCAAAAAAAGGAACAAGAAATGAAATACTTGTAATGCTAATTGATTTAAGATGTGATTATTTACTTTCAGGCTGACAGAGTTGTACAAGCGTTCAAACACAGGAAACCTCTACAGAATAAAAAAAAACCATGCAGTCCCCTGTCCTATCTGTGGTGACTGAACTCAGTGGGTGTCACACCATCTACAGCAGGTTCACAACAAAGGCAAGTTGGAGGCAGCAAATTTGTTGAATCATGTTGATAGTTATAGACCCTAAAAAGTGGGGCAATAGCAACCCTAAACCAAAATTTGCTTGCCTCTGGGATGGGTGTTAGATATGTAGTATGTGTTGCTGATCATGTGAGACACTTCCACAAAGAGTCTATATGCGTTCTTGGAGATGTTGAACGAAAGGTCTCGTCAGTTTCAAAAGGCGTTAATGACACAGTCACTCCTTTATTGTCTGTGATGAAGAGAGTCACCGACAGTTTACTGGTCAGTGATTTGCCTCCAAACCAAATAATTAGGTTTCAGACTGAAGCACCAGTTCAAACCCATGCAGTTGTTTGTAAAGTTCCGCAGATCGCATGAGAGGCTGCTGCTTTCCCTGTGGAAAGTCATGAAGAGGAAAGCGAAGAGGCAGTGGTATCTCCAGGTGTCCCTCCAAAGTTTTCCATAATACTTGCATCATTCACAGCTTACATGTGCAGTACTGAAGCAGGTAGCAAGGCAAGGCCTGAAATGTATGTCTTGTTGACAAGAGTGTGTGTAAGAAAGAAATTTTATGAGCCTCTTCAGGACAAGATTAAGTCAAAAGCGGGTTTCAAATTTAGCATCAAGACTGTGCATAATGTGGTGGTTTTGCCGCTGGACCACCAGTTTCTGACTTTGACTCATTTTGACTTCTTGTGTTCATTGGATCGATCAAGCCTGACATTTGCTGTTTGGGAATGGCTCAGCCTCGTTCAATGTGTGCTAGCACCCTTGTTTGACCCCGTCAATTAGCTTAGTTCGAGTCACTCCTTTACCTGAACATCAAGGTTCAAGTCAGTGGGATCGTAGATGGCATACAACGACCAGTCCCTATATAGGGGATATGCGTGTAAGACAAGCAGGCAGTGTTTGTTCCGGTAAAATGGAGGAGATGTGTGATCTCTGTGGAAAAAGTTATAGGGATTCAGCAGACTTCTGACTCCTGTTCTGCTGCTATATAAGATGGCGGACTAAGAAAACGAGAGACGACAAGAGAAGCCAGTGATCAACCGTTTAAAGTCCATTTAGGAGACGGAGAAGGATAAAGACACTTCTTTATGCAAACTGCGGGATACTTCAATCTCTGAAGATCACGCCGCAGCCGAGACTAACGTTGACGCGGAGAACCCTAGCTTTGGACTCTGATAGGGGCTAGTTAGTGTGGTGCCGACATACGGTGTATAATTACTGTAGGTTTGTGGAGGATTGTACAGCTGAGCAGGAAGCACCGGTGACAAGAGATGATAGTAATAAATATAGAGAATCGCAATATCCCATTGTTCCAACACAAATTCTGCGATATAGATGCCAGCAGCTTGAGAGTACACCCTCTGCTAGTGACTTTCCATGCTGCCAAAATCATTTAATTGTTTTGTTGTCTATCTCAAATGCACATTGCTCTGGTGTCATGTGTAATTTTAGCACCACTGATTACGAACATGTCGAGGGCACCCTGCACAGCAGATGGTAGTACATGCTTTAAAATTTCAAATCACAAAAATGTCAGCACTCGGGACAGTAACCATTGCTGTAGATGCAGAAGAAGCTGGGCTGCTTGCAAGCTTCACGAGCATGCTTAGATGCTCAAAACATAGCTCCGTTTGTATTTTTTAATTCAACCGGAACACAGATGTCAGCATCTAATATTGGAAGTACGCTGACAACTGCTTTTGGTAAGAGTGGGCATAATGAAAGAATTACATGCTCAAAATTAAGAAAAACTGCTATTACCGAAATTCACACAAATTATCCGAACAAAAAAGGTGACAGCTCATATGTGCCATCGAGAAGCTACTACTGCAAAATATTATGAAATGATAGCTAATGAAAACAATTCACCTGACTCTGTAAACTTTCTCAGACAGGCTCTAATGGAGAAAACTGGTGAAAAGTCAATGCCAAAACCTGTACAGCCTATCATTAGTTTTCCTGTAGCCAGTATTTATGCCAGTACTGATGACTCACAACAGTTTGTAACATTGGCCATTCTCATAATCATGAAAATAAGAGGAAGGCCAAGGATGACGATGACATAGTTTACTATTGCAACACTTCTGATGACGAAGATTACAAACCTGACCCACGAGAGAGACAGATGAGCTTGAAAGAAATGAACTATAAGAAAGGGAACAGAGATTGGGAGTTCTGCAGTTCTTGCACTTGAACTCTCGCGAGCAAGGTTATTGGCAAGAGATTGACTCATACAGGTGTTGTAGGATCTACTGGATTCTACATCAGTTGCCTGATGTAGAACAGACTCCTAATTCGTTGTAAGCTACATCGTAATCGTCTCTGTAGTATAACTCAGTTACTCTTTATGCATTCGAAAGAGCATAGGGTACACGTTGAAGTATCAGGCTTGAAGAATGACAATAAACAATAAAAGGAACATTCGTGTCCAGTGTTGGTCGGAAGTTATGTCAGTCACAATGAGACAACATATACCTATCTGATACCTGCACTCGAGTTCCTTACAACATGCCATGATTCAGATTGGATAACTGGCACAGTAACCATGTTTTTAAGAGATGTGAGCAAATTAAATAGTGGATATACAGTGAAACAGACAACTTTCTGTAATCGCTGAATGTCATTCCCTTAAACATGCCATTTATTTGAAATTCTCTATGATGTTCTGAATAGATATAAAACAAACAAGGAAAGTCACAGGCATACAAATGTTGTCTTATGTCCAGCCCATATCCAGAAAGCACTGTCAATGAGGCTTGCTTGAAAGGAAATGACAAGAAGAAGTGAAAGACATTCTTAACATATTTTGCCTGCATACAGAGAAGTGGAAATCCGCCCGAGGCTCTTAAAGTGTATATTAATGCGTATATAGCATTATGCAGTAAGACAGTGAGTTCATTAGTGTGGAAAGCTCAAAGTTCCTTTGAACAACATTTGCCTACAATGCCTGAGTGTGATAAAGACATTGACAACCGTGAGAGTGAGGGTACACAAGCCAAGCTTGTGACAGAAGCATTCGAAACAAAAGAAATGCTAAAAAATTGTCACCATATACTCATTATTTCAGTGCAAAAGATTTCATGTTACAAGAGAGTATAGATAAGAAAGTGAAAATAACTTACTCACCAAATGGATTTAAGATATGGCAATAATGTATGCCTTTCCCTTGTAAGCTGCTGCACTACAATCAGACATTTTGCGCTTTGCCTCAAATGCAACTACTAAGCCTGACTCGTCATCAACTGCAGTGTGCTACACCAATGGCAAGATAGAGAATTCTACTTTATTTTCAATAAGCATAGCTTGTTACGAGGTCAGTTACATAAGCGTCCTGCAGATTTCTTGTTCACAAGGTTAACTGATTTATTGGGGTTGGTTCTTGAGCTGAAGATGCCTGCCTACAATTCATGTTAGATGTAGGGTAGAGTTATCAGGATGTGAGGAAAAGTGGGCAAAAAATGAAAAAATTCAGTATTTATAGGGAGACTTCTTTAGCATGATGAAGAAAACAGAGCCTGAAGAGGTCCATTCTCCAACTTTCCACCCCCCAGTCCCTGAATACAGGTCATTCTAACATCCCAGGTTAGCAACTGGGATGGACCTGGAAAGGATGGACTCTCTCTCCAAATTAGACCATCAACTAGAGCAACCAGCGTGAGCGAAAGCAGCAACAGCGGCCCCCCTTAACATGCTCACGTAGAGGTGCCGCCGAAGAGGGGGTGTCCTACCGGTTGATGTGGGCCCAGCCCACATCAACCGGATGGGCCCAGCCCATCCCTGTCCACTCGGACGGGCGGGGATGGTACACTGATACTCTAGCGCCAAACATGGTCATTGGCGACCTAGCTATGGACACTCACACCACAACATCATACCCGACCCCTAAGCAGCAGCACCTTTCACATCACCAGGTGTGCAACACGAATAAGTTCACTAATAACAAAGAACTGAGTCCATAACGATGTTTATATATCTATAACAGCTTCTTCAACAATGTATGATTGTACAGACAACACTTTTACAAAATTGGGAAGAAAGCGAGTCCATTTCCTTTCATATGTGCACGTTTGCTCAGTAAGATCTGGGCATTGCAGCTAATACTGGTGTGGATTATTACTAATTTTTAAGAAATATATACTTGTGGAGATTCAGTTGAGCCCGGCGGCTCTTCGAAAGAGGTATAGATGTACCAACTCGTATAATTCAGGCACAATTTGTACCGAACGTCAGAGGAAACTCTACTTGCTCACTCCCCATCTTATTTGGGCCCAGTCCAGCTTTGTTGAGAAAAGGGGAGTTGAAAGAATTGCTGATAATATACGTTTCCTTTCCGAATATTATGGGTGGACAAAGAGTAGCCAAGATTTCCCTTCAGGTTCAAATCCGGAGAGGGAGGACAGCGAAGAAAGGGCCAGGGTTGCTGAGCAAGAGTGGGACGCAATGCACATGTACATGGAATCCGATTCACTGATGACTCAGGAACCGGTGCACTCAGGGAGACCAGAAGCATTCCAATCCTTGTTCAGTCAGCCTTCCAGTGTTCCAGATACAGCGAGAGGAAGGGCTGCAGATAGAGTGTTCTCCCATCTCCCCTGCAGAACAACGTGTGCTGTGAAAACGATACGGAGGACTGCTAGTTCTAGACTAATTGGGTCTTTAGAGAGTAATCATCCACAAGGGTCTGCCTTACCTGTAAGTAGGACCGGTAACGCAGGAATTGCCCTGAAAGTATTGCGATACTTGTATGAGAAGGGGCACGAGGGATGGATGGCAACAGATCTAACCAATATACACGAATGGGCCCTGGAGGTAAAGGAAAGGATCAGACAGACACATTCCGTGATTAGTTATCATTGGAAAATAGACTGCTAGGCAGAGATTCTGCCTCCACTAGAAATTTGAAGCTGCAACCCTGGAAAACCGATGGCTGTTGGTCGTTGAACCCTTGGTCCATTGCAGCGCAAGTGGTTGACTGATTTCTAGAACAACCTTGGTTGAAACTGAAATGGCTTTTGCTGGAACTTTATCTGACCTATATGTGGCAGCAGCAACTGAGTTTGGCTAATTTAGACAACGGTGATGGTGCTTTACTTAGTGAAAAACGCTTTGTGGTTTTCCTGGCAAACTACTAGAAACGGGGTGCCTTATATATGGTATCTTTGGGTATGCTCCCATCGAACGGTGCAGCTGCGCCATCATTGGACAATTTAAATGACACATGGAGTATACATGGAGTCAACGGTTTTACACAGGTGATGCTGCATTGTTATTGATCGAGACAAATCAGTCAAATGACACACAAAGTATAAGTACCAGCCAAGTTCTCAACCGTTCTTTCTTTGGCAATACATATACGTGAACGATGAACCTTTTTGAGATAAACGACATTTGCAAGGAAAAGCTGAGCGTGACAGAATACCTTCAAGGTAAGACAATTCTACATAGTGAAGTCCTTTGAGGTCCGTGCAACCACCAGTGCCAAATGCAAAGGGCCTCTGAAAAACTGAGCGGGTACATTTGGCGCTGTTCCAAATGTAAAAAGAAGCAATCTGTCTTGAAAGACAGCTTCCTTGAGGGTGCAAAAATTTGTGCCGTCGAAGCTTCTGTACCTCGTTTTTTACTGGGCGACCACGACGGTACTGCAGACTACTGTCCACCATCTGGACATGTCGTCCAAGACGTGCTGCGACCACTATCAATTTTTCCGAGACATCTGCTCTTGGAAATGGAAATTGCTGACAACCCTGGTCCAGCTTGGCGGCCAAGGCAAGGAGGTCCAGAGTGATGAGTCCTTGCTGGTGAAGGCCAAGTATCATAGAGGCAGAAACGCCAGAAGCCAGGAGAGCTGGATATTTGGTGCCTATGATGTGTCTGAAAAAATTGGCTACATCATGTATGCATTGAAACGGGATGCAGCTACGCTGCTCCCCATTATTGAAAGAGTTGTCCAGCCTGGGTCAACAATAATTTCCGATGAGTGGGCGGCGTATCGCCGCATTTCCACTAGCGTTATATAAGAAATTGGTACATCTGTGTTTAACAAGGTAGTACGGTGACATGAATCAGGTGAGGTGGAAAATTTATGTATAGCATAAAATTTAAGCTATTTTGCCATCTACCAACCAAAAATTATTCAAATTGGTGGAAATTTGACGAAGTTCTGACAGAAACAATTTTGCAGTTTATTTTGAGACATGGTGTAGAAGGACTTAGGTGCCATAAAGTCGGAAGTGTTCCTAAAATAACCCTTCAGGGAGGGAAGGACAAAATTACCTTTCCCGCGAGCGGCCAGGGAAGCGGGAAGGCAGCTAGTATAAGATGATGACCAAAGGACAGTTATTCGATTCAGACCTGGTCTAGTCAAGCTCGTTTGGTAGTTTCAGGAAGCCAGTGAAGAATCCAGTGTCGAGTCGAGAGTGCTAGCGAGTAGATACTAGTGTTTGCACATGAGTGCGTGCGGCCTTAAGTAAGGGACTGTCATCACCATATTGGAGTGCAAACAAGTAATTGTTTATTGTGCATCATTTAAGTAAAAATGTAGTCAGAGTATGCGGAGAATTCCTTAGTTGATGGCAGAATGCGTAATCTCTAAAAGTTATCGTCAATTAATGGGGTCAATCTGTATACGTTAACATCTACCAGTCTAAATACTGATAGACTTCCGACGATTGAGATATCGGATCTCCTCTTCGACTACCTTGTGCTAAGGCTGTACCGATAAAATTACCCATACTCATAATCAGGCTAATAATTATTAGAACAATCGGCATGGTGCCAATTTAAACAAATTTACAATACCATCTACTGGCGTCTCGTTGCGGCTGGCGAAAATGCTGAAATAAATATAAATTTATATGTTTTTGGCACAACAATCGTCACAAAAAGAAAAATGAGCACAAGTATCTTATTCTTCTTATAACTGATTCATATTTAGCATTGCACTACTTGCTAGGCACCGTGGAAACATTGGTGCGTCACTATGTCACCAGTGAAATTCAATTAAGTCAGTAATTAAACATTTAAGAAAAACGTTTTTCTTTTAAAAATCTCTATGAGTGTATGTCAATTTAGATTTTAAAACTTTGTATTATACATTATGTTGAAGATAAGAGATAGCTGAACGAATTAAATATCTTGAAAACAATTGAAAGAAATTAAAATATAGGCATAATGTTGAAACACTCAAGTTTCATCTGGACTTACTTCTAAGTAAATGCAGTCAACTAGTCCAAAAGCAAATTGCACAATAATCAGTATCGGTTATTTTAACAAACAGTTGCATGTGGTATTGGCATAATCGGTAAAAAGTGACATCAGCACATCGTTACCTTTTGCTAGGTACTAGTACCTATATGTCAGACCAGTTCAAAGCCTCCAGGTAGCAGGAAGCATATGATCAATGTTATAGTGGCTGGATCAAAGAGCTTGTTGTTGTTTAAGCTACTGGAAGAGGGTGAAGCTATCTTCAAGAGGATGAAAAGAATGTTATTGTCGGTAAGGTATGTCATGTACATGTAACTGCTAATCAGTGGAATTTTTATAACTGAACAATGACCGTATAGCAATATTAATAGGAATACCAGGATCTCTTCTGGTCAACTTGAGATAGCGCAAGAAGTAATATGTGATACTGCATATGAAAAGGGACCACATGTCGGGTTTGGAGTTATTCATACCACTATAATCAGCAAAACATTCTGAAAAAAATTATGTTTAATGTTGCATAATGGGAGTATTATGGCTTTATCTGTTGAAGTTAGAACCTGAAATATGTGATTTTCGGTAAAGCTCATTTAAAGTTTAGAATGCCCACAGAAATATCCATTTATTGGAAGTTATATAGCTGAGCATTTAATTGCAATGTTCTGTTTTCATGAAACTGTTGTGCTAGATTGATAGACAGAGATGTCCTCTATCAAATACCAGTGAAAACCAAATTTAGATACTTTGATGGGTGACCACGTTTAAAGGCCTGTATCTCAGAAAATAAATCCCAGCTTGTGGTCCATTTTCATATGCGGCATCACATATATTTTATGCTGCTGTTTCAGGTTCATAATTCTTTGCACATGCACGTAGATGAAGACCTCACCTGCAACTGTCGCTTCTTTCTCCACCATAGTCTTTCAAATCTCTCATATCGCTACTTGGCTGCTGCTGTTGCATCAATACTTCTGGTGGCGGAGATTTAGTGTTGGCCCCCAGTCGATGGAATGAACATCATAGCGCGAAGCTGCTTTACCTGGAAATGATGTTTACAAGAATTATTTATTATACAACTCATATAAAGGAAGGCTAGTCATATAGATGGTGATGTGACACTGGAATTAGATCATTCTTCAGCTTGCCTTTTACAGAACCACAGAATGGCAGTTCATGGTTCTCATTTATTGTTCTCACCTCTCAATTTCCCCCCATATTAAGCCCCTCTCTGTTCTTACTTTATGTCCTCAAGTTTGCCGATTAAAGTTGTCAAGAAGACACATCATCCAATAATTTAATATACTTTCAATGGCCAAGGAGACATAGAATCCCTGCAAATTTAACCAGAAATGTTAAAAGCCAGTCCTCCCTAGCTTTAACCCATTCTGCCCAATCAAGTGTAGAGACCCGATATGGGAGCCATTGAATTAAACTATAGATTAATTATAGTATAATGAAGTTATGCCTAAAAATAGGTTGACAATTTTGGGTCAAATTTCTCGACCAATTTAGAGTTTTGTTGGGTGAAAAAAGGACTATGATGTGATGTGAAAATGCACACAGGTGTTGGCAATTTATAGGTGCGCTTAGGATAATACAAGCGATGAGTTTTTGTCTTCCACTGGTGAAATTTTTGACCAATTTGAATATCAGTAGTAAACACAGCATATGGAATAAGCCATGTGCTTGATGGCAAGTGAATTCTGCTGTGAAACCTTGCCTATTGAATCAGCTAATGTTGAATGCTGATGAAGTTGAAGAGGCAAGTGAGAAAATATTGTTTTATTTAGTCTTTTTGTGCAAATAGCTGGATAATTGTCATGTGATAGCATTATGGATTTTGTTAACTGATAGCCTATTGATTATGACTATGTAGAGTGAGAAATTTTCTGCTCAAATTCAAATCAAACAAAATTACATAATGAAAGTAGTTTGATAACAAAGAGTTGGCATGTCTGTTTATCAGCTGACTGATGATAAATAATATTCAATCCAATTCAGTTCATACAATCTAGTTCAGATTTATTCTATCTTCCATTTCCAGACATGATCTGCATGTGCTGAAGATGCATACTAGTCAAAGTTTCGGCGTGAAAATTCCGGCACAGTATCAAATGCTGTAGTCGGGAGCGCCTCTAAGTAGTAGTTGACTTCGAGAGGCGCTATAGAAATATCCGGAATAAATAAATAAATAAAGTCAGCATCAGAGGTGGAGCTACTGGCACAGGTTTGTTACAAGGTGACTGTGTCAGCTTGATTTTGAGAATAAACGAAATTGATTGATTGCCCAAATCATGGTCAAGGTCAATGACTGGATGATCCTTTCAGCAGTATACAGTGCTCGAAATGGAAAATTTTACGAAACGGAACGCTAGTCAAAGATATGGGAGCATTCACGTTAATTTCATAGTATTTTCCACAATAATTCATTTGACGAACCGGAACGCTGACGAACCGGAACGGCGTTCCGGTCCATTTCGAGCACTGGCAGTATATCACTCAACCAGTCAACAGCAGCTTCTCGTGATAACTACATTTGTCACAAAGGAAAAATACATTTACTGGGGACAGATGATGCAGAAGCGATGAGATGGGTTTGCATCTATAGATTAGTTGCACCAGGTTCTGATAGACATCTTCCATACCCAGGCTACTTGGGATCAGCCCGAATCCCTGAAACACGAATCTCATAAAGTATATTTTCTATATTTTATCTATATTCTACATTATATCGAGATACATCAAGGCCATGCTAGGTCTATATCATGTATAAGAGTTTACAATTTAACTTTGAACAGTTTTCGGAAGTTCAGCCACTTTCTATAAAACTTTTTTCGGGAATTCGGGCTTTTGTGTATTTTCAGCGTTTTCTGGGATTCGGGTTTCGGGGAATCGGGCTGGACCCGGCTACTTGGGGGTTGTCCTGAATCCCTGAAACCAAATTCCCGAAAACACTGAAAATACACAACAGCCCCGATTTCCCGAAAACAATTTCATCGTAATCTCCAAACTTCTAAAGCACCACTTGAAGGCCAAAGCGCAGGGCACCAGCCTATTCACGAGCGCTAAAAGTTGAAAGAAAGTGGTCAAAATCCCAAACAATATTCAGATATTCCCAAAATTAAATTGTAATGTTTCAAATATAACACCATGTTTCAAAATGAATTGTTGAAGTTTGAACTCTTATACATGACATAGACTTAGAAAATCGATTTCGGGGATTCGCGATGCACCCGGCTACTTAGCAAGCAATTTTCATCAAACTCACATGTCAAACAAAGGTGCAGAGTCTGTGCCAAGCATAAAACTCAAGAATTTTGCAGATACAAAGACACTGCAACCTGTACGAGAAATGCAATAACTATCGTTTGGTGCTATATAAATTACCTTTAGTTCACAACAAGGTATACATTTTACAGCCAGAAGTCTGAAGATTCAGAAAATGTATATTTTATTATACTCGGCTGTAACCATTGTTGTGCTGTTGTCATTCTACCACGTGTACGGTCAATTTACTTATTTTTGGAAAAACAATTCGGGCGGGAATGGATTCAACGGCGGGATCAGCCCGAATCCCCGAAAAGAATTTTGCCCGGATACCCGAAATCGATTTTCTATATTATATCTATATTCTATATTATATCGCGATACATGAAGGACACGCTAGGTCTATGCCATGTATAAGAGTTTTTACAATTTAACTCTGAATAGTTTTCGGGAGTTCAGCCGCTTTCTATAAAACTATTTTCGGGAATTCGGGCCTTTGTGTATTTTCAGCGTTTTCGGGGATTCGGGGAATCGGGCCGGACCCTTCACGGCTAGTCCACCGAGACAGTACACAACCATCCAAACCATTCCACCAGTCCTAAATTTCTAATTGCTCGTTTCTTACTCAAATGACTGTCTAATAATATAAATGTAGAAAAATCCTTACCTCATCTAAAGATTTTTAACGTTGAAAACTTTCATCAAACTGACGCACTTCGCCTGAAGGAACATTACAAAGACCGACGATTCGACCTCGCACTTCCGTTTGAGAGGCCTTCTCTGGGTCTCTGCCGGTTTATATAGAGTGTTTGCACAGTGACGTACCAGCCTCATTTGCATATGCCATATAAGGTAATCTGCCATATTGGTTCAGTAACAAATGCTTGTTGACGTTCGATACTTAAGTGAATGGCGCTTATTATAAAGGGTGGAAATGGTTTTCTGTGTAATAGTTGGCTGCATGAACTATTCGGAGAGGGGTAAAGGGTCATTTTGTAGAATTTCAAAAATATGTGAGCATGAAGGCCCTGAAGAACGTGCCCGGAGTGAAGAACGCCGGCGACTTTGGCTTATTTGAGCTATAGCCAAAGATGATCTAGCGGAAGCGAAACTGAAAGCTGAACGATCTGCTGGAAACATTTCGTGATAGGTACATACTCACAATGTACTAATTGTTTAACTGCTGTTTTGGCAGTACTCTGTTGTTAGCTCCTCGGTCTGGAATGGCCTTCCTCTGGCGCTCTACCTGCTCCCCAGGGTCCATTCTTACACGTTCTATTTCCATCTTAGGATTGCTCTCTTCAGGCGCGCGGGGATCGTTCTGAGAACAGTAGTTGCTTGAAAGGATGCTATATAAAGCTCCGTAATGAATGAATGTTGAGAAACTAGATTCTGTGTATCAACAGTAGTCTATTATCAACAGTATGTTTTAGTGGCGGCGATCTTGTTTGACAGGTGGGGGGGACATTTTGGAACTGATCTGGTGAAAGAGTCTTGAACTGATCTGGTGAAAAAAGAGGTCAAAAAATGTTTTTGTGCTGATGGAAAAATTTGATGACCTTTTTTGGTGTTTCCTCAAAATTTGGGGGTCCGAGGTATGGCGTGTCCCCCCCACTCTTAAATTCCAGAAGGAGATTTGCAAAAAAACAAACTCGCAAAATTCAACTTCACAATTGTGCATTTGTGCCTGCACCTGATAACAGTACTGATGTTCCTTGTGAAGTTGAATCTCCTGACCTTCAGTGAAACAGCTGTCACCGCTGAATAGACATATTCCATTACATCATGAGCAACACCCCACTCTGTTACAGCCAATTTAAAAGAGGATTCAATGTAATAACAAATAGCTCGAAACAAAGACAGTGAAGGTTTTGATACATCTGTGCAACAGACATCTTTCAGTTTAAACGCTGTTATCCTGCCTGCTTGAAAAAGAAACCAGTTTTATTTCTGCTCTGACCACTTGTTTAATTTCAATCAACTCATTTTCGGAGATAGTTACATCGACTGATTCTGCCAAGGTCTGAAGTTCAGCCAAGGTGAATGTCCTTCATTAAACAAATATGCCAGTGGTCTTGCATTAAGAGACATATCTGTGACATAACTGTCAGAATCTGGTGACACCAGTGATAGCACTGCAGGTTTATGACCACACTGACTTAATCTAGAGTAAAAGTCATCTATTTCTAATTCAGTAGGGTAGGCCATTGCTGATGACTTTGAAGAAGCTGGCGAGGCAGACGGCTTACATCTCGAAACTAAGGAAGCTGATGACACGGTGCTGCATATGATACTGTAGTTGACAAGACCAGGCACAGTGAAGGAGATGAGGGTGCCAAAAGTCTTCTTCAGTTTCTTTGCCAAAGAGAAGTCCATGTGAGCCAAAGGACGATAAGTCAAGTTGGTGACATGCGACGGAGCAGACTGTGTACAGGAAGTTTGTAATTGTAATCTCCAATTTTCTAAAGCACCACTGTAAAGCTGAGCGCAAAGCACCAGCTTATTCATGAGCGCTGCGACGTATCAGAGATCGATATTCATTGGTGGTCCGAGTCCAATTGACAGAGAGACCAGGGAAAGGCAGAGCAGCTGTTACGGCAGGTTTCGTTGAGGACACGAAGGCTTGTAAGGCAGAGGATCAGATGGATTAGGGTAGGAATTCTTGAAGAGGCGAGTCTTCAATTTGGAGTGGAAAGCCTGTGGGTGATCAGTAGAGGAGCCCGAGGTAGATGACAGTGAGTGTGGCGGTATTGGTGGAGGAACTGAGAAAATGCGGAATTTGGAAGTTAATTCCAGAGTTGAGATGCAGTGTGGGATATGGATCGGTCAGAGAACTTGAGGCGAGTATTGACTGCGGGATGGGAGAGAGTAAGATAGGAGGATGAACTGGTAGACCGGGGTGGCTGGATGGTGAAGAGTCCGTTAAGGTACTGAAAGCAACACAAAACACACTTGCTAATTATAACTGATGCAGTGAAAAATATAGAAAAATTATGTCACAGTATAATGTCCTAACGATTCAGAAGTTAACATTTAAATGTTACTAAAGTCACGCTAAGATCTGGGACTAACATAACAAGACCAACATAAGCATAGTCATGCTTTTTGTCAGTTTTGGAAAGAGGATTCCACTGTATTTTTGTATACGAACTACACCATACTGTAATCCGGAAATTCAAAACCATTACAAGTGCAGTCGGACTAGGAATCCAATCCCAAGTCCTTACCATCTCTTCTTCAGCAGGTAATCGTAATCTCGAAATTTCTACAGCGCCCAAAAAAGCGATATCGCGGGAACCAGCTTATTCGCAGGCGCTCAGTCAAATCATAATTGATAGGCGGGGTCAAATCGGTTCCAGATCAAGATCCAAAGGGGTCAATCAGGCACACCACGGCCTTGGTCAGACCGCTAAGGTGGGTAGTGTTTAGGGTTGAAGCGGCGAGGGATGTCTAACAGCATTACACTACATCTCAAAATTCAAAACAATAATTTCTTTACAATGCACATGTTACTTAAAATTACCTTTTATTCATGAGATAACGCCTTCTTCCATCAACGAAAGACTTCTCCGCGTACTTTGACAACAGATTTTTGTTTATTCGACGACTGAACCAAAATGGCAGATCACAGTCCCGCACTTAAGGCCACGCCCATCTGCAAACGCTCTATATCTATGGTCTCTGCGACCATTGATATGTATAACTTCATAGACTTCAAGCAGGCGTTCGATAGCGTGTGGCAGCTGGGACTGTGACAGGTTTTGAGAAATTATGGAATTCCAGAGGAATTAGTGGTACTGTTAGAACAGTTAGAGGATTTATAGGCCTACAGCAAGTCAGTGAGTGCAGTGACTGCCAGTGAGAGCAGTCTTGTTGTCCTCGAGACCAAGGTCTTGGTCTCGAGTGCACTCGAGTTCGTTTTTAAAAGTCTTGGTCTTGGTCTTGAGACCAAAGGTCTTGGTCTTGGTCTTGAGGTTCAAGGTCTTGGTCTTGGTCTTGAGGTTCAAAGTCTTGGTCTTGGTTTTGCAAGACCAAGACCAAGACTTTTGTCAATATGAACAGTCATAATTTTTACCAACGGCAAGAATTTTAAAAATTTATCCAATAATTAGGCCTACTCATTCAGTTATTGCTTTAGTATTTACACGGTGTGAATGAGGCTTCACTGTTGTTTTGGACAATTATTTTGACTTCCGGTTATTTACCATGGAATGATTTCAAAACAGACTCACGATTAATTATTTTATACATTTACATCCGGTTCTTGAAAAGCTGCTTTGTGTGCTAGCGATTTCAGCACTTGTACTTGAAGACCGTGTTTTTTCACATGGCAGAATTTTTATGAGGCCCCACAGGTCACGTCTTGGTCAGAAAATTCTGAGCAAATTGGTTTTAATAAAATTCAACAGGCATTTGGAATAACATTTCGCATGAAGGACTTTTGTAAATACGAATTCGGAATTCTCTGCAGTCTCCATTTTAGAGTTGTTTTGCTTGAATAAAAGAAAAAACTCATGTTTTCATTAAAATAACGAGTACTCCGACTGGACAATTTTTAGTAAGGAAAAGAAGTCTGGATACGACTGTTATTTTTTGGGTCTTGGTCTCGGTCTTGGTCTTGAGGTTCAAGGTCTTGGTCTTGGTCTTGAGGTTCAAGGTCTTGGTCTTGAGGTTCAAGGTCTTGGTCTTGGTCTTGAAGTTCAAGGTCTTGGTCTTGAGGTTCAAGGTCTTGGTCTTGAGGTTCAAGGTCTTGGTCTTGAGGTTCAAGGTCTTGGTCTTGGTCTTGGTCTTGAGGTTCGAGGTCTTGGTCTTGGTCTTGAGGTTCAAGGTCTTGGTCTTGGTCTTGGTCTTGAGGTTCAAGGTCTTGGTCTTGAGGTTCAAGGTCTTGGTCTTGGTCTTGAGGTTCAAGGTCTTGGTCTTGGTCTTGAGGTTCAAGGTCTTGGTCTTGGTCTTGAGGTTCAAGGTCTTGGTCTTGGTCTTGAGGTTCAAGGTCTTGGTCTTGGTCTTGAGGTTCAAGGTCTTGGTCTTGGTCTTGAAGTTCAAGGTCTTGGTCTTGAGGTTTAAGGTCTTGACAACAAGACTGAGTGAGAGTAGATGGGGAATTAACTAAGTGGTTCAAGATCATGGTGGGTGTAAGACAAGGATGTGGACTGTCACCAGACCTTTTCAACTTGCTCCTGGAGGCAGTGATGAGCCTTGCTATGAAGTCCGTGGAGGCCGGAGTTATAATAATTATTAATGGACGGTTACTCAACAATCTGCGCTTTGCTGATGACATTGACCCGGTCGCAGAGTCACCGAAACAACTAGGCCTACAAGAGCTGACAGACAGGGTAGGCTTAGATGACAGCAATAAAAGACTGGGACTTAAAATTAATGCGCAAAAAAGTAAACAATGACTATTGGAAAACAACATGAAGATCTGAAGATCAAACTGGAAAATCGAGCACTGGAACAAGTGGCAGAATTTGTGTACTTAGGAGGGCTGATAACAGAAGACGGCCGATGCACAAAAGACATAAAACGTAGGATTGGTCTGGCGTCATCCAGTGTGATTCTCCTTACAGATTTTATTTTAGTTATAGTTACAGTTATAGTTAATGATTTTTCATATCAGTTATAGTTACAGTTACAGTTAATATTATTTTTTAGTTATAGTTATAGTTATAGTTACTGGACTTTTATTTTAGTTAATTTTAGTTAGGCCTAGTACATAGTTACAACAAGCCTCAATGGCGCTCCGCTTGTTCCCTATGGGGTCATCGATTAATTATGTCAAAAAAATTTGGGCAGTTTTAGACAAAGATGTTAAAAGGCAACATCTTTGGTTTTTGATCTCATTCCCCTTACCAACAACCAACCGTGAAACATTCAAGGACTTCCTAACAAAATTATGCAACCTATCCAAACCAGTATAGCGATTGCATGGCTACAGTATCTGGGTATACTCAAACACGAAGCCCAGCTCAACAACATTGAAGATTGGCAGTCCTAGAGTGCTTATATTTCCCAAATTTCAGCAAGTGTTTCAAAGTGTCAAGCAGAGAATTCCATCTTGTGGGACTTGGAGTTTGTAATTGACGATTAGAGATATCACCAATTTTCCCAGCTGTTCTAGCTATAGTGAGTAGGAATTCCAGAGGGTTGGACATTTCCTCATAGCAGAATAATTAAATATCAAAAGGACGCATTCTTAAATGCAAGGTTGGCATCACTCCCATGTTTATCCTTGCAATGTTTGGTTACCGAACTAAAAATACAATGAAACACAATTGCTCTGGCTAGGAATAAATAATTACATTGTGGTTTCACAGAGGATATTGCTACAGCTAGGAATAGCTGCATTGCGACTTCCCAGAGGATATTGCTTGCTACCGCTAGGAATAATACTGCATTGTGATTTCACAGAGAATATGCATGATACCACTAGGAATAATATCGCATTGTGATTTAACAGATATTGCCGTAGCAACCTCTTCTAACCTATTGGAATAATTGCAGTGTGATTGCGTAGAGGACGTGTTCCGTTGTGATTTCACACAGTATTATTATTTCCGTAGCAACCTCTTGTAATTGCATTGCGATTTCATAGAGAACATTATGTTGCCGTGGCAATGATTGTCTAACCTCTGGGAAAGCAACATCTTGTAATAATCACAATGTGATTTCATACAAGCAATAATTCTGTAGAATCAGTTTGCAATAATTGCATTGTGATTTCATAGAGAACTGTTGCCGTAGCAACGATTGCCTTGTGAGGGGGCCCGTAGAGTAATGGATAACACACTGGCATGAAGAGCTGAAGGTACCAAGATCGAACCCAGTAGACCCGTAAGGTTTATTCAGCCTTCCACTCACTAGGTGGCAGTGGTTAAATGAATGTAGGCCATGATTGGCGCCGCGTGGCTGCCACTTAAACAGTTATATTCAACTCCTGTAAAACTGTTATCATGTGCTTCTACTCTGTACATGTATGTAAGGTGCCCTGCGTGGCTGCCGTTTCTACTATATGTCTGTTCACTGTACAGCGCAGTGCGTTTGCAGGCGCTTAATTAAAGAACAGTTTATTATTATTATTTCATGCAAGCTATATTTTTATAGCAGCATCTTGTAATAATTGCAATGTGACATCATAGAGAGCATGTTGCCGTAGCAACCTCTTAACTTCTGGGAATAATAGCAATGTGAGGACACTTTCACAGAGGATGTATTGCAGTAGCAGCAGTACTAATTAGGTAATGGTTTGCTACTATACTAATTATCTAATACAGACACAAACGCTGTCATAGCCTGGGCATTGGGGAAAGGTCACTAAAGCAGCCTATTGCTTAAAGGACGTTAGGCGTTTATTGGGTCATCATATGATGGTTACCAGATGCCATACAAACTGCCATGCTGGACTTAGTTACATTTACAATACCTATGTGTTTTTGATTTTTAGCACTGAAACAATAACACTTGTGTTATTGTGACATGATCTGTGGTCAATGACTTATAAAATATGTAGGTTATGTCCTTGTTCAAAGATTGTAAGAAGCATATAACACAGTAATATATTTCTATAAAGAATGTCAAACTTTAAAGGCTTAATTTAATATATATATATATATATATATATGTATATATATATATATATATATATATATATATATATATATATATATATATATATATATATTACTCAACAGTTCTATGATATATTATGGTACATTTATTTATTTATTTCTTATAAATGTAAGGAAAACTTCAGTTTAAGAACAAGTTCAAACAGCAATAAAATACAAATGATGACAATGCCTTCCTACCTTTCAACTGGTCAGATGTACCAATAAACAAATGACTTCTATGGCACCGTTACCATTATGTCCAAGACATCAGTTAATGATTACGTCTGAAAGTATTGGTGCATTGTAATTACTCGGTTTACATGCGTCAGTTCTATTGTGTTGCTCTTCACACTCGTAATTAACCTGCAGTGTTGTTTATGGCCATAAATTTGATTTGGTTCTGGTATGGTATGGTATCTGGGAATTTGTAAAGTGCTTCTCGCAGTGTGAACTATTCAGAAGCGCTCTCAGCGTGTGAGCCTCACGGAAACAGAAAAGACTTTAAACAATGAACAACACAGAGAGAACCTAGTAAGTAGTGTCCCACGGAGTACCAAAGGAAGGGAGTTCCATAGGGATGGGCCCACGACAGCAAAAGAGCAAGACTGAGCCATAGCAGACCTCACCCGTGGAACAAACAGATGAAGAACGTAGGGTTCTACCATTATACTGCATAAAATTCGTTAAATATCTGCCTATTATATATAAGCTTATACTTTCCTAAAACCCAAAATGAATATGCATCCTTATATCTAACTATTATCTTAGTGCCCTTCAAGAGTGTGGAAATTAGCATTTAAGTTTTCCTATGTAATACTCGATGCCAGAGTGATACATTCTGCAACTGAACTGTAGCTCTATACTAGTGACAAAACTGATGCAAAACAACACTTTCATTTCCACGATAAACAAAAAGTATCAAAAGTAATATTTTTTTTGGCAAACAAATTTTATTCAATAATTACTTGCAGAAATAAGAAACTCATTTTCCACCGGCTGAATGTGATCATCAGAGCTCTGTTAAATATGAGCGATTTGCAGACACAATACATAAACAAATGTCTTCACTCAAACCAGTGACCCTTACTTGTAATAAAAAAATTGTCAGGTTAAAGCTAACCGTAGTGTTGAATCCAATCACAATTTAAACATTAAAATAAACAATTCTACTTAACTACAAATATCAGTGACTATAGGACACATTATTGTAATTATAATAGTAGTTGAATTTTAATTTCCTTTTTTAATTATTCAGAGCAAAGGTATGTATACACTATACATGATGCTTCTTGTAGGTACATGTATATTGTTATTCTGCATGATTCATATTTCTGTGTAACTTTAAGCACGTCACAAATTTTCATAATAAAAGAAATAATAATAAATACATGATTGCTTGGCAAAGTTACCAAGTCATGACATGATTACTTGCTTCTGAGGCAGACATCATTGATTCTGATCTTTTCCTTCAGACTTCACACGGCTTGATTTTTAGGGAATATTTGCTCAATACTTGATCTAATAAATATGACCATACCAATTATCAATACTTTGATCTTACTTGGTACTGCTTGATCAGATCCCTCTCTCTGCACTGCTGGTGTCCCTCAGGGTTCTGTTCTCGGTTCCCTATTATTTACCATCTTCACCAATCAGTCGCATAGATATCATTTCTGAGTACAGATAAAGCAGTGTGCTGATGATACTCAGCTTTACCTTGCTCTGTCAATAACAAAACAGTCCTGTAAAGAAATCCTAGAAGAGTGCCTCTCTTCAGTGCATGCAAGGTTCTGCTTCAACGGTCTTGTTATAAACCCAGAAAAGTGTGAGGCAATCATGTTTGGCTAACGCCAGCGACTGCGCTCTTTCCCTTCTCATTCTAAGCGTTGACCTTCCTAGCACTGTTATTCCAATATCAAAGGCTGTCAAAACACTTGTGGTCACTTTGGACAGTAATCTCACATTCCAATCCCCAACAACAAACCTTTGCAAATCTTATTTCTACCATATCTGGGCAATATGCCACATAAGGTCTGCACTTACCACACATATGTCACAGACCTTAGCCTGTTCTCCTATCTGCTCTCGCCTCAATTATGCCAACTCTGTGTTTGCAGGCATGTCAGATCTTCAAAGTCAACAGGCTTCAACGCATCCAAAATTCTCTGGTTCATGTGGTGCTGTGTACATCTTCTTGTTCAAACACATTAACTCTGCTCCATCAGCTGCATTGGCTTCCTGTATCGTATCGTATATTTGTTTAATGAATATACCAAATGACAAACCACATCGGTTGACAGAAAGAACAGGAATGAGAATGATAACTACTGGTGATAAACGAAGATGGGTGATGGGTAGGGAGCATATACACTCCTTGGCAGCCTGCTAGGCACCTAACACCGATAGCTCCGCCGGCATAAAGAGTCAGCGGTACAAATGTCATCTAGCCTGAATGTTGATAAAGTCGTTTCGACTGGGGCAACCGTTGTAACAGCAATGGATTGGGCGACTGTTGGTAACGTTATTAAAGGCTGGCTCCGTCGTCCAATACGCTGAAGCAGGGCCTGCAGAGATCGCCCACTGTGTCTTCTGCTAGCGGAAATTCAGAATTAAATTTAAACTGGCCTCTCTGACCTATAAAACCATAACAATGTGCACTTCTACCTAACTTCAACCACTATGGTCTCCTTACATCCTGCCACACAGTCTGTGGTTATGGGTCTTTTGGTCGAGCCTAGATGGGCTCTCGTGCATTTCGTGTTGCAGCCCCCCCCCAAAAGAATGGAATTGACTATGTTTGTCTGTTGATTGACTTCTTCTTTCAAGAAACACCTCAAAGCGCACAACTTCTCACTGGCATTGAAACATCTGGATATCTAAATGCTCCTATCCACACCTCTGATTCACATTTCTGTGACTTTGTGCACGTTAAAAATGTTTGTAATAATAATAATAATAATAATAATAATAATAATGATCTGATTAGCATCATACAACCAGCAAGACCAACCTTATAGCGAGTTAAAATTCTCATACATGTGAGCAACTAATTTGTGCAAAATATGTGGGGAGCTAAGCTAAAGCTTCAAGTATTTTACAGTCGAATAGTTCAAATCAATAACATTGAAACATAATGGAATGACAGCAGTAGTAAAAACTGTTACAAAGCGCAAATGACAATCCCTTATAATAGACTTCATCGAGTAGGCCCTAGATAAAACTTTGAAAGAAATGATTGCTTGTCCTTGCATAAAATTAGGACTTATTTATTATCAATGAATCAAATAACAATAACTTAATTTAAAATCACTTCAACAGTTAATTGAGACAATCACCAAGAACCATTCTTTCATGATTCTGTAACTACAGATAGTTTAAAAACAACTGGGTGCTTCTATGCAAAAGGGGAAACAACAGTAATTCCCTGTTGTGGATAATTCTAAATTATTAAATAGTATTGTACGAGAAAATACAAAATAACCGGCATTCTATTTCTTCAATAACAGGAAACTGGAACTACATTCGGCCAATAATTGAAAATAACATGGATTCTCTGCTGTGCTTAAGTAGAAATAACTGGAAATCACTTCCATCGATAATCGGATATCACAAGAATTCCTTTCAGTCAGTTGCATTGGAAATGATAATCTGCTGCTAATCGACATCTACAGACGTGCATCCAGTTTCCCTGATTCAAGAAGACTCCTCATGTCCAGCAGTGATTGCACGACGCTTTCATACAGTTTCTGAGAACTTGTCTCCTGGTCTGCAGTCCAGCAAACCACATAAATGTTCAAGCTAAATTAAAGAGAAATACCACCAAATGTTAATCTTAAATCAAAACAAAAATATTCTAAATTCCAACAATTAATATGACTAAAACGTTAACCCTAAACTAAATCATAAATGTCAGAAGAAGCTAATTCTAAAATACAACAGGAATACAACCAAAAAGTTATTTTCTAAATTACAACAGCTTATCGCAAAAGTTATTCCTAAACGGCAGAGGGAAATGCTTTCCACAGAACCTCATTTGGAGACTTTACATCGGGAAACAGAACTGTTAAGTACTGTGACTATTACAATACAATACAATATTAATTCCCTACAAAATGAAAATGCATTTCATGAGCAGGATGCTTGAGCACTGTCCTGTTGAGGTCAGAGATACAAGAACATGGGCAGTTCTGGCCAGACTGGATTCATTAACTCATCAAGTGTGCAAAAGCTGCAGTAGTCAATTCAGTCTGGGTTGATATTGCTTACAGAAGATGACGTATATTTTGAGGACAACGACAATGACATCCACCACCACCAGTCCACCACCAACAACAATAATAGTAACAATATTAAATAAATAAATAATAGCAATAAAAATATAAATCTCTGGTAAGAAAGAGAAGTAGATACCTGTCAGGTTCAATGGAATAGAAGAATCCATATCCATTTGTACACATTGGAGCAACTCCACCATACACTGGAGTATAGCCAACGCAACTAGTTGACAGAATGTAGTTACCACCACCTCCACTACATTCCAAAAAATAGAAACACAAAGGCTACTACACCAACTAGAACACTATCACAGCAGTAGTACATGTCGCACCACAGGCACTTAAATACACAAATACGAACATGATGCTGGTGTTCTGCATGTGTGCATGTATGAGCGTGGGAGAATTCTAGTTACCTGAGCATTGTGTTTGCTGACTAACTTTATTCTTAATTACTTCAACACCATTTAGGATGGCAGACATCGTTTAGTGACGCACACATATGCTGCAACGTTCTCTAGATATATAGAATTATACCAACATACACACTGTTTTGTCAGTCCATTCTTTTGGAATAGCTTGCCTGCAAATATGAGTAATGTTCAATGTTTCAACTCAGCTCCATGAAGTTGTTGATCTCAATGGTATAACAATTTCAACATCATTTAGGTCTAACGATTACACACATTCAGTCACTGCTGCTACCGTTCAATATACATGAATATCGGTGAATTTATTTTTGATGGTAATGGAATCACGGTTTCAAGAGCAACATATTGAAACATGTGAACAGAAAATTCAAAAGAAAACGTTCTTAGACACTCACATATTCATAAACAGTACATGTCAACGAAAATTGATTCATATGTTTTTGGGATCTGGTTGTAGCTAGTGACTGACAATGTTCTCCATATGAAATTAGTTCAACATTTTGCACTTAAAGACCTCACCATTGTAAACCTGTTTCTCAACATGTTTCTCATTAAGAAACCTCACCTATATGATATTTTACACTCGACAAATGAACACTGATTTTGAAATTTTTTTCAAAACTCTGGCTGTGTGTGTGGAAAGGCATTTCCACACACCATATATTAACTGTTATGTTATCTAGATAAGTAACCTACAAACAGTAATGTGTGGTTGTACAATGTACAATGCCTGTATTGTTGCAAAAATGGAACCGGATGGCATACTAAAATATAAACAAAATGATGTTTTGCTAGGGACTGTCTTAGCCAAAGAATCTGCAATTCTTCCACATTAACTCAAGCCACCCGCATTGTCAGTTTACAACATTCAGATACAAATATCTATCAAACTTACCTGACCATTGTAAACTCAGAGGATTCTAATGATTCAATAATTCAAAGGATTCAAGCTCTAAATGCAATTTGATCAGAAGAAACCATTTACTGATATTTCTTCAAACTAACAACTGAACAGAAGTTTCCAGAGTTGCACATGAATCTGCTCCTACAGTTAAAAGCAAACTGAACGAAATTATTTGTATGCGTATGCACTATGCACGGCCATTGATGCAGTTAGATTTTCGCCAATTTCTCCACTTCCGAAAATGAAATTTTTCTTTCTTTACTATATTAGTTTTCTCCTTTCTTTCCTGCTTTATTTCTTTATTGCTGCTACAGTTCAGCTATACTGAGAAGAACCGATTGCTTGACTGACCTCTTAGTATAGGCCTTGTCAAGGTAAAGATCCGGCATTGGAATACCGTTCTCAAGGGCCGTTATCTGAAGACCAAACAAGTGACGATCACAACCTACAACAGAAACAGTTATCTGACAATAGTATAGGAATGGACATCTAAAAGCACTGCCTTTAAGAACTTCTGAAAGGCGGTTGCATTACAAGGACTTACAAAGAAGCCATCATGCACCTAGGATGACTACTACAGTCTTTGGACTAAATTGTGAGACTGTACGGGCGTTGCGCACATCTCCAGATAGGTCTAGGTTGATCATAATTAATCGTATACCTGTATGTCAACTCTCTCTGTCTTCAGCACCCAAAAAAGTCCACCAATGAAACAATCCACTAAAAAAACCAAATGGGTGACACATATATGGTCAGGTTAAGTTCAGATCCGAAGGTCCACCAGTTAGCGAGATGGCTACGGAGGATGCTTTATGAAATTTGAGCATGAGAAATACAAGATGAGGAGGAATGTGGATAGAATTGTTTAAAGAACTGTTTTCAGTTTTGAAAGAAAGTCTTTGTGCAGAAAGGGCAAGAGAAGCAGAGTTGTTTCACTGGCCATTGTGGCCTATTTGGTCAGAGTAAATATTTAGTGTTCTTGCATGAGTTTGTTTCTGATAGACAAAGCAGGAACTATGGAGCAACTGTCAAATTTAAAGATGAGGTGGTTGGAGGAACAACAGGCCATCTTAATATCTCTTTTTAGTCCATCTTCAACTGACACACAATTCAACATATGATATGCACACACATGAGCTTGAATTTGCATACATTGAATTGAGAGAATGACCTCTGACCTCTGTTCTCCTGGGCTTCTGCCATGTTCTTCAAGTGAGTTTCAATTGCTCTTTGCAACAGCTCGCGTCGCTTGGCATTCTACACATCAACTGCTGCGTTACTTTTAAAATCATGTAATATATGAAGATAATACCCAAGTGCTTCTGACAGTGTTTGGCTATAATAAGACCCATATGCACAAAACCAGTCTTATGTTGAATTTTTGACTTTGGGACTATAATAGACCATTTTAGAGAGAAACACATCCTCTTTACAATGACACCAAAATTATCATTCTATCTCAATCTTAACTGAATTTATGGATAAAACACTACATGCATGTATGGAAGCTATTTATCCAAGAAAATGCATCTAAAGTTGGCCCACTATATAAATTGCAAAAACGCGTGTGACCTTTTCTCAAGCCATGTTATTGGCTAATATACATAGAATATTGCTATTTTCTCGACACCACTGTATAGATGAGTGGCAGAGCTTTAAAGCGATATCAAGCATCAAGTTTGTCATTGCTAAATATAGAATGGATAAAGGCTGGTAAATGGCCTAATTTCGGTGAATTTGCATAAAATTTAAAATCATAGCTTGTACAAAATCCAAATAACACCCTTCAATGTTACTTTTTCTCAAAGCTTTAGGTTTTTTGTATAAAATATATATTTTAAAATAATAATCTGTAATAATCTAAAAGTTGAACAACATTGACTTTGATCAAGTTTTTGCTCATTTTCTTGAAACTGAATATTCCGACTTACGACTGGTTTTGTGCAGATGGGTCACATAATATAATACAAATATGCTTGGCTATACTTACAGTACAAGTATGTAAGTCTGGGGAAACAGCTTGACTTTTATGATGCTGCTATTACAACACCAGTTGATTGACAACAATGTCAATCACTGGCAACTACTCAGTGAAATCCATTTAAGAAATCTCTTCCACAAGCTAGGTCATAATTCAGAAGGTGAGCTGGATCAGCAGGCAAACTAGGCACCATATGCAGATTGGTAATTTCAATGAGTAAAATTAAATGTATTCGTGAATTGTTTTCAAAAGTTGGCAACACAGTTTCCTGCAAGAAAAAGCCATTTATTCCAAAGCTGCAAGCATCTGTAACAACACTGACACCAGAGAGAAATTAAAGTCTTGGCTGTGAAATCATAGCTACTTTGTACCAAAGGAACGCTGCACTTGTCATGTACCAATTGAACCAATGATAACACACATCACATAACACATTGAGTCAGTCAATCTGAACCAGTGTCACTTGCACCTGCACTTGAGTAACGAAAAGAATACGAGACTGCTCTTCTGGTTCCTCTAAAGGATCATGATAGGCACTAAAGAAATGTCTGATTACATATTAAGACCAGAAAGAGAATACTAACAGAAGTAGATGGACTAAGCATTGCCTTTGACCAGTTCACTGAATCAACAGTGCATGAGCGCAAAGTCTCCGTCCGACCATGGTAGAATTTCCGCGTTGAAGCCGTTTCATAAGTTGGTGCTGGCCTACAAACAATGACAACTGTCTTCACAATATTCTTATACTAACTCTACTAATTAACGATATTGATTGATGGTCGCTTCTCAGTCAACCTTCATCCCAAAATAATGTTCCACTGGACACAACAAATCGTCATCTGTAAGCAATATCAGCCCAGATTGAACTGACTACTACAATTGTTGCACAACAGTTTTGAAGACTCGAAATGGTTCCGTATTTGTCATCCTATCTCGAAGGAGCAGCAGTTTTGAAGATTTTAGAAGGTGCTGAATTTCTATGAGATTCCAAAAGGTGCAGCGATTTTCTAGATTACCAGTACAAAAGATGCAGCTTCTTACAGTCAAAGATTTATCATTTTTACCCTAGAAAGTGCAAAATTTTCCAAGACTTCAGAAAGTGTAAAATTTTTAAACTGTAAAACAAGCTAAATAAGTTTTACTATCCTTAGTGCACCTCAATGTTAACACCATTCTAGCACATGCTAAATAGCACATCTAAACTACTTATGAGGATGTTTTAAATTTCAACTGCAGTGCATCGTATTTTGTTTAGAACTGCTTCTCACCTGTTTCATCATCATGTATGTTTGTATGCATGCATGTATCTGCTATTGACATAATGCCTTTTAAAACCTTAAAAAATTTTAAAAGGTAACTAAGATGTACAAACAAGGTGCAATTTAATGTGCGTTGAAATTGTTTCTTTAACTACTTCTGGCGGAAAAGTAGGTATTTTCAGATGAATATTTTTCCAGAAGAATGATCATTGTCACCAACATCATTGTCATCATCATGATTGGTTCCAGGTGCCATCCAATTAGCAGTAGATAAATGACTTCCATTCCCTTCATTTCTTCTTGATAATCTCATATTCAGTCCGTCTTGTTATGTCCTCATTTACATTGTCTATCCAGTTCAGCTCAGGGTTTTACTTCTCTTTCGTTCGAGTCTTGCATCTCATACAAGGTCATCCATAAAGGTCATCGAAGATACAAACGTGACCCACTCGAATCCTCCATTTGTCAGCATTGCCCTCTCCCCTTCCACTCTGACAAACTCCACACTCAAGGGCTAACTGTGCTGTGGAGTGGGAAACTTTGACACTGCCATGTCATACAAAGGGACTCTATTTTATAATTGTCACCATGATATTACACCATGGTCCAGCCCTGGCGTTACGACTGCAGATGACAGATAACCAGTCTCTCTCCAACTGTCATCCAACCATTTGATCCCTGTAGCCAATGACACAAACACAAAGCATGGATGGTACATCTGGCAGATCCAATGTCTCTTCTCAGCAGAGTCTAATAATGATGATCCAATGCAGTACAGACTGTCTGCTGCCCATCTGACATTCCTATTTCACAAACAGGTTCTACAGAAATAACTGTTACATATACCACATTTCAATGTGGCCGTTCACATTGGGCCTAACCCTACATCCCTCTGACCATTGTATTTCTGTGTATGGATGACTAGATGACCATGCTCTTCCCCTCTTTGCAGATGTCAAAAATAGATGACCTCTGGCTTGTTTTGGGAGGGGTTGGTTGTTTCTTTCTAGAAATGTCTTTATTGATCACCATATAACAGGGATGGCGAACCTATGGCACGCGTGCCCAAAGTGGCACGCGATGAAATTTTTAGGGCACGTGGAATTCAGAGCGTTCCCCAAAATTCAAACTTAGAAATACAAAATCCCTGTACGAATCCACAGTTTCTTTGTTGAAGGACTTACTTTTAATTAACTTCATTCAAAACGATCTTTGATATAACGTATTTAATTCATATTTTGTTACGATTTGTTAACTGAACCTATATGAGAAAAATAATTGTATACTGGGCAAATTTCCGAAGGGCACGCGACGGTATTTTTAAAAATGATTTAGCAGCATTTTGGCACGCACCTTAAAAAAGGTTCGCCACCTCTGCCATATAACAATCATGCCATACACTGGTCTAGCTGTAGAGCTCTTGGACTGAAATTGAGGGTTCCAGCCTGCTGAAGTGGATTCCATGTAATGACCCTAGTCAATTTTTTGTATACGTTTGTTGCCATCACTAAACTGTATAATTTAGCGTTGAGGGTCAGCTGGGAGCTAAAGAGCAAAGTGCGACCGTACCTTACTCACCGGAATGACGTACACACACCGTATGTACATTATCGGAAAAAATAACGTGCGCATACCGTACGCAGTGATGGGCACTAAACCATTTTTATTTTAGTTAAACTAAAACTATTTTCCACCTAAAAAATATAGTTTAACTAAAGTTGGCAACTAATTTTGGAAATTAGTTAACTAAACTAAAAAACAGTAGTTAAACTTTTTCCAACTTTTTACGACAAACATTTTCACAATAACAGAGGTTAAGTGAACTGTAATAATGCAGAGCATCAACGACAATTTCACCTTCAAACTATGCAATGTGTACTGTTCTAGCATACAGTTACAGGCGTACTGTAAGTAGTGTATGAATTTGAAAACACAGGCTGTTAATGTTAAATCCATGCAGTGTTAATCAATAAGTTTTGAATTGTGTTGTTGACAGTGTTCAATGTTGATTGCGGAAAATAGTTGCGTATTGCTGATTTTTTTAGTTACACTTTTTAGTTAGCAACCAAAAAAATTTAGTTAAACTATGGTTTTAACTAAACTATTTTTTTTTAGTTAAACTTCATCCCTCACTAAATCTTTTTAGTTAAACTAAAAGTTAGCAACTTTTTAGTTAACTATTACCCATCACTGCGCGTACGTTAAAAATGCTACAAGTTTATCTGACCATTCATAAAGAACCTCACTATAATATGTAGTCTTATAACATACATGTACTGTACGCATACCCGGTACGTTAAAAATGATCAGTTTAGCTCTACAGTATTAAAGTAAGTAAGTAAGTATGTTCTTTAATGAACCACCTGCAAACTCACTGTGGCTAACAGACAAGTTATACAAAGAGGCGCATGAAACAGAATAAAAAAGAAACTAGGCAATGTTATATATGATATGGGATAAGGAAAAAGTTAAGATATTGATTTTACTTAAGATATAACATTCTAGTGATAAAGCTCCTCCTGGTCAACGCGTCAGCTTTGGGAATCTCACAGTTGTGCGAGCAGGGACGGAGCGCATAGTTACTTGCCTTAACTGGGGGACACAAGGCATGGAGGATACAGGCCTAAATTATTTACGAGCGCTACCGAAATTTAGTATTACCAATAAAATGACCACTAGCACTTACCATCCTACAAAGTGTGCCGTAAAATCATAATTATCTTCATATTATACATTAGACAGAATATTAACCACTTGCAATTTAAAAGTAGAGATCATCGAACAGCCACAGATGACTGATATGTAATGGTTAAAATTGTTTACGACTGTCAATCACCAACTATTATTGACTTTTCTTGTGCATAATGTTATGTATTTTATTTTCATCATGAACTGATGTCAACGTACGCCAAAGTACGGCATAACATACGTTATAGAAAAAACACGTAAGTTCCGTACGTAAGGTCGCACCTTGCTAAAGAGTAAGCCCTGCAATGCACTGGCCCCTTCTGTACACAACTTTGAGATTTCTTCACTGCTGATTCAAAGGGTCTAAGAGTTGGAAACAAGTGTCACCCCTGCATTTCCACTATGGGACATGGAAGCTATACAATCCAAAACATTCGCTTTATGGTTTACAATGACTTCAAAAGGAAAACACTCTTCAGCTCACAAGGCTGCCCAACTTCAAACAGCATTTGCTTAGCACCGACATATATATCTGCCCAAGTACAATGAGCTCTGAAACTCTGTGGCTCCCACAGCAGCTGTGGCTAATGTTGTTCTTACTTGTGATGCAACCTGTAGTAGCCCAGCTGGATCGCCATCTGAATGAACGCGTCCGGATGGAGGTTGACCTGACGAATGAAGTTCTTTCCATAGCCATCAAATTTTGTAACCAAGATTTCCATAGAATCATTCTGTCGACAACGCAGACAACAACATCTAATCTAATCGAAGTTAATGACTTAATATTGTATTGTATTGTATTTAAACATTTACGGTATAAAGCGCCTCTAGTAGGGTGAACCGTTCAGAGGCGCTCCCAGTGCGCAAGGCCAAGAGAAAAGAAATAAGTCTTGAGGAAAGCAAAAGAAGACGAGAGGCTACATATTAAAATTTGAGAGCCAGTAGGAGACAGTGTATTCCAGAGAGAGGAACCAACTGTTAAGGAACTGAAAGATCAAATCTGTTCGAGGAGTGAAGTGGACGATGCGAGGAGACAGAAGGAGGCCGGTGAATTAATAGCACCACTATCATCATAATGCTCAACGTCAATCGATGTTAATTTCAAGTGAAACTGTAATAAAAAATCCTAATCCGTTGGAGAAGTCAAACTGAACTCCAAAAGGTCAGAGAATCTGAAAGTTAGGCTATGGTCAGTAAGCAAGTTGAGAAAGATGAGTCTTAAGTTTTTATTTAGAGCCCAAAGACATTAAAGAACTGACATACCCACAGCGCATCACTTATCGAATCTCTGCCTTGGTCCGGCAGTGCTTTGAAGGTTTGGCCCCTCCATGCCTGCAAGAGTTCTGCTGTCCCACCTCATGCTCGCCGCGCCGTTGCTCTCTCCGCTCAGCTGCGCAAGCTGAACTTATTGTTCCTCGCGCACTGACAGCCATGCGACAGCGCCGTACCTTTTCTGTGGCTGTCCCCATGACCTAGAATGGGCTCCCTACCAAGCTCCGTCAAATACCAATTGGTCATTTCACCCTGTTTCTTACTGTCCTCAAAACTGTGTTGTTCGACCGTGGTTGGGCTGGAAGCGCTCCTGAGTAGGCAGTCTTGAAGGGGCACTATATAAAACTGCTTAAATAATAATAATAATAATAATAATAATAATAATAATAATAATAATAATAATAACAATAATAATAATAATAATGAACAGAACTGGGCAAAGACTCTGCAACTGGTCCACCTATGTTATCATTTTATCAAAAACTGCAGTTATTTTCACACGTAGAAATAGTGTGGCTCGGTCAGAATGACATGCGGTCACTTTAAAGTTTTCCTTAAATATCTGCGTATATTATATCAAATTCGATGATCAGTATGTGCGTGAATATCAGTGATCGCCATCAATGAAGTTTTTTTCAGTTCAGTGCATCTAGAGCTTCTATGTGAGGACCAGGTCTCTGAAGTCTAGTGGAAACAGAGGTGCTGTGGCCATTCGTTGAGCTCAGTGTCATCCACCATACGCTGCCACTCTGTTCAATGGACTGACTTTTCCTGTGTGGGTTCGTCTCTGCCACCAGACATACGATCACTCGCACCTTTAACAGTTTGGGAAAAGTTTTCTGCTCGACTTAAGACACACAAGAGCCTTTGTGAGTTACTTAAAGAGTGCTCTGATACATACTTACTTTCCGGGTATTGACCTGACTGAGGCTTTTGGGGCACCATCAGTTGATGCCTCAACCATTAGACACCAGTGCCACAGAAGTTGTTTAGGCCAGCTACATTGCATTTGGATGAAAGACAACTAACCAATAATCGATAGTTTTGATCAGCTTCATCGATGGCTTTAATTATCTTGTCATCCAAATGGAAATGAAGTTCAGCTGGAATCGGAAGTGCTCTTGTGGCTTTTGGACCCTACAGTCACAAACACAGCAAACAACTGATGACAAATCGCAGTGTTCTAGAAGTCCTTTGATTAGATAAGAATAGAATAGAATAGAATATTTTTTATTGGAACCAATTGCAAACCACATTTTGGTGTACAGCAATGTTAACTTGTTTATACAGATAATATACTAATAATATGTTAATATTAGCTACTAATATTTGTCTCAATTTTCCACAATTTACAGGTTCGGATGCAAGAACACAAATGTCTTCTGTCAACTTCAAAAACGAATTACTGTCAATTAATGGTTTTGTATGCAGCCGAATAGAGTCAAATGGGTGCGATGATCTTCATAATATGACTATGATTATCATTTTGCCCTAAGCTCAGGTGATTGATTGTGTTGCATAAGAATGGCTGATGCAACAGTAGATTAGTTCTAAGTCTGCATGAAACATTCAGTCTCTGGCTTACTGGTCACTTTTTAAAAATTTCCAATTGCAAATAGAACTACCGTAGTATGAGAAATTAGTGCTGTAGATATTCTCACAGTCTTGTTGTCAAGACCTTAAACCTCAAGACCAAGACCAAGACCATGACCAAGACCTTGAACCTCAAGACCAAGACCTTGAACCTCGAGACCAAGACCAAGACCAAGACCTTGAACCTCAAGACCAAGACCGAGGCCAAGACCCAAAAAATACTAAAAATTGTCAAGTCGAAATACTCGTTATTTTAATGAAAACATGAGTTTTTTCTTTTATTCAAGCAAAACAACTCTAAATGAAGACTGCAGAGAATTTCGAATTCGTATTTACAAAATTCCTTCATGCCAAATGTAATTCCAAATGCCTGTTGAATTTTATAAAAACCAATTTGCTCAGAATTTTCTGACCAAGACGTGACCTGTGGGGCCTCATAAAAATTCTGCCATGTGAAAAACACGGTCTGCAAGTGCTGAAATCGCTAGCACACAAAGCAGCTTTTCAAGAACCAGATGTAAATGTACAAATTAATCGTGAGTCTGTTTTGAAATCATTCCATGGTAAATAACCGGAAGTCAAAATAATTGTCAAAAACAACAGTGAAGCCTCATGCACACCGTGTAAATACTAAAGCAATAGCTGTATGAGTAATTATTGGATAAATTTGTTAAATTCTTGCTTTTGTTAAAATTAATGACTGTTCATATTGACAAAAGTCTTGGTCTTGGTCTTGCAAAACCAAGACCAAGACTTTGAACCTCAAGACCAAGACCAAGACCTTGAACCTCAAGACCAAGACCAAGACCAAGACCTTGAACGTCGAGACCAAGACCAAGACCAAGATTTTTAAAAACGAACTCGAGTGCACTCGAGACCAAGACCTTGGTCTCGAGGACAACAAGACTGTATTCTCATGATATTTTCATGACTCTCCATGTAATTAACTTTATCACACACCAGGAATGCAGAAGAATTAATGTTCGACTCTACCAAATTGAGAAATATCAATCAGTCATGAACTATATTTACAATTACGTACAAGCCATTGATAGTTGCAACCGTCCAATGCCAGATACGTGAAGTAAGTTAAGACTATGTTTGTCATGGCATCATGAGGAGCATGCTACAAACACCACAATCAACAACAATGGAATCTAAAGATTAATGTTAGACTCTAGCAAATTGAAAAATATCAATCAGTTACGAACTTTAGTTACAATTACGTACAAGCCATTGATAGCTGCAAGTCTCCAATGCCAGGTACATGAAGTAAGTAAAGACTATGAATGTCAAGCCATCATGAGGAGCATGCTACAAACACCACAATCAACAACAATGAAATCTAAAGACGTCTTAGGTGCAGCAAGAGTGACTACAAATGAATAAAACTATTGAAAGAGCAAAACATAGGTGAAGCTTCTATAATTCTTTCAAATTAACACCCAAAAGCAAATCCAGCAAAACTTGGAACATTTCTGCATGGTCAGAAAACTATCTGGGTCCTTCTAAGAAAAACTAATGTTGCAAAAATTCCCGCAATTGCTTTGTTACCCACAGAAACCTTTGCAAGAAGGCAGAATCACGTGGCACAAAAAATCATAATCAAAAGAAAGTAGGATTCTAAGATAATATTAGTGAACACACTGAGAACAAACACTGCAACATAACAAAAGAAGACATTCACTTATCAGTCAAATTTATTTACATTTAAGGCATGTTCCCAGCAACTGCTTTTAAAAGCTTTGCTAGACTCAAATCTTTATAAAAAAATTACTGCATTTCAGAAATGAATTAGATAAATATGCCATATTTCCAAGTGTTCAGCACACAGCTTCACATGATCTCCAACAGATCTCCCCGTTCTATGCACTTTCACCTAGTAATGGCAGCTCCCACCTTAAAATACTGGCAGATATACAGATATGCATACATGCAAGGCATAGTCAATGGGGTGAGCGAGTTAAATGAAGGACCTCTGATCCACAAACTGAAGCCCAAAGGTCGTTTTCTCCTATTTGTGGTCCAGGTTTTCTGATCAGTACTTGTGAGAAATAATTTTAGAATGCAATGCTCTACTCCTACACCACTATGGAGACATATTCTTGTTACAGCTCAATGTAAACCATTTGTATGCAGTTATAGTTGTATACCTGGCTAATTTGAAAGCTTTTCAGAACCTCACAAGGGTGTTATGCATGGAAAGCATAAAATTACTCAACATCCCATTCATAACTCAAGATTCAATTCATTCTAGACTGACCGACTCACTCACTCACTCATCATTCACTAACGTCACCTTCAGACCAAAGGAGATTGTCATACATCACAGTTTGATGTTATCAAACCATTTCGGAAGATGATCATTTGCATTGTCTTGTCAAACCATCGTAGTTTTGCATCACCTGTCAGCCCTTCTCTTATAATCTACAGACAATGCAAACACAATTCACAGATTTACTTAACCACCTCCATAAAATGACTGAGAAACATGTCTAGCAGAGAAAGATGTATCTAGGTCTCCTCAATACAGCAATCAGTGAAACCTGCAGTTGCAATACACAAAGACAGACGACTCTTTCTCAAACTGAGATGTAATGTAATGCAATGTAACAGAATACTTGTATAGCGCATCTTACATAACTATCAGTCAGATGGAAAAAGGTGATCTTTAATGTTCAACAAAAATGCAATGCAGTCCATAATAAATGGAACGGAGCGAATTTCAGTAGGTAAATTGTTCCATAACGATGGTCCAATGACAGAGAAGCCCCTACGAGATCATTCCACATCACAGAACGAAGCATCTGGTGACCAGGCTGTGTGGAGACCAGAACACACAGCTTACTGAAGTGTTCTGGGGCAGTCATGGGCGTCTGGAGGGGGTCAAGGGGGCATTTGCCCCCTGGATTTTGCACATATTTAAAAATAATAAAATCTTTTGAATATTATGATTATTACAACAGCCGGTAGGTGATGCCCCAGATATAAAATGAATAGACTGACCAATGGCCATAGTCTACTGGTGGGAAGATCAGAGAGTGATGAAGAGGACTAGACACCTCTGTCCTCCTCATGTGTAGTGTAAAGACTAAGAAACAATGAATTGAAGGAATAGACAATGACTAAGACAAGTTGGTTGGTAAATGTGTAATGAATCAGAAGCCAAATGAGATGACGTCTGATTCTCCCTATTATTCTATGAATATCTCCTAGGATACAATTTCATTTAGCAGATAAACCCAAACTGCCAAAGCGTAAAGCCAAAGTCATCAGCCAAAATTACATCGTTAGCCAAACACATCGTTAGTTCTTAGTTTGTAAGTGGCATTTAAGTTAGACTGACTTCGTTGTCTGAGGTGGGGCTAGCGTCATCCAAGACAATGGCAAAAATGGATTTCTGGATCTTCTCCAGATGGCGCTCATTCTCTGGATGAAGACCAATCAGATGCTGACGAAGCTAAACAGACAGACGTCATTCCATCAGTAATCACAGTTAACTAGAAAACTCATCAGATGATTACTAAAGGCATTAATTAGTTCATTGTATTTCTATTTAGCTAATTCTTGAACTGCACCAATAAGTAATACACATAGTTGAAAGAAATCGTAGATTCATCAAAAATTAGTTGCTTTGCAAGAATTTGGATTTCTGATAGTTGATAGATTGTTGTTGTGTTTGATCTTCAAGTGAATGATGGTTCAACACAAGACCATGGTATTCTGAGGCCTAGTTGTCGATCTCTGAGGGACAAGGGCCTCTGAGAAGCAAAAGAACCTAGGGGCCAGTGACATCTAAGCACCAAAGACTTCCGAGAACCAAGAACCTATAAGGACCAAGGACCCCTTCAAGGACCTGGTTGATCTACATCCATTACCTTTCTTCCTCACCAGACTGCATCCGGTGGTTACTGGCTTTTCAAACAACAGATCTTGAAGAGTAACTAGATTTATCAGGTATTCCTTATGATTACAATTAAAAATATTGAAGAGTAACTAGATTTATCAGGTATTCCTTATGATTACAATTAAAAATATTGAAGAGTAACTAGATTTATCAGGTATTCCTTATGATTACAATTAAAAATATTGAAGAGTAACTAGATTTATCAGGTATTCCTTATGATTACAATTAAAAATATTAGCTTTCAAATAACAACTACAACCATGGCTGTGAAAACCACATTGTTGATGATCATCGCATAGCTGGTAGTGATAACAATATAACTACCGGTAGTAGTTATACGCAGGTACTAAAAGTGCAAGTAAACTACAAGTGCTGTGATACCTACATACATACAAAAGTGATCAATCGGTGTCCTAAGTTACTCTAGAAAGAGCAACAGATGACAATTGCTCTGGGTAGACATCAATTCTTACACAACACTCTGCCAAGTCTATAATTATTGCACTCCAACATATCATATTGTATTGCATTGCACTGTATTGTATTGCATTGTATTGTATTGCATGTATCACATAGGTTAGCTGACCTGGTACCAGACAGTCCTGTTCTCGCCAGTCAGTGCTCCAACTGCACATCCATCTGGCTGTCCATCGCAGAGACTGCGGATGTGTTTCAACTGAAGATCCAGTTCAGGAACGGTGATCAGATGACCAATGGGGTCAACTGCTTCCAAAGTGAAATAACGTCCTTTGCAGATGACAAGAAGATGCGTTGCTACGGAACCCTCAGTCTCTGAATCAGTGCCAAAACAAAGATAACGCATTGACTCGGAGATTTCTGCTAAACACCTGTTTATTCAATTCTGAATTAGAATTGTTCTTGGATTAAAGATCTCTCAACTAAAGCAAAAACAACTAATAGCGTCTTAACAATAAATAGCTAAAAAAGGCAGTTTGCACTCATATATGCCGAGATTAAGAAAACGAAGTTGCTAAAACTCTACAATGAAGGCTACCTCTTAGGGTTTGCCTAAAGAGGATGGCCCTAATTCTTCTTCCCCTATTTACCTCCAATACGTTTTTTCCTCATAACAGGGTTTTCCTAACATTCTTATGAACTTTGTATGTCAAAAGAGGAGCAAGTTAAAAGAATAAAATGTTGGTTCAGAAGAAATTTACGCTGGAAGGCTCTTCACACCTCACCATCTGGGCTCAAGATATTCTCAGAAAAGTATCAATATAGAGAAAGACATTGACACATATAGACACTGAGATAAAGTGAGACAGAGACCACAACAAAGAGTAAGAGATACAAACATTTGGAAAGAGACATAAACCCATTTAAGTGAGAAACAGATAGAGGTGGCACAAACATACGGCACAGGATAAACTGAGACAGACAGAAAGAACAGACAAACAAAGAATGAGACACACTGACACACATATAGAGACAGATGGAAGAGGACAAACTGAATGGATTGGTGAAGAGAGAGAGAGACATCTGTTATATAAACCGGTTTTAAAGTAGTCGTTGAGTTGGTCGATGGTTTCTCCTGGTGTCTTGCATCCGTTGTACATTCGATGGAATTGATTCATTGACCAAACGGTTGTCTTTCCTCCTCTGTCGACTCGTAGCTTCTCTCTTCACACAGAAATTCAGCTAAACACTTACTTTAAAGACTCAACTCCTTCAACTCATTTACCCACCATAGTCAGACTCCTCATTTTTCTTAGCCCTACTTCACTTGAACCGCCTGCTCCAATGGATTAGGATTTTTTACCACTATTTCAACTACAGGTTCAACTGAAGCCATGTACCTTACGACAACAGTACAAGTCATTAGATTAGATTTTATTCAAATATTTAATATCTTAAATTTGCCAAATCATTGTCCCTGGAGAGTAACCATCTCTGGCTCAACCTCACGCACTCTGTGTTATACGCAAGATGGAGTAAAGCTCCCACATCCAATAGTGGAACATAGGCCAGCTGTTCTCTTCGTTTTCTTAAGCATTGGAGGTAGCAGTGGACGAATCCTAAGTCCTGGGTTTTGGGATTAGTCTAGTGCACTGCAGGACTTGTCATTTACTTCTCATTTACTCATCATTTACTCATCATTTTACTTGTCATTTACTCATCATGTAACCATAATTTACTTGTTATTTACTTCTCAGCTGTACCCATATCAAACTCTACATCTTGGTGACAAGGACAAGAGTGCACAAAACACTTGTACACAGTCATTAGATGGAGTCAATTCAGCAGCTATGAACCATAAATCGTTGGATTCCGGACCAAACACAAACGGATCAATGCTCATTTACTTTTCTTAAGCACTGAAGATTGCAACAAATGAATGTCAAAGTCCATGACATGGGACTAGTGCACTCAATCTTCTTCACAAGTTAAACCAACCATTACAAATTCAACCAATCACAACAAACTCAACAACCATCATAAGTTCAACTACACAAGTTCAACCAACCATCACACATTCAACCATTCATCCAATCATCCCAAGTATACACGTAAGCGAAAGCAACAAACATGAGAAAGTAAGAGCTGCAACAGAAGAGATTCACAACCCATGATAAGAATTTTTCAATTAGTTCAGTTAATTGTAATTTATTTCCCCTAATTTTAACTATAATGCTGCTTCAGAAATCTGTTCTGCTTTGAGAATCTAATCTTGAAAAAGAACCTAACCTTCGAGACACAGAAACTTAAAATAGTGACAAAATTATGCAATACTTACAGTATAGATAGATAACGCATTGACAATGCAAAATATTATTATTATTTTGTATTATTGTTAAAGTGCATTTTATTAGATTTGCAAGGTCAGTGAACCCAAATCTATGCAAAGCACTTTGTGAGTGCAAGACTTTAGTTAGATGCCCCTCCCAATAAATTAGCCCATCTCAGAGCAGGTCTTCTGCCAAATAAGCAATGACAACTGCTTAACAAAACAATTCCCTTAACAGTCGACATCAAAGTGGCTGATATAACAATGTTGCCTGTTTAAGAGTTCAGGCAGTTAATGCAGCAGAAACTCACTTTCGAAGTGTTTCCCAGAACTTGAGCATGTACCAGGAGATGAGAGCCGCTCTTTCAGTTTGCGTTCCTTCCTTCGGAGGCCACAACTTGCGTGAATAAGGACCTGGACCGGCAAAGTTAACATATGGAGCATGAGGAATACGCAGGCTGAGGTAGGCATAGTCCTCCCACCACTTCTCCAACTGCAAACAACATCAGGTACTATAACATAAAAGGACCTTTACAGAGCACCTTGTAAAAAACATAACATTCCCCTGCATTGGCAGTAATGGTAAAATAGAAAAAGTAACACTTGTTTATGCGCCTCTATAGACCCCCCCCCCAAGAAACACGATCCAAAGATTCAGTTGTGGCAGAAACATGACCATGACATGACACCTATTACAACTGACTCCACAAGGATGGAGGCCTCAGTTGGTACCAGATGGCCTGGTAGTCCAAGGATGGTCACCCATCCAAATACTAAACAGACTCAGCATCGTTTAACTTCACTGAGCTTGCCAATGAATGTACAACGTACATTTATTTATATCATGATGCCAATGCTCCACTGACCCAGTTCTTCTGATGTTTAGCTCTTTCAAGAAGTCTGCGATGAAGTTCTTGTCCGATTCCAGATCGGAACTCGTTGACCGTCTTTTGCGTCTGAAGGAACTCTTCTTTCGTCAGATGTGGTTTCACTGCACATTCACAACCAGTTCAACACATTCTCTAATTACAGACACTTCTACCATTAACCAAATGCCTGAGAGACTGTATGGTTGGTTGGCCTGTTGAGTGATTGATCAACTGAATGACTGGCCAACAAACTTACTGACAGAATGATTGATTGATTAATTGATTGATTGATTGGGTATTGTTGTATATCAGTCTAACAATGACCATTCAGCAGTGTTTAATCCAGACGTCTTTGGGGGGGGGGAAATGTCCCCCCAGGATTTGTGTTTCCCCCCAGAGGCCAGCAATATTAGAATGTAGAGATTTTTGGGGAGGGAAAATCCCCACCAGGATACATGGTTCCCCCCGAGAGGTGAGTAATGGACTTTTTGAGAGACGAATTCTTAAAAAAAGGTCGTAAACATTTTTGAGAGAGTAGTTCGTATAGGAAAAGTGTAAAAAGGTCATCAATTTTTTTTTAAGATGAAAGTTAAAAAAGTTTGGCTGAAAGTCGAGAAAGTCTGGACGAAATGAAAAAAAGCTTGGTCCCCCCAAAAACCTTGTTTCCCCTCCCAGAAGAGGGGGACTAGATTAAACACTGGCCATTCAGTCCAATAGAGAACAGTAGTCCCTTCAGCAGGTTCTGAGATACAGTGCTCAATGGCTATGACGTCTTCAGACTTCATTCTTTAACTCTCACCAAACGGTTGCAGATAGCCAGAAATTTTCTGTACTGTATCATCTTTCAGTTGAGTTTCCTTGTGGAACAGAGCACCTTAGATATCTTTCTATTCTGAAGAAATTTGAATTCATAATCTCTTAGTTGATAGTATGGCATGGTATAGGTGGGACATGGTAGCCAGTTGGTTACAATGCTCACCTTGTAATGCTGACAGTACGGGTTCGAGCCTCCTTCACTGAGATGTTTACTGTACATGGACCTTGAGCAAGCCATTCACTCACAATTGCTCAGTGCCATCGATTGATGCTGAATATGTGCATAATAATAATAATCGTAACCACATGTCTATCGTGCACCCTACATCAGACAAGGCAAAGAGATACGCACCTGACTCCAGATATTTTGCAAGCGTTTCATCGAGTGGAGGAACTGGAAGAGATGGAAGACTATTGTCATGCTGGAAGGTCCTTTCCTCATCATCGGACAAGAACATGACAGGAATTGGCATGCCATAATCTGGAGGGCCTTCACTACTCATTGTTCCTACAAAGACAAAAACTGTATACTGTACATATATATTTTTCATTTATGTATTTATGTCTTAATTGCACTATGGGTTAATGTTCATCTATGCTTCTATTTCAGCATAACGATAATTTCTTGTGAACATCTTTGTAGCAGTTGATCAGATGGCAAGTAACTCTCCATGCCTGTTATGCAGTCTTGTTGTCAAGACCTTAAACCTCAAAACCAAGACCAAGACCTTGAACCTCAAGACCAAGACCAAGACCAAGACCTTGAACCTCAAGACCAAGACCAAGACCTTGAACCTCAAGACCAAGACCAAGACCAAGACCTTGAACCTCAAGACCAAGCCCAAGACCTTGAACCTCAAGACCAAGACCAAGACCTTGAACCTCAAGACCAAGACCAAGACTTTGAACCTCGAGACCAAGACCAAGACCAAGACCTTGAACCTCAAGACCAAGACCAAGACCAAGACCCAAAAAATCACAGTCAGGTCAAAACTTCTAAAATTGTCAAGTCGGAATATTCGCTATTTTAATGAAAACATGAGTCTTTTATTTTATTCAAGCAAATTAGGCGGTATTTAAAGTTAGGCCTAATTTAGGCCTAACTTTAAATGCAAACTGCAGAGCAATCCGAATTTGTATTCAAAAGTCCTTCATGCAACTATTATTCCAAATGCCTTTTGTATTTTATAAAAACCAATTCGCTCAGAAATTTTTGACCAAGACGTGCCTGGTGGGCCTCATAAAAATTCCGCCATGTGAAAAAATACGTTCTACAGGTGCTGAAGTCGCTGACACACACACAGAAGCTTTTCAAGCACTAGATGTAAATGTACAGATAGTGAGTCCTATTGAAATCTTCCCATGGTCTGATACAGAATTACTGTTGCTGCTGCCAATGGGTTTTCCTGACCAACAAGACTTGTATCCATCCATAGATATTGGTCATATGATGCAAGCAGGCTTGATACAGAATTCTTGAGTTCTGTTAAATGACTGTTCATATTGATAGCCGGTCTTGGTCTTGGTCTTGCGAGACCAAGACCAAGACTTTGAACCTCAAGACCAAGACCAAGACCTTGAACCTCAAGACCAAGACCTTGAACCTCAAGACCAAGACCAAGACTTTTAAAAACGAACTCGAGTGCACTCGAGACCAAGACCTTGGTCTCGAGGACAACAGGACTGCTGTTATGAAGTCTTAAGTTTGGATTTGAATGACTCTACTGAGTTGGCAGATCAAATTGTGGATGGGAGACTTCCAGCGCCTGGGGCCGGCAGCCGAAATAGCATGGTCGCCAAGACGCATCCTAATCCTTCGTACACAGAGGTCGAGCTTTTCAGTCATGGCCAAGCTGCCGATGAATGTGCTGGAAATCATTTTATTCCATTGTGGTCGTGTGCTTCTGTGGCACTATATAAATTTACAATTACTATCTCACAGCTGCAAGGACGGATAAGGTTTTTTCTGATTAATAACAATATGTATGTCATTGTTTGGAGTGGTAATGCAACAAACTAACGCAATAAATAAATGCAACAACTGAAGCAAAAACTAATGTAACAACAACTGCAAAAACTAATGCTGTTGCTGAGCAGCAAATGCAAAAAAGACTTTCTATGAACAAACCAGTTCAAGCAAACTGAAAAAGTGTCACTTATCCAAATACAATCTACAGAATCATTTAACACGCAATAAGGTGGAAACAATTGAACTTCAAGAGTAAAATGTAAAGATTATGAAGACTGCAAACATAATGTAATGAAAAATTGGTATTTCTTGGTATCATGTTTCATGTGTAATAGTCCCCGGTGCCGCCACCATCCGCCGCCGCCGTTAAGCTCTCAAGTCGAAACCAGTCGCTAAGCTATCGACTGCTAATGACTTCGTTCACTTAATATTTTGCTTGTTGTTTTCATCTCGGTTTCCAAGTTTCGATTTGACAAAGCCATCAGCAGCAGGGCATGAGGAACGCTTACAATGCAATGCAATATAATATTCGTTTATTGAAGAAAACAAGCTGACATGCCGCAACTTGGTTCATTATAAGACAAAGAGTTTGCTCTATTAGTAAGAGTTCTTGTAGAGAATACGGGGGATATAGTTATTGCTTCTCTGGTAAAGTTAATTTATGCATTCTATTACGAAGATGGTGTTGATGATTACGAAGAGGGGGAATAAGCAGGATGAGAACTGTCGGGGGCCGGGGCTGGGGGATTCAACCCCCTAGTCTTTCTTAGGACCCCACTGTTAAGTGTTCATTGCACTTCCCAGGGTGGTCGTTTCAAACCCCCTCAGTTGTGCCGGTGTGATTTACCATTATTTCATTCTGAATCTCCGACAAAGTGAAAAATTGCCACTGTGTATGACGTATGCATTTTAATATTTTCTCAACAAAGGAATTGATTTTGATTCGAGTTTGACTTGCAAAACTGATAACGTTGAAATCTGTTGCTTTCAAATTTCGCTGACATCAGTTTGCAAAATACGAATAAAATATTCAACTCCACATGGATCAAAGTCTAATCCCCAGTCTTTTTTCTACAACTCTCACACTGGAAATAAGTGCCGGAGTACATGATTCTCGTTCTCTTCTACTGCCTGAAAGAGGCACGCACCAGCAGTTTCGGCCAACTGGTCGGCCGTAAGATCGGGTATACTGCTATAAATCCTCCACTTCATTTGATATATCAAGCGCTCAATATCTCGAATTCACATGAACATTAATTTTCACAGTCATCGGTCTGTCCTCTGTCAGCATGCCCACATGGAGCGGAGCACATATTCCCATATTGGACCCCTATAGAGCCAATATGGATTCCATCTAATGCCCGTGGAAATGATGGCACGGTCAGTACAGTATGCGGCAAAATACATTATATTGTTAGGTAAATCAGGTATGTCCAATAGACATACCTGATTACCTGAGAAGTCGATAGCAAGTCGCTAAGTCAGTCGATAAGACTAAGCGACTTAGTCAGTCGATAAGCATGCGACTTAGTCGACTGAGTCGCTAAGTCAGTCGCTAACTCTTCAAGTCAGTCGCTAACTCCTTAGCGACTGACTCCGGGTACTAATGTGTAATGATAGTAATAAAATTTAATGTAACGATTTCAATAGGTCTGTTACAATATATGTACAAGATATTAACAGATAGTCACTTCACGTAAAACCATAGCACAAATTTGTACTGGAGAAGTCCGGTTGAAATCAAATAGATCAGGGAAAACCTAAACAAATTATGAAGGGTAAGCAAATTGTAAAAGAGGAGTCTTACTTTTAAACCTGAAAGACATCAAAGAATTGACAAAACTAAAATAATTCGCCAGTGAATTCCAAAGCTTCAAATCAGTGTAAATGCAGTCTTGTTGTCAAGACCTTACTTAAACCTCAAGACCAAGGCAAAGACTTTGAACCTCAAGACCAAGACCAAGACTTTGAACCTCAAGACCAAGAATTTGAACCTCAAGACCAAGACCAAGACCAAGACTTTGAACCTCAAGACCAAGACCAAGACTTCTGGTCTCAAGACCAAGACCAAGAACAAAACTTTGAAAAACGAACTCGAGTGCACTCGAGACCAAGACCATGGTCTCGAGGACAACAAGTCTGTAAATGAATGAAGCAACAATAATATATCGGCAGGCTTACTGTAACTAAAATCTTAACAGTTGCTTAAATTCTGAACTACAAAAGACTTCTGCACAGCACAAATTCAACAAGTTTTGTTTGTAAGCACGCATGTCTTTCCACCTGCGTGCCTTAAACAGGCGAGGTCAACGGCCAAGGTAAACTCAAAAACAGAAATAAATCGAAATGTCTTGAGCACAAATGCGACGCTTCTAATTAGGTACGTAGGTCTCAACACAAGCAGTAACAAGGAAACCCAATCGCCCATTTACCAACCTGTGTCTTAATACTAATCTGGCGTTTAAAGGCTCTCGATTTCTAGACCAGGTGCAGCCTAACAAACGCATAAGTTAATCAGCAACTGACTTAAATTCGTCACTGACTGAATGTTTATCTTTCACGCAGAGTTCGTCTTTTCTGTTGCTCTTCGACCGACGATCCCAGCTGATCAACAGGGTTTTCAACCCCGCTGCGCTGACATTGATAGACACTAGATGGGATCTGAACGTAAAAGCGAGGACCGGTATGTAATTTCTTTCGCTTCTCATTATGTACGTCTCTATATTTTTAAATCGTTGGATGATCAAATATTTTAAAATTTAGTGAAAAATCTATACTGCTTATGCAGAAAAACTTTCCCTTGCCGAGTTTATTATTTTAAGCATGCGAATTAGGACCCATTTAAGTCTCCTAGTTTTATTTCGGTTTCTTTCGCTACGGTACCTTAATATTGATCTTCTATTTCTCTGTTTCGTTAAGCATACGAACTCTAAAAGTAGGCCTAATAACATTAATTTTATAGATACAATCGCGCAAACTCTGTGGGTGCTCACAAAGGCTTCACAAAAGAAAGTGTTATCATTCGAACGAAAATGAGTCATTTTCCGGTATTTGGCTAAATTGGAGATAGGCCTACGGCTGTCCCCGATCATTTCTCAGAAAACAATACCTAATCTAAGTGATTAGATTAAAACGTTATTGATCAGTCAACAATTTAAGCCCTTTGAAAGTAATTCAGAGCAATAAAATAATTTATTAAAATTTATTTTAAATTTAGAATGTTCCACTCCGTTACCGTCCCTAGGCTATAGTACATATTGATTCGTCTACAATTTCAAAATGATTTGCATTAAACCAAAAAATGTGTATGTTTCTTTTATAATAAACATAATTGTATATTTCTAAAAACAACTTTGTGAACCGGATCTTCAGTATAATTTTTTTAAATATATTTTAACTTGTCCCCCGAAAATTATGTCCGCTCCGTTAACATGTAAAAATGATCTCGTATCTCACAACCCTTTCAGTTCTTTGGTCTCGCAACTTAACACATACAGAGCCGTATAATATACGGCTCTGAACACATATAGATCTTCTGTGAAGATCTATGTAAGTAAATATGTCTTAATACAGGATCTGAATGCTAAGACAAATTTCTTACAAATTTTCATTTATTACGTACCTGATGTGTTTTTTATTATGCATCCACTCCGTTACTGCATTTTTGCAATGATTATGAATAAATTTAATTAAAATAATATTTGTAATATAACATTTATAAGCTATATAATGAGTGTAGGCCTACCCAGTGGCGGCGATCTTGTCTGAGAGGTGGGGGGATAAAGTCGACCACGATCTCCGAAAAATTTCGCTTTCATCTCCGAAAAAAGTTGATGACCTTTTTTCACTCCTTCACCTCTTTTTACAACTTTTTCTTACACTATCCTCTTTTTCTTTTTTCCCACTTCTTCACTTTTTACTCTTTTCCCCACTTTCATTTTCACCAATTCATCTCCGCAAAATATCGATTTCATCTCGAAAAAAAGTTGACCTTTTTTAGTCATTCGCCACGTCGCTTTACAACTTTTTCCCGTCTCCCAGCTATAACCCTTTTCTTTTCTTTCTCGGATTTCTTCGTCTCAAAAATTGTAACTATTTTACCGAATTCCCTCTTCTTTGTCATAATTTTGGGGGGACACTTCTGCTAAAAAAATTATTTTGACCTCGTCTGGGCAAAAACGCTGCGAAAACCCTCACGCGCAGTTACATTTCTCCGCCTTTTTTGTGTTTCTTCAAAATGTGGGGGGACAAATGCATGGAGTGTCCCCCTTCAAAATGTGGGGGGACATGTCCCCCCCGTCCCCCCCCTAGATCGCCGCCCATGTGTAGGCCTAAGTAGGCCTATAGAACAGTTACTATAATTATGTTGATCTAACGTCGACTAATAATATTGTTAGTCTATTAGCCTACAGCCCTACACGGTGACTCGTACCTTAAAAGCAAGCGTTGCTTAATTCTGTTCTGCAGCTGATGTCTGTTAAAAATCGAAACTCGGAGACCGCAGTTACAACAATAAGCAAAATATTAAGTGAACAAAGTCGTAGCAGTCGATAACTTAGCGTCTGGTTTGGACTTGAGAACTTTAAGCAGCGGCGGCGCTCCGGGTACAACATTTTGACCAATATTCCCATATGGAACCCGTGCAGACCCCATATAGGCCTAGGTCCCATCTAATAGGCCCTACCCATGGAAATGCTGGTAGGGTAAGTACTAAGTCGTTATAAAAATAGCTTATAATATAAACGGTTCGCAAATGTTTTGAGTGCTGTAAATTGTAGCGTATTCATACGCATGAGCCTATATTGAGCCTATATTGCTGTTGTCAATTAAATCTCCATTAAATTTTATAGTTTGTTATAGAATATTAATAGTATACGGCACACAAAGGAGGTTTTAGCAGTTCAACATTATGGCGCTCATTCGTAAAGAATTGGGAAATTGTTAGACAATCAGACCAAAATTGTATGCAAGCAACCGTGCCTTTATGACGTGGTGAGAGCCACAACCTTATCCAGGATACTCTATGCCTTACCTGCATGGAGGGGATTTACAACCCAAGGGGACCGTGATAGACTCTGTGAGGTCATACGGCGTCTCATCGCTACCTCCCAGAACAGCACTGCCGCTTGGCCGATTCTCGACTCCTCGCCGCTGTACGGAATATTCAGGGACATGTCATGATGTCATGGGCGGCGATCTAGGAGGGGGGACATGTCCCCCACCTTTAAGAGTGGGGGGACACGCTATACATTTGCCCCCCCCCCCCAATTTTGAAGAAAGACTGGAAAATGGGAGCAAATGGAACTGCGTGTGAGGGTTTACACAGCCTTTTTTGACCAGATGAGGTAAAAATAAAAATTTTCTGGAGAAGTGTCCCCCGAAAATTCAGAGAAAAAAGTTAAGAGGCTGAACATTGTGGGCGATGACGTTCTAAAAGTGTGAGACACTGAAAAAATTGTTAAAGAGGTCAATGACTAAAAAAGGTCATCGACTTTTTGGGAGATGAATTCGGGAAAAAGAACTTTTGGTGGAATGTCTCTTAAAGAATTTTTTTTCGCGACAAATTCCTTAAAAAAGGTGATGAACCAGACCAAGGCCGACTTGGGGATAATTGAGACAAATATTAGTAACTAATATTAACATATTAGTAGGCCTATCCCAGCTAACACACCCACACGGGACCCAGACGGGTCCCATACGGGTTGCCATACGGGACCCGTACGGGATACCCGGCGGGATCCCGCCGGTTTTTGTCCGCGGTTTCCGTACGGGACCCATACGGGATATACCGCCGGGCATCCCAGTTCATTCCCAGATGACTAAAAAGTGATACCCAGTTTAGCACAGTTAATGGGCGGCGATCCCGGGGTCGAGGGGGACAAGACCCCTTTTAACAGTGGGGAGGACACACCATACATCTGCCCCCCCCCCCCAATTTTGAAGAAACACCAAAAAGTCAACCCAGTTTCTTAATCTCTTTTTGAGCAGATCAGTTCAAAACTCTTTTTGACCAGATCAGTTCAAAAGGGACAAGACCCCCTTGAACAGTAGGGGCACACACCATACATCTGCCCCCCACCCCCAAATTTTTAGGAAACAGCAAAAAAGTCACCCCAGTTTTTTTATACCTCTTTTGAGCAGATCAGTTCAAAACTCTTTTTTTGACCTGATCAGTTCAAAAACGTCGCCCCCCACCTGTCAAACAAGAACTCTGCCAGTGGCAAAGTTTACAGTATAGTATGCAAACTGTACTGTAAACTGTGCTATATAGTTAAAGCAATAAATAATCAACAAAAGCGTTAAATGACACATCAATTTAATAAAGTCAATTTAATAAAGTAAAGTAATCATGCAGTCGATCTGCTCTGTAATTTCATTTAACAATAATGTCATCAGCAGTATTGGTGAACTCCTGATCAACACTGATCGACTCTGACTCAGTCTCTTTGAATGGCGCTGATTTCAATAGTTGGCGGCCTCCAGTGCCATGATCCTTAGCACTACCAAACCAAATGGCCAACTCGTCTTCAACCATTTTCCTCGTGCTGTCCTTGGTAGCAATATTATGTTTTACCGAACCTGAAATTTCAAACATGCAACATTTAGATTAAAAATAACAAGTTACAAAGAACAAGAATTAAGAATTTGATGTGCTCTGATTTGTATTGTAAAATGGTATTATTCCAATAACTCTTTCTGTTATTAAATGACAATATTTAGAGACACTGCCTGCACAATGTTGACTAATGTAACATAATAAAACAAAATGTAATCATTACACCCGTCAATCACACAGGCTGTTACCAAGCTACTAAGAACTAGTGAATGCAAAGCTTAAGAGTGAATCATTCATATAAAAGTAACTAAGAAACCATTTCATTCTACAGAATCATGGCCTTTTTAATATGTTTGTTCAACACGTACTCCCGTTTAAAATATTCTAATTGCACCTTGTTTTCGATCAGTTCATTAAGGATTGCAGAGATATTATAACTACATCACAAAGACAATTAAATGGTTGTGTACTTTAAAATTTCTCAGACTAGTCTTCAACGTTGTCGACTCTTGTTGCATGAAGCCCTGCAATATCGTCATTCTCATCTTCACAGAGTGCAGTACTTATTGATCTCGACAACTATCCAGTTTTGATGGTCACGGCAGCTGCAATGTTTAATTCAGCAGCAATTACGCTAGTTTTCAAGTTTATTGTAAACGTTCAACAATGTATAAGCTAAATTTAAAGGATACTATGTTCAAATGAAACTTTAAGCTAAATTTATAGGAAGTTTAAGCTAAACGTTCAAGTATAATCTATGAAACTTTAAGCTACATTTATTGGATAAATGTTCAAAATGTTTAAATGAAACTTTAATGCGACTTAACTGAGAGATGTCAACATCTAACACGGATAAACTTGAAAACTAGCGTCATTGCTGCTGAATATTTGTCGATGTGCTTTCATTTAAATAGCCTTATTGGTGTCTGGGCGCTAACTAGTGTTAAGGTGCGACCTCTTGTCACACAGTAATACATAGCCCCTTGAATTTGGGTCAGACCATAACATTAGGACCCTCATAGCGCAAGTTTACCGTACAGTCCATAACCATAACCAGGGCTGTAGTCGAGGGTATACGCGGGTATACACTATACAGTGTGTACTCACCTCTAGAGACCGTATAGGCCTACTCACCTCCCAAATAGTTAAGCTTATATTTATTTATATTAAAATACTGTAGCGTATACTCACAAAATACTGTAGCGTAGACTCACCTCTAATTTGTTTCGGAAAACTAACCCGTAGCGTGTACTCACCTCTAATTTTACCACTACAGCCCTGACCCTAACCCACTGCAATCTCCGTTTCGTCTATCCCGACCACAATTAAATAGGCCTACAGCATTTACATAAACTGTTAATATACGCAGATATACGTTCATTAGTAGGCCTATAATAAATATAACGTAATCTTACTTTTCACAGAAACACATCGCGATCTGTCAAATATGTGTACATTCGAAACGGCAGGCACACAAAATGGCGGACCGGCGGTAGAAATACGAATACCGGTAGGAGGCGCCACCGACGCGGGCTGGACCGTAAGGGTCCCTTACGCAAACCGTGGTGAAAAAGCGCGAGAATCCCGTACCGTCAAACCGGATGAAACCCACAAGGGACCCGTGCGGGTGTGCTTGCTGGGATATTATCTGAAACGTGTTTACGTTGCTGTACACCAAAATGCGGTTTGCAATTGGTTCCAATAAAGAATATTCTATTCTTTATTATTTTCAGTATAGTAGGCCTAACAATAAAGAATGAAGATATAAGGAAGAGAACGGCTATGGAAAAAATGGAGGATATGTTGAAGAGAACACGCCTACGCTGGTTGGGACATATGCATAGATCAGACAGTGAAAGAATCGCGAAGCAGCCACTGAACTGGACTCCATCAGGATGGAAAAGGAGACGCGGGAGGCCGAGAAAGACCTGGCGAGCCACAATCGTGCAAGATCTGGAAGACGGAGAAATGACATGGGAAGAGGCAGTCTTGTTGTCCTCGAGACTAAGGTCTTGGTCTCGAGTGCACTCGAGTTCGTTTTTAAAAGTCTTGGTCTTGAGGTTCAAGGTCTTGGTCTTGGTCTTGAGGTTCAAGGTCTTGGTCTTGAGGTTCAAGGTCTTGGTCTTGGTTTTGCAAGACCAAGACCAAGACTTTTGTCAATATGAACAGTCATTAATTTTAACAAACGGCAAGAATTTTTAAAATGTATCCAATAATCACTCATACAGTTATTGCTTTAGTATTTACACGGTGTGAATGAGGCTTCATTCACTGTTGTTTTGGACAATAATATTTTGACTTCCGGTTATTTAACATGGAATGATTTCAAAACAGACCCATGATTAATTTGTACATTTACATCCGGTTCTTGAAAAGCTGCTTTGTGTGCTAGCGATTTCAGCACTTGTAGACCGTGTTTTTTCACATGGCAGAATTTTTATGAGGCCCCACAGGTCACATCTTGGTCAGAAAATTCTTAGCAAATTGGTTTTTATAAAATTCAACAGGCATTTGGAATAACATTTCGCATGAAGGACTTTTGTAAATACGAATTCGGAATTCTCTGCAGTCCCCAATTAGAGGTGTTTTGCTTGAAAAAAATGAAAAAACTCATGTTTTCATTAAAATAACGAGTAGTCCAACTGGATAATTTTTTAGTAAGGAATAGAAGTCTGGATACGACTGTGATTTTTTGGGGTCTTGGTCTTGAGGTTCAAGGTCTTGGTCTCGAGGTTCAAGGTCTTGAGGTTCAAGGTCTTGGTCTTGGTCTTGAGGTGTAAGGTCTTGACAACAAGACTGGGAAGAGGCTGAGGGAGCTGCAGAGGACAGAATGAAGTGGAGGAGCTGTGTCGCCCGATGCGCTGCAAGCGTGTGGAAGGACTAAGGTCTAAGGTCTAAGCCTCTAAGTCTAAGGCCTAACAAGCTTAATAAAAGCGACATCTATCGAATTGAGATAAAGAAGAACCTGAGAGAACCTGGTAATTGTTTTTAAAAGCATACGGTAGAGGCCAGAGTAATACACGGATCATCACACTTCTTGTTCGTTATTTAACCAGGTAAAACAGTTGCCATTTTCATTTGTTAGACATAAGACCTCAGTAATAATAATAATAATAATAATAACAAAGAAATAGTGAATGAAATTAATACAAGGGCATTTTGTCTTTGGTAATCCTGGGTTTTAGCGTCCGAAATTATTTACATTGCATGAGCGATGAAAACGTTTCACAGTTAAACTCAAACAAGTAGTTGGAAGATTGATGAAAATATTCACGAAACTAGAAGCTGGATAATAATCGATTAAAATATAACTGAAACTAGAAGTTGGATGAACGATGATTATTTATTGTATTATTGTATATTGTATTAGAACGTTTCAATGAAACTAATTTCGGACGGTAAAACCCAGGATTACCTATATTTAAACACTGCATCTGGATATTCTCTGAAATCACGATAGAGCGATAAACTATTGATGGATTATGTTAGTGCGTTAATAAGCAGCTTTAAGATGTCTTCATCACAGCATCTCTGCATTGAGGACTATGACTGCATGTATGTTGAAGAGATGTCTACTGTGATAGCACGAGCCGTGCATGATTATCTACATCATCTTAGCACCAGTTCAAATGGGTAGTGATAAGGTATATCGCCAGATAAATTCGCTGAAAGTGAACAGGGTTGAAATTATGTCGATGCTACAGAAAAACGAGCGCATAGTTACTTGACAACACATAATGCAATGAAGGACAATAAAATATAATTATGTGTAGGCCTAAGTACGATTGGCAACTCTGGAGTACTTAATTAAATTGAGACATACACTCAACAGCTTAAGAGATTTCAGAAAATGTGCATGATAGCTGACATATATGAGTGGCAGATCGACTTTCAATTACTCAATCATTAGAGATGTTCTCTCTTTTTCACAGCTGGCTCATATGCTTTGTTATTCTGTTATTATTGGAAATAAGAAGTCACAACATAAAAGAGATGAAGCTTGTTTCTCTAAGCTATAAAAGTATTCCTACCAATTGGCATAAAATCTATCACGGAGTTGTAAGCAGTTCTTGTGCCCTAGCAGAATAACAAAAGCCTTTTAAAGCTATTGTACACATAAATTAAAAATAAATTTCTGCTATGCTGCATATTGTTTTGATCATTCTCTTGTGATAAAAAGAAAATAGAAAAAGTAATGTTCGGGCTTTGTTTGATAGATAGATTTTGTCATTTTAATTTTAAAAGTGTAACTGAAGTTATGAAAACACAGTACATACAGAAAACCGATGATTTTCCATCTCCCTGGTGAAGTTCCCCAAGAGACAGGAGGTGAAAGCAGATTCTGAGATACTTAATGGCAAAGTGAGGGCTGGCAACCATATATTTAGACCGTTCTAAATGCTTCTGATCAGCAGCATCCCAAAATCTGGCCATATCTCCATCTACAAACGATACACTTTACGCTGATTACCTATATGCCTACCGGTAAATGCATTGAATATAAGATTCTAATTGTCATATGAAATTGCCTAGTGAGAACTGCCCTATCTTATCTCAGATCCCTATGTATCTCTGCCTCATCTATTCCAGTTCGCAGGTCCCTAATCGGTCTGTGACCATCCTTTCCACAAGTGTATGTATTGTTTGCTCGTGGGTTTCCCTGCATGGTTGGGAGTGCACTGCTGATGAGTTTTTCTCGAAGTTTTGCTTTACAAGTTTTCACTTATGTTATACTTATGTGTAGTCAATGCGAAAAATGATTGTTAATTTGAAAATGTTTACAGCTCTACAATGCTTGTGGCTTAACTTCTATTATTGTTATTTAAAATAATAAAATTGTCAATATTTGATAAATTGTCACCTTGCAAAAGATTATCCTGCTTGCTATATATTTTCAGGAAGTAAGTTGTATTCAACATTCGGTCACTGTTGGTGGTGCAAAACTGTGGAGCTTTGCAGTGCTTTAAACAAAAAGAATGTCATGTGAAACTTAAAACGGAAATCTACGTATATCTAAGACAAAAGCCAGCTGTTTGTCTTAGTGGCATTGAAATGTTTACAATGACCTCCATTGAGGGGGGAAATCAATCCAACTATGAATCATTGGAGAATCGTCTTGTGGCAATGACTAATATAGACAAATCTATAAGTCTGTTTGACGAAACTTCGTACATTTGTAGCTTATGTGGAAAATCATTTGGCAACAAACTCGGTCTTGGAAATCACTTGAGAATCCACAATGACACAAGGCTTCATAAATGTCGATTCTGTGAAAAGTCCTTTTTCAGGGTTGACCTCAAGCGCCACCTGAAGAAAGTTCACGATGACAAAAGACCGTATGTTTGCCATGTGTGCAGCAAATCATTCATACAACGGAATCGACTCACTGCGCACCTTAGACTGCACACTGATGCACAGTACCATGTATGTGTTATATGTGACAAAATGTTTACCTTTGCAAATTCTCTCAAAGTTCATATGAGGTTGCATTCTGCAAATCCATCTTATGTTTGCTATCTCTGTGAGAAAGCTTTCTTGCGAGCTGACAGCCTTAGGCTTCACATCAAACTGCACATTGGGCAACGATCACATAAATGCCGACTCTGTTACAAAAAATATATAAATAAATGTGCACTTCGAGTTCACGAACAAATACATAGAGATGTCAAACCCCTGCGCTGCTGTTATTGTGAAAAGGTGCTTATGAACTTTAGAACTCTTGACTACCACCTAAAACTCCACATCGGAGAAAAGACACACAAATGTCACTTGTGCGACAAACTATTTCCTGGAGAGCACCACCTCAGGCGTCACTTAAGAAATCACACCAGTGTTAAGAAGGAGTACAAATGCAGCTTCTGTGGGAAAACTTTACGAGGAGGATATAATTTCAGACGTCATACACGCCTTCACACCGGGGAAGAGGTAGAAAAGCGGCACAAGTGTCAGTTCTGTGAGAAAGCGTATCACGATGCACATCACTTGAGAGATCATCTGGTTAATCACACCAAAGAAAAGGCTTTTAAATGTGGCCGTTGTGAAGAAGCCTTCTTTCGTTTAGCACAACTAAAATACCACATGGAAATTCACTCCGAGAACAGTATTAAGTGTGAGTTTTGTAAGAGACTGTTTCCCGGAGAGCGGCATCTGAGACGACATATACGAATTCATCGCACTGAAAAGCCCCATCAGTGTCAGGTGTGTCAGAAAGCATTCAGAGATGCTGGTCACCTGAGGGAACACATGACTGGCCATACAGGTGTCAAGAAACACAAATGTCATCTGTGCACGAAATCTTTCAGCCGTCTGTTCATGCTGAAAGCTCATGTGGAAAGTCATACTAATGAGGTGACATTGCATAAATGTGATATATGCGATCGGTCATTTAACAGAGCTTGTGATGTTAAAAGTCACATGCGTGGTCACACAAGAGCCATGGAACGTGCATCTCAATTCATTTTGAAATTAGCAGAGAAACAGTTGGCAGATGAATCATTCCTTTTTTCTGAGAACAATAATGTAGCTGAAAACGGCTGTTCACGAGATGAATCATTGATTGGTTTAACTTTGTGCAATGGACTAGGTCTTGGAACTGCAAAATGGAATGTAGAAATTCGATCAACATCTCCAGTCAACACAAAACCATTTCTTGTCATGCCAAAGTCTTTGGCTGATGTAAAATCGTGTCTGATCCAATCAAGACTTAGAGCCGATCCTCAACCATCTGCAGTTCCATCACCAGGTCCCAATGATCCGATATCATCCACAGGGGATCTGTTATCAATTCCTGGAGACTGGTTGCTGTCTTCCATTGACAGAAAACTCTTTCAAAGAGGCAGTTTGGTTGCGGAATTTGTGACAAAATGTTTAAAACAGAAACCGAGTTTAAGGAGCATTGTTCTCAACATGCTGACATTCCTCTGGAAGACACGTTTCTTGCAGTCTGTGAAGAATGGACCATCCTAAACTATTCAGACTGAGACAGAAAAAACTTGCTGAGTATGTCCAGCTGTATTGCATAATTCTGAGTCATGTTTGTCACAATTCTAGTCACTCTGTTGTGGTCACCATGGCTTGCAACCAAACACTATGTTCATTTTTCATGGTGTGGAAGCAGAAGCAGATGCTTGCATCTGACTTCATCTTGGAACAATCTTCCATTAACTACATCGGTACTTTTTATGTGATTTGGTGCAACATTCTTTCTCTGTTAACATTGACATAAGTTCATATGTTTGGGTATGATTCCTCTCAACAGCCTGGAGTTTACAAACCTGATGTGATATCGCACCAGTGAATAAGCCAGACTGGCTTTGTCAGGGAGACTCCCTGACAAAGCTTTTATGTGGCACTGAGATAATACAGAGATTTGACAAGGGCTCAAAGCGGGCTATATAAATGCACCTCCGAGTAGTTCCCTTGAAGCGGCACTATATAAGTCCTTGAATGAATGAATGATATGCATATCACCTCAATATCTGGGTTTCGAATCTCAGTGTATCGGGTGCTTGTGGACAACTAGTCCAACCACATAACCCATAATACGTGGTTGCTGGGGTCATATCTGTGCTTCAGCCAAATTCCAACTTTCGGACTACCGGTACACCTCATAACTTACTAAATAGTACTTATGATTTAGTCCCAGTGGTGTAGCAAGGGGGTGAGTGGTGAAAACTGTGCAAGGGGTGGCAAATAGGGCAACAAAATGAAATTTTGTATAACAAGTTTTATCATAAGCAGCCACAATTTCAATGGTGATTGTACAACACATTGAGAGCCTTTGTACCAAGGATTGTACATAAACTTTAGACTCAATAGGTCTATTTACACCTTCTGTGTGTGTGTGTGTCTCTCTCTCTCTCTCTCTCTGTAAAAGAGAGCCTCTGCATTCAGTGTTATATAGTTAAAAGCTTCTTGGTTATAGTCGTCTAAGTAATCCTTCCTCTACTCTCTGCCTTATCAGTTATCACTCTCGCCCCTTTCCTCTTCCCTCCACCTGTCATGCATCTGCATTTTCATCCCTCTCTCGATTAACATATAAGAAAATCTATCTTTCAACAGCTAAATTTGCAAACCAGTTATGTTTTCAGGCCCAAAGTGTCAGGTTCTAGTGGAATATTTGTCACGTGTAATATCCAATTCATGCAGAATTAACTATTGCATTTTGAGAAATATGTATGAATTAGCATGTTTGATGCAGCAAGTAACTAAAAATATGCTAGGTAGGTAGATCAAAGTATTCTGCATTTCCTGAAAATACACAACAGACTTAAACTGTGTGGAAAGTTTTATGCATATGTGTAATAGTAACAGAAAAACATGTACATGTATCACTAACCACAGCACTGAAAATTGGGCAAACCCAGGTGGTTTTTAAACCATATACCACAGGAACTAATAGGTATGAAGGTCTTACATTTTGCAGACCTGTCTTTATTACACATATTACATCTTTGTGAAGTGATTGTCAAGACTGTCAGTTAAAATCATTGACTATATAAGCTGTATTACATAATACTGTCAGTTAAAATCTGACTATATAAGTTGTCGCGGTCGACTCCTTCGATCGCAACGACGAACCAACGAAGAAACTATTAAAAGATCTTTAATTAAAAATAAAGTCGATTAAGTGTAAAGTAAGTCAACTCGTCTATCAAATATCACAATCGTAGACAGCACACAGGTTGGCTGGTCTCGATTGAACGTCATACGATCAATGTTTCAACGTTTACAAATCTTCGTCAAAAGGCCCTTAATGTACAGCAGGTCTATCTTATATAGAGTTCTCCCGGATTCCAGAACGTTCTGTGACGTCACTGTACTTTTCCCTGGAAAGTCCTACTGAACACGTATATCCTTGTTGCATGCACCGAATTAATGTTGACAGCTTGCTGCAGAAATTTCCGTGCGTTGTAAACAAGCTTGTTGACGCGTCGGTTTTCTTCCCTTGATGCATGCACCCGCGTAGACCACGACATTCCCTCCGCCCTCAGATGATGACACGTCTTCAGCACCATCCCGAACGGGTCATCACGATCAAGCCGGGCCTCCAGACTCCATCTCGATACAGCATATACAACCAAAACAAAACACATCAGTTAGTCAACTTATCCACACAATTTGCGGGCTCGATCCTTGTGTGTCGGGCCATTTCCCCCCTTCACCATCCGAGTCACAACCGAGAGAGGAAATCAGCCACCGTGTTCTGACGTCCAGGACGATATCGAAAGTCCACGTTAAACTCTTGCAATGCTAACGCCCAACGAGTCAGTTTCGCACTCTTAGGGCTTGCATCTGTGAGATAAGACAAAGGATTATGATCTGAATAAATGATTATCTTTGATAAGAATATCCATGACCTGAATCGTTTAAGTGCCCAAATTACTGCGAAAGCCTCTCTCTCAATTGTAGACCAATGCATCTGTGTATCTGTAAGTTTAAGACTAGCAAAAGCAATTGGTTTTTCTTGACCTTCTTCGGTCCACTGAAACAAGCAACACCCGACCGCGGTGGCACTTGCGTCAACACTTAAACCAAATTCCTTAGTGAAATCAATGGTATGCAACTGTGTAGCTTTACTGAGATCATCCTTTAACTTATCTAGTGCTTCTTGATGCTTTTGCTCCCAAGGCACCTTCGTAGGTATGTTATCTCGTGTCAAATCAGTTATTATCCGTGCTTTTTCAGCTAAAGCAGGTATAAAACTTCGAAAGTAACTGAAAAAACCCATAACCTTTCTAACTTCTTTCTTTGTTGTTGGAGGATGGATATCATTGATCGTAGCGATCTTACCTGGATCAGGTTCAATACAACCTGACCCTACTATATGGCCAACAAACTTTATTTTGTTTTGTGCAAAATTACATTTTCTTAAATTCAAAGTGAGTCCTGCTTCCTCAATAGTTTGCAAGAATTTCTCTAGATGTTCTAAATGGTCATTCCAATTCATTGAAACCACTGCCATATCATCGACGAATGGTTCGGTAAAACTTCGCACTGGATGTAAAACTTGGGTCATAGCACGAATAAAGGTATTGCTAGCGGACTTGAGTCCAAACGGCATTCTTGTGAACTCAAAAAGTCCTGCATCACATACGAATGCCGTAAGCCATCGATGTTCTTTCCGAACTGGAATTTGCCAATACCCCGATTTCGCGTCGAAAACACTAATAAACTTTGCCCGTCCCACCTTTTGTAAGACGTCAGCAATGTCTGGGGTCGGGTAACAATCACCTAGAGAATATTTGTTAACATGGCGATAATCAATTGCCAATCGAACGCCATTTTGACCTTTGGGTCCCTTTAAAACGCAAACTACCGGACTGGCCATTTCACTTTTCGATGGTCGAATGATGTCTAATGCCAACATTTCTTCTATCTGGCGTTGTACTTCAGGTTTAAGTAGCTCAGGTACTTTATATGCCCTTAAACGCTTAGGAGTGAAATCATGAGTTATCTTAATTTCATGTTCTAATACTGGACAATACCCAGGTTTATCCACGAATACTGCCGTGTGCCGATCCAAAACTTCAAAAAGTTGCTTCTGTTCCTCTTGCGAAAGATGCGCTATAATCAGAGGATCAATTCGCTTACTCGGGCTTATTTGTTCACGTTCTTCCTGATCTACAACCTCTACTATACCAAATTCTTCATCTTGATCAACAATTACTGAACAGCTATTGATCATCGCTTGTTCGAGTCGTTCATGGTATCGCTTGATCTTATTTGCGTGTAAATGTCTTTGTTTTCCCTCTATTTCTACTATATAAGAATATGGGGATTTAACCTTGACTACGGTAGCAGGTCCTTGCCATCGACTATAAAATTTAGAACTACCAAAATCTGGTGCTAATACTGCTACTTTATCTCCAACTTCGTATTTTCTGTCAGTACTACGCAAGTTATAATAATCTGCATACCGCTTGGTTTCTATATCACTATAGTAATCTGCATAAACTTTCGCGAATTCGAGGTTTTCCTTCAGTGATTGGAGATACTCTTCGGGTGATTTACCTAAGTTAAGAGGTACTTTTCGTTCGCCAGCCCACGATTCCTTCAACACACTAAGTGGACCCCGAGGAAGAGTTCCATAAACCATAGTGAATGGCGAAATATGAGTCGTGCCTGAAGGTTTTTCTCTAAGGCTCCACAGAACAAACGGTAACAATTGGTGCCATCCACGAGGATCAGATTGAGCAAGCTTAAAGATCATGGTTTTCAAGCTTTGGTTGCATCTTTCAACCAATCCAGCTGCCTCAGGATGTCCAGGGGTATTAAATCTGGGACTACAACCCATTCGCCGCAAGAATTCTTTCGTCAAACGACTGGTAAAGTTGGTACCACAATCAGAACTGATGATCCTTGGAATAGAAAAAGTTGTAAAAACTTGCAACAGAGCTTCACAAACTCCCTTTGCATTCAGCGATCTAAGAGGATACGCCATCGGCCAACGAGAAAATTTGTCCACCAGAACCAGAGCATAATTGTACTGGGGTTTCGATTTGTTGGATTCTCCAGTCACTACCATAGGGCCAATACAATCCATATTTAGATGGTTAAAACAGAGTTCATCCGCCCTCGGAATAGGAGTGATCGGGACTCGATCTGCCACTTTAACTGGAGTTCTTAGTTGACAAATTTGACAAGACGCACAATATTCGCGAATCCTCTCATCCATTCTTGGAAACCAAAAGTTTAATTTGATCCTGGCTCTCGTTGCCTTAAAAGCCATGTGCCCAGCACATGGGGCATCGTGTGCTACTCGCAAGACAACCTCGATTCTATCTTCCGGTAAACATAATTGATTAACCTTATGTCCCATAATTTCCCCTTTGTGGTACAGGAGGTTATTATCTATAAAGAAATTATTTTTATTCTGTCTCGCTTGTTGCCAGCAAGATATAAGATTGTGACAATTCTGTTGCTCACGCAATAAAGTATCATTATTCGCTACTCCCTCATCAGACTTGAACTCTGTTGACTCAACATCAAGAAAATTATCTGAATCATCAACTAGTTGCTCCTGAGAATATTCATTCACTTCTGACGGCAAGGATTCGTTGCTGTTACTTTTCTCGATATTAACTTCTAAGTTATCTTCTTCTGCCCCTTTATTTATTTGTACACATCGATCTACGCCAGCTACCATCACTACATATTGCGAACTATCCCTTAATAGGTCCACAACATGGGGTGTCAGAATAACCCGTTCATTTAGTTCAGGGACTGCAGCGAACATGACGCACAAAGATGGCGCAATGTTTGTCGTTCCTTCCATTGAATTAGCTAATTTCATTTGTAGGTATACTACATCTGCCTTACATCCTTCTCCATGAAAACCAATTATATTAATCCGTTTAATCACGGGTAAGTTTAGTGACTCAATTAATTTCTTATCAATACAACAAATTTCTGCTCCTGAATCAGATAATGCTGGCTGAGAAGGGAGATCTTCAATCTGTACATTGATATACGACCTCTCGTGTAATCCATCAATACTATTCTCGTATACCCTTACAGCAGTTTCCAACCCTATTGGTTTAGAATTATCCAATAAATTCCCTTGCTTTACCTGTTCAGGTATCTCATGCAACACGTTGACCTTCTCAACAAATGAGTCGATCACTTCTTCAGTTGGGTTCCCAAATATACAAGTACTCACCTTTTTAGAACTTGGTTTGGTCTGGCACTCCCTTGCCCTATGACCCTTCTGATGACATAGGAAACAGAGACCCTTTACCTTGGCCTCCTCCTGAGACACCCTCGCACCTATCTTGGCTTCACCCCTTAATTCCGGTTTGGGAGACTTGGGTTGAGCTGTCTGGTTATTGACTTGAACATGTGGTTGACCTCTCGTCCAATTGTTATACTTCGGTGTCGGATGACTACGGCATACTAAGTCATTCCCACCATCATGCGACGCTACATAAATGTCAGCCGCATTAGCTATGTCTTCACAGCTCAACCACTCCTCTTTTTCTTGGGCCAAGATATAATCTAAACAAGCCTTCGACAAGGACTCCTTAAGCCGATCCGCAACCAATAAACTTACAAGTTTATCAAACTCATCAGTTATCTTTCTACTTTTCAAATAATACATAAGAGCCACACGCAATTTGGATGAATAGATCGTAAATGATTCGTCCGATGCTTTGTGCAACGACCAAAATCGGGCTCTAAGATTTGAAGGGCTTATCTTAAACTCCCGTAGCAAAAACTCCTTCAGGAATTTGTAGTCATGGAGCTGTGCCTCAGTAAGGCGCATGGTTAATGCCTTAGCTCTTTCACTTAAAATGGCTAGCAATAATTTTGCTCTAACATCTTCATCCACCTCATACACATTAAACAAACCATCCAAGTGATCAAAGAAACCTGGAATTTCTATAGGGTCGGAAGGAAATTTCCAAAGAATATTCTTAAGGGCATCACTATAACGCTTAGTACGACTTGCTAAAGAATCTCTAACATTTCGTTCTTCCTGCTTTTCCTTCCTCTCCCTTTCTTCTTTCTCTTTCCGTTCCTTCTTTTCTCTTTCTTCTTTCTCTTTCCGTTCCTTCTTTTCTTCCTCTCTCCTCTTTTCCTCCCTTTCTTCCTTCTCTTTCCGTTCCTCCCTTTCTCTTTCTTCCTTCTCCTTCCGTTCCTCCCTTTCTCTTTCTTCCTTCTCCCTTTGTTCTTTCTTTTCTTCCTCTCTCCTCTTTTCCTCCCTTTCTTCCTTCTCCTTCCGTTCCTCCCTTTCTCTTTCTTCCTTCTCCTTCCGTTCCTCCCTTTGTTCTTCATATTTACGGATTTCGAACTCCAGACGGCGCTTCTGCAGCTCGTAATCCACTCCTGTTGGAGATATTGGACTACCCTTAAATTCCTCTTCCTCTTTTCCAATCTCCATGGCCCATTCTTCCATTAATTGATTTCGATCCCATGACATAACATCATCTTCGTCCCTTCCTGCCTTCATAAGATACACCCTAAGGCGCTCAGACGACATTTTGCGAATATTCGCTTGCATCTCTGTTGTCAACGCTTCCATTTTTACAAACAATCAGTCAACAACAATCAACAAAAAAAAAACAGACACCACGCGGCAAACCCGCCACACAAAAGGAAAATTCCACAACCCAAAGTGCAACTATGCAGTATCCAAAGAAGTACACTCGCCAAGTACGCAAAAACTATACAAGCTCACGCAAGTCTGGCCTCGATCACAACAATGGATCAAATTTCAAAGAAATAATCAGCAGATATTGAAAGAGAAATAATGGCTGCCTCCCACTCGGCTGCAACTCCACTCTCTTTTCTCCTTCTCAGCCACGACAACACCTAGGATCTTACCCGTATGTTGACTGCTGTCTTCTGCTGTCTCAGCCGAACGACGCACTTCGTCCGTCCGACTGTCGTATGCCGATTCACCCGTCTCCCACGGTAGAAAGGCGTCTCGATCCGCTCGCTGTCTGGAACAGACCGTCTCTTGATCCTCCGGGTTGACTCCTTCCTCCGCCGGCTCGCGTCTTCTTCACCGGATCCAACACCGATGATCCCACCGCTGCCACCAATAATGTCGCGGTCGACTCCTTCGATCGCAACGACGAACCAACGAAGAAACTATTAAAAGATCTTTAATTAAAAATAAAGTCGATTAAGTGTAAAGTAAGTCAACTCGTCTATCAAATATCACAATCGTAGACAGCACACAGGTTGGCTGGTCTCGATTGAACGTCATACGATCAATGTTTCAACGTTTACAAATCTTCGTCAAAAGGCCCTTAATGTACAGCAGGTCTATCTTATATAGAGTTCTCCCGGATTCCAGAACGTTCTGTGACGTCACTGTACTTTTCCCTGGAAAGTCCTACTGAACACGTATATCCTTGTTGCATGCACCGAATTAATGTTGACAGCTTGCTGCAGAAATTTCCGTGCGTTGTAAACAAGCTTGTTGACGCGTCGGTTTTCTTCCCTTGATGCATGCACCCGCGTAGACCACGACATAAGTTGTATTACATTATACATTTAATTGATTATAAATTACACCCAAAGAGCAGAGAAGGAAACATCATATTCAAATGCCATCTGTATAATAAGAGGAATACAGAATAAAATAATGTGAAAATGTGTACAACAAAAGTGACGGCATAGTCTGTAGAAGTCCATGCCAAAAAAGAATATGAATAAAATAAACTGATCTGTTAGCAGCTATAAATATATTATGTAGATATCTTTAAATTTTGCATACAGGTCCAGTGTTCACTTCACATGCAGTCTTTCTGAGTGTTGTGATGAGACGTTATCTTAGAAGCATAAACATGAAATTCATCACAAACCAATCCAGGTACCTTCTGCTATGCAACTATGGAGACAGCAGTGATTCAAGCATTCTTCCGATTGAAACATTTCATTGCACAGACTGCAACCAACGGGTTTCACTGTGAAAGGTATTTTACATGTGGAGCATTCATCGAATACACAGACAGTCCTTTGCCTTGATTACTCCTACATTTTCTAAGATCATTGGCCTTTTTGCAAGAAAAATTGAACAAGTGTAAATCGCTGGAAAGCGAGAGTCTATCAACAGTGGCATTATATTCAACATTCTTGACCAAGAACTCTCCTTTTCTAAGCACATTCATGAACTGACTCGTGCTTGCTACTATCAACTGCGCCAGCTGCGTGTCGTATCCCGCTCTCTTTCATTCTCCGCGGCTTCCACTCTGGTACATGCATTTATTGTCAATCGTTTGGATTATTGCTCCTCTCTCTTTGTTGGACTTCCTCAGACTCGCATTGTTTGTCTAGAGAGGATTTTGCGGTCGGCTGCACGCTTGGTTGGCGGTATCTCCAGGTTTGACCACGTCTCTGAATTTATGCGAGACGTTCTCCATTGGCTTCCTGTCCAGCATCGCATTCATTACAGGGTCTCCACCATGGCGTGGCATTGTGTCCTAGGGCGGGCCCCGGCCTACCTCTGCGAGCTCTTTATTTTAACTTCCGCTTGTGCGGGGCGCCGTGCCTTGCGCTCGGCCTCCCGGGGTGATTTTGCTGTCCCCTATGCGCGTACTGCTATGGCGCAGCGTAGGGCATTCTCCGTGGTGGGTCCTACCGCTTGGAACGACCTCCCTCTCTCCCTTCGCTCTCTCCCTAGAGACCTCTCAGGTACTTTCTATGGCCTTCTTAAGACCTTTCTTTTTGACCGGGCCTGGGTCGGGAGCGCCACTGAGTAGATTTCTTGAAGGGGCGCTATAGAAGTTCATTATAGATAGATAGATAGATAGATAGATGTGACAGACTCCTAAGAATATTTGCCTTGGTTACCTTTGAAACCACTGCACTTGTTTGAAGCAACAATGTTCTAACATGATTTCCTTGCCCGGCAAACTTCTCTAATCTCTATATCAGCGTTTCCCAAACTTTTTTGGCCACGGAACCCTTGTCATCTTTTAAAATCATGGCGGAACCCCAACCTGAACTAAGCGTATTGAGGCATACGTAGCGCATGAGAAGCATACTAATATAGGCCTAACTAAACACACACCCATATAAGGAGTTTGTAAAAACAATTTATTTTCTCTTATGTCAAATGTTAAAGTGAACAGTTTTTAAGACCAAGACTTATGGAGCACAATATTGGGAGTACATGAAGTTTTAATATGTGCACAGTGATTTTGTTTTTTCTCGTGCCAATTTTTTATATTTGCTTAATGCTAGAAAGCTGAATTCTTATGACAGGTGCAGCATTGCAGCATTTAGTCAATTTCTATATTTGGTTTTTGTTGCAGTATAGCCTACTATGAGAATTCAGTTTCGCACAAATGCGTTATTGCAAGTGGCAGAATCACACTAACTGTAAGACTTACATTTCGCGACAGTGGGGTAATCTTTAATTGCCAAGGAAAGTTCTTGCGAGTCCGACGTTATCTCAATAAGAAGTTCATAACCTTTATTACAAAAGTTTGCTGGTTTCGGCTACTTTAAATGGGTTTCGAATCCAATTAATATCACCCTTCGTGGGAGGAAAGTATATAACCAAGTTTGCTTTCAGGTCGTGAATATGACCTGCAATTTTTCAACGAATATTTTGGTCGAGAACACAGTCCATTTCAACTAAAAACTCATACAAGGTTGGAAAACAGTCCACAAACTAGTACTAGTTTGAACATAAGCTCAGAACCCTTAAATTTCCCTCCTTCAGCCAACGCTCTATGTCAGATTTTCATACCAGCAAATAAAAAAAAATTAATTGCTAATACTGTTGTACGATTATCACACTAAGATGTACTTTAAAAAATCATTTTCGGATTCGTTTCATCGAGGTAACGATAACAAAGATGGCTACGTCCCTATTCACAAAAGTTTACAGCTCTAACCTGTGTACATAGGTCCCTGCAGTGACCTCTACAATCTATAAATAATTTCTATATAATTAATGGATAGCTAAAGGGCATTGAAAGTCCGGATTTTCGCTCAATGGGGTTAACATACAAAAGAGACAACTGACGGCAGTTTTAAACTTTTATTAAACATTTTGTGTATTTAAAAAAAACTGCTTGGAATGTTTTATTCCAATGAAATTTCTCAATGAAAATTCTGTTAAATTACAACTTTTCGCGGAACCCCTGGGATCACCCCGCGGAACCCTTGGGTTCCGCGGAACCCACTTTGGGAAACGCTGCTCTATATATTCATTCAGAACTTCTGCTGAGACATATAATTTCTGGCAAAATGTACAACTGTGGAGTTGTTGTTTAGCATTCAGCTTTCTTGCTTGTTCATAGAAAGCCTGCTGGCATCTTTGACGTTTTGTTCTGTACAGAATGCAATGTGAGATTTCAGACTATTGCGGTGCGTGAATGTTTTGTTGCATATCTGGCAGAGGTATGGCTTTTCACCCGTGTGGATTCTTGTGTGACACTTCAGATGGTCTCCACTCAAAAATGTTTTGGGGCAAAACTGACATATGAAAGGTTTTTCTCCTGTATGCCCAAGCATGTGCTTCCTAGCATTGCAAAACTGAGTAAATGACTTCTCGCAAAACTTGCATTTGTATGGCCTCTCATTGGTATGCGTTCTCATGTGAACCCTTAAACCACCAGACAGTGTAAAGAATTTCTCACATATTTTGCATTTGTATCGCTTTTCACCTGTGTGGATTCTGATGTGACTCTTCAGGCCTTGATCAGCAGCAAATGTCTTGTTGCAGAAGTTGCACTTGAACGGCTTTTCGCCAGTGTGAGTTCTCGTATGAACAGTCAGATGAATAGCTTGTTTAAATCCTTTACCGCACATTTGGCATTTGAAAGGTTCGTCTCCTGTGTGGACTCTGATGTGGCGCTTTAGATTGCTTGGTTGTGAGAATTCCTGCTGACAGGTTTGGCATTGGTAAGATTTCTGTCCTGTATGGATAAGCATGTGTGCTGACAGTGTGGAACTGCTTTTAAGTGCTTGCTCACATATTTTGCATTTGAAAGGCTTTTCTTGTGTATGGACCATGGAATGATGTTTCAGTGAATCCAATCTCGGAAATGTTTTGTTGCACACTTGACACAGGTATTGCTTTTCTCTAGTATGAGTTTTCATGTGTTCTCTCAGAGATCCGAAGTGCACAAATGTTTTCTGGCATACTTGGCATCCATGACGTTTTTCTCCATCATGAATCACCATATGCGTTTTTAGATAACTGTAGTGTGCAAAGGCTTTTTCACACACTTGACACTTGAATGGCTTCTCTCCTGTGTGTGACCTTTCATGCCTTTTTAGATGCGCTCTGGATGAATATTCTTTTCGACATAAATTGCACCTATGTAGTCTTTCTCCTGTATGAGTTTTCATGTGAACATTCCGATGGCCCACCTGTAAGAATACTTTGTCACAAAAGTTGCACGCATATAGCTTCTCTTTGGGATATTGATCTATTTGCTTAACCCTGTTCATGTTGAGATTTGACGTATATGGTTGCTACTCAATGCCACACAAAACGGCACTGCAGGCTGAAAAAAGATTAACATTAATTTCACAAAAACATTTTTACAAAATTTGCTCTTAAGCAATTCACTCTGTAAACCAGTGGTTTTCAACCTTTTTATAGTGACGGAACCCTACACAAAGCACTCATTTGCTCACGGAACCCATAGCGTTTCAGCCGTCCAATTTTTCAAGAAATTCAAGTAATTGTAACTTGAAGGCCTAATGTTGATATAATGTTTAGATTTTAGAATTTAATTAAACTGTTAGGCATAATACAAGTTTTTTGCATCTCTGATGCAGGCTTTTATAAATATATATACACTGATGGGTAGTGGAACGCTCGTCCACCGAGTGCCTTGATACAGCTTCCATCGCTAGTTCCATGTAGACTGTAGTGAGCCCACTTCTTCTTCTCCTGGGCTGGGGGTTCCAGATTTCGCCAAGCTTGCAACAGAACGTCAGTCTCCGGACCAACAACAATTCGCGTATACAGGCGGCCGCATAGCGGTTTCCGGTCCACTTTCGGGTACCTGCCTCCTTGGGTGACGCTCTCGCGGTTCCAACCATCGGTAATGGTATGTGCCCGTCTTCCGCCCCGATCATATACGAGGTTATGCGTACACAACGGTCTGTGAACAGGGTGCATCACAACTATACGAAGTGGTTGGCACTCGGCCTAACCCACCTTCATCTCAGCAATTCAGGGCTGCTGTCGGCACATTCTCCCTCTATCCCAAACGAGAACAGCTTGGGGGTAATGAAACCAAATCGACAACAAGATGTGTGACTATCTCAGAGCGTCTGGTTAGCCTACTTCTGCCGTTTATCCGCGTAAACATGAAATGCAAATATAGGAATGCAACAATACGTTCCCGTAATAATGTAAATTACTTTAACATAGAATTGTGTCTAGCATGAACGCATGAAAGCTGTGAAGAATTCTGCTAATTGCTCATCGTTTTGTGAATTCAGTTGGTGTTTTTTTAATTTAAGACTGCTGCCGCGGAACCCCTGGCCGACGCCCGCGGAACCCCTAGGTTCCACGGAACCCCGGTTGAAAACCACTGCTGTAAACAGTAAATATTATTACAAAGTTATTAGTAACTTTTATAGTGTCAATATGCAATGTACAAAGCATCAACCACCGACTTACCAAGTCATAACCATGTCAAAAGACAGTTCAGTGTCAATAGACAGAAGGTCAGCCATTAGCCAATAAGTCAGGTGCTTTTATGTCTATGAATGTTTTAACTACAACAATGCAGTTTGAAAATTCTTGGGCACTGATCACTTGACAGACTGGAAGAGAAACCACAATATTACCGTAACCGTAGCCTTAAAATCTCAAAATTTTGCAGCTTGAGTGCCATCAGGAAAGTGGCTAATAAAATGTATACACGATGAATGAATAAATAAATAAAAATTGAAAGACACTAATGTGCAAGACTTGAATGAGAGGAATTTGCTGTCAGAGGAAGGTAACAGTGGATGAAGGAATTTGAGGAAAACTCGCCAAAGAATTCATGAAATCAACAATTTTAAGTTGCAGTTTGAAGGATGAAATTTAACGAGTAGACCAAACAAAGCTAAATCTTTCCAAAATTGCTATTTGTGATATTTGTAACATCACCATATACCTCAGCATGTAGCATATCTCCAGCCATGCTGAGGTATATGGTTGCTTTAAGTAATCCTTCTTTGGACAATTAGATGGTCACCGTGGAATTTCCTTCATAGTTTGTTACGTTTGCATAATTTCTACTGCATTTGAGTTGATTTGTGGAGGTTTTCTTTCATCCACAGTGGAGTAGTAGACCACCACTAGACTAGTACACTTCATCCACACGGTGGACAGTTTGGTAGCAGATGGATAAGCAAAGGTAATCTTTAGATAGCCACCAACTTTCAATTATGCTTCTACCAGGTTTGGGTTCACTGTCATTGTAAACTTTGCAAAAGCCTTACAAAATACCATGTGCACTGAAGTTGGATTGTAGTAAATCATAAATATGCAGCTGTTAGCAGACTGAGATTTTTAGCAAATGTTTTGCCTTCCCGAAGGTTAATGTTAATACTTTCTTCTTTAGTTACAACAACATAAACAAGCATTAAGTGAAACTTAAAAACAGCTGATTTGTATCATTTAACTGAAGTGTTTGAACTAACAAAAAGACAGCCAAATTAATATTTCATGATTCAAATTTTCAATGGCTGAAAATATAGCTCAAACTAGAAGCTGGATGGACGATGAAAATATAGCACAAAAAAGAAGATGGATGATCGATTGCATAAGATAAATTATCTGTTTCAGATTGTTTATTCACAATAGGTTGTGTTTTTGCCTCAGCGAACTGATTTTCTCGAAGCTGACCTGATTTACGGTTAGGGTGTGGTGTGCCATCGCTTGATGCCTTGTGCATAATACATTGGCACTATAGAAGTCACTAACTACTACTAATGGCATTTACCCATTGGTAAATGCGAAGACTGAGTGCCTGTGTATATAAACAATATGGTCGCCACTAACTTCGCTCCAATAGAAAACCACCAGATACCAGCCTTAGCCCATAATGCATTTCACTAAGTAAGTAAGTGACATCAACTTTAATAACCTCTCAAATCATAATATCTGCAAACATGACCGAGGGTAATTCGGATATTGCATGTTGGGGGAACAGGAAGTTGGCACTTGTGGTTGTTTTGCACTATACTGTTTTGAATAACATCATTTATTTCTGTTTGTAATATAAGCTCGTATTTCGTTAACTACTTACTTAGTGAATTGCATTATGGGATGTGGCTGGTAACCAGGGCAGTCATATAAGTAAGAAACCAGTGCATATAGGGCGATTTATGTATTGGAGCGAAGGCAGTGGCAACCATATTGTTTATATATGCAGGCACTTAGTCTTCGCATTTACTCGGCAATGATAGCTAGTTAAAGATAGTGCGTAAAACCATAGTTTAGGTTGGTAAATTATTTACCAACCCAAAAATCATACAGACAATTTACCAACCTAAACTACGGTTTTACCTGATAGTGTAGAAGACGGGGGGTTCCGGTCCGCTATTCTGGGAACCACTATTTTGGGGCCCACTATTCCGGCGGTCCGCTATTCCGGGGATCCACTATTCCGGGGATCCGCCGGAATTAACATACATACATACATACAGATATACATGCATACATACACACGTACATACATACACACGTACATACATACATGGATGTACATACACATACATACACACGTACATACATACATACATACATACATACATAGATACATACATACACAAGTACATACATACAAACATACATTCATACATGCATACATACACACATGCATGCACACATAAATATATGTATGCATGTATATATGAATGTATGTATGTATGTTGTATGTATGTATATATTATGTATTTACATGTGTATGTATGTAATACGTATGTATATACATGTATGTATGCGTTTATGTATGTATGTACATACATATATGAAAGTATATACGTGCGTATCTATGTATGTATGTATGTATGTACGTGTGTATGTACGTATGTGAGTATGTATGTACATGTATGTATGTATGTACGTGCGTATGTATATTATGTATGTATGTACATACATGTATGTATGTACGTGTGTATGTATGTGTGTATGTATGTATGTATGTATGTATGTATGTATGTATGTACGCGTGTATGCATGTACGTGTGTATGTATGCATGTATGTACGTGTGTATGTATGTACATGTGTATATGTATGTATGTATGTATGTACATACATGTACGTATGTACGTGTATGTATGTAGGTATATTTGTATGTATGTACTTGTGTATGTATGTATGTATTTATATATGTTCATATGTATGTACGTACGTATGTATGTATGTACATGTTTGTATGTATGTACGTTTATATGTATGTACGTGTATGTATGTATGTGTGAATGTATGTACATACATACATAATATATGTGTGTATATATGTATGTTGTATGTTTTATGTATGTATATTCCGGTGGATCCCGGAATAGCAGACCCTGAATAGTGGACCCCGGAATAGCGGGCCTCAGAATAGCAGACCCCGGAATAGCAGACCCCCGGAATAGCGGGCCGGTACCGACTGGGGTAACCTTGGCTTTTAGCGTCCAAAATTATATTCATTGCATGAGCGATGAAAACATTTCATAGTAAGACTCAAACTAGAAGTTGGAAGATTGATGAAAATATTACTGAAACTAGAAGCTGGACGATCAATGAAAATATTACATGATAAAACTCAAACTAGAAGTTGGAATTGCAATAAAAAATATATCGTTTTAGTGCTGATATAATTCCCGTGTATGAGCGATGAAAACATATCATAGTAAAACTCAAAGTAGGAGTTGGAAGATTGATGAAAATATACCTCAAACTAGAAGCTGGATGATCGATAAATATAACTGAAACTAGAAGTTGGATGAACGATGATTATCTATTGTCTTATTATTTACTGTTGGGATATGCTGGACAACAAGAAAAAGGAAGGTGCCAGGCAGTTGTAAATAGGCTAATTCGACATAGGTACCTCCCTGGTGATTGCCCAAAGATCGAAGACATGTGCCGTCTGGCCGATACCTGTCTGTTTTAAGCAGTTCTCGAAGAACCGGGACATGTCCTTCATGGGTTGCTCCCCCCAGTTAAGCCAGCAGTTTACAGCCTGCGCCCCAGACGCCATGACCGGGTGCTGCCAAAAGCAGACAACCATATGAAGAAAACATTTATAGTCAGAATGTTATTCGCATATTAATTTATGTATGTATGCTGATGCGTGTTCACCAGAGTGCTGTTTGGCAGCTGGTTATAATAAGATTATACTTACTTACTTACTTATAATGCTTCAATTAAAATAAGACTGGAATGCACAATAAATTCTTCATCATTCATTGTTTACTATAAAAACCTACACTGATATTAGCACATGTATGTGTATGTATGAATGTATGGATGTTTTATGTATGTATATATTATGTATTTACGTGTGTATGTATGTCTGTATATACATGTATGTATGCGTTTATGTATGTATGTACATACATATATGAAAGTATGTACATACACACTGCGCCTCGAACACGGTTACCAGAGCAGGCTATCTGACTAACGTAAAAGAAAATGTACTGGATGCAATCACACACATCTACATGCCTAAATGCAGTGCTTTTTGTCAGCCGGAACGCGCCGGAACGGCGTTCTGGTAGCTTTTCTCAGCTGCTAAAAACTAATTTATTCATTTCAATAATAGAAATGATAATTTAGTTAGTTTAATTTAATTTCAGTTTTGAACTGTTTTCAGTGTTTATTGAGACCCCTCCCAACCCCCAATCCTGTTTTTCTCGGGATTTTAGCCCGGCCATAAATGTATCGATTAATACTGATTTTACAAACCGAGTGTGCAACACATACAGCGGCAAAGGTGATTTAACACAAAACGCCGTCTTTTGTATTTATAAAGGTAAAGGTGGCGCGGTCGCAACCATAGATATAATAAACGGTTTATTATATCTATGGTCGCAACCATATATGGACCAGGTAAAAGTCCTCGGGTAATCGCCCCAGAGTAGAGTGCTACGAACTCTCAAAGACTACTTCCACTGAAGTAAGTAAGTAATACACAATATTTTAAAAATATTCAGGTAAGTAAGTAAGTACTGAGTAACAAAGAGAATGATGTTAATTAATATCATCCTGAAAACCTTCAACCGTAACTATAGCGCTAAAATATCGGACGGAAATCTCAAATTACACTGGACACGTAAACTTTAATTTAATGCAATAAGTTAATTTCTGACTTTTGTAAATATTATGTTCGTTTGACTGTTCATTTTTGGGCCTAACCTTAGGAAATATTATCACCTGCTAGGCCTATTTGCTTCCACTTATATTTAAAAAACAAACGAACACGTACATTGAACTTTGATCAAGCGGATTCGAATGGCGACTGAAGAAGTTCCGATGAGGAAGCATCCACTCACTTTTAACGAATTTAAAAACCTGTATCTTTTATTGACAGACATGTATGTATACCGATATGTCTACCGGTATACATACATGTATACCGATATATGGACTGGGTCTGTTCAAAAGTGAGTTGAAATAGGTTCTCGCTGTCTTTTATGTGATAGCTATTTTAAATTTAGGGCTCAGAAGATAAAATATATCTTTAGACAACTCATTTTGTCACCCTATAAATTTGCAGTCTTGTTGTCAAGACCTTAAACCTCAAGACCAAGACCAAGACTTTGAACCTCGAGACCAAGACCAAGACTTTGAACCTCGAGACCAAGACCAAGACCATTGAACCTCGAGACCAAGACCAAGACTTTGAACCTCGAGACCAAGACCAAGACCCAAAAAATCACATTCAGGCCAAGACTTCTTTTCCTTACACAAAAAAATTGTGGAGTCGATATTTTAATGAAAACGTGAGTCCTTTATTTTATTCAAGCAAATTAACTTTAGGCCTAAATGCAGACTGCAAAGAATTCCGAATTCGTATTTACAAAAGTCCTTCATGCAAAATGTTATTCCAAATGCCTTTTGTATTTTATTTTTAAAATATCGCTCAGAATTTTCTGACCAAGACGTGCCTTGTGGGCCTCATAAAAATTCAGCCATGTAAAAAATACTTTCCATAGCTAGGTGCTGAAGTCGCTGGCACACACTGTAGATTTTCAAGCACTGGATGTAAATATACTTGTAAATCGTGAGCCATTTTGAAATCCTCCAATGGCTTACCATATACAGCATAACTTAGTTGTTTCTGCCGATGGATTTTCCTGACCAACAGGTCAGGAAAACCCATCGGCAGCAGCAACTAAGTTATGCTGTCTATGGAAGCCCTGCCGAGACTTGCTTCTGAAGCCAGACTTGTATCCGTCCGTAGGTAGGCTATTTGTTGTAGGTTATGATGCAAACAGGTTTGATAAGTTTTTAAATTCTTGAGTTTTGTTAAATGACTGTTCATATTGACAGCCGGTCTTGGTCTTGGTCTTGCGAGACCAAGACCAAGACTTTGAACCTCAAGACCAAGACCAAGACCTTGAACCTCAAGACCAAGACCAAGACTTTTGGTCTCAAGACCAAGACCAAGACTTTTAAAAACGAACTCGAGTGCACTCGAGACCAAGACCTCGGTCTCGAGGACAACAAGTCTGCCTATTTGCCACCCCCTTGGACAGTGTTGTTCGGGGCGACCGCACAAATCGCCCATAGCTAAGCCACTGTGTGATTATTGTAACATAGATATTGAAAAAATACCTATTAAGTGATTCATAAGCTAGCTTACATATTAGCATATTTTTCTGCAGAGGAAACTGTTCGTTAAATTTATTACTTGTTGGTTCGGTTCATTCGGTTTCCAATTGTAACAAATGAAAATTTCAATCACAGCAATTAATTTGGTTCTCTTGTAACAAAAAGACATGTACACTAAATACCAGTGTTGGGTATGAGTTAACTCATATGAGTTGAAACTCACGAATTAACTCACTTGCTGTGTTTTATGAGTTTGAGTTAGATGAGTTGAAACTCACGAATTAACTCACTTGCTGTGATTTATGAGTTTGAGTTAACTCACCTTAAAGAGTGTGAGTTATGAGTTTGATTTAATTAATAGTTTCTGTGAGTTTGAGTTGTAACTGTCAATTATTTTAAAATCAACTCACTATTCGGCACTCGGCACATATTATGTTGAAACAAGCCGTTTTTTTATATCGTCGGCTTTCCATACTGGTGAGTGGTGACGGCAGGGAGGGTCGTAAACACGGCCAGCGTGTGTATGTCAGCGTGTGTAGTTTGTTCGTTTGCTTAGTTTCTAAATCGATCGCTATCAGAAGATAGTCGAAGTGGAATTTGATGATCATTTAATTTCTGCTGTATTATTAAAGAAATACTTAATCAACAGGACTTATGGCTGAAACTTCAATTTCAGATCGATTGTTTGAACTGTGCGATATAGTAAGAGCATTTATGGAGCGCCAGGTGAAGCTAGAAACTAGTGTGTCCCAGTTAGCGCGGGATGTTGGCAGTTTGCGCGGGAACTTTTCCCGCGAAAATACTGTTGCAGTTGCAAACGAACAAACTACACACGCTGACATAATTTTATGTAGAAACCCATCCTTGGTACCGATTAAATATGTAGCGCTTGATACAGTTGGTGTAGAGAAAAGCGTTTGGCCCCATGCTGTTCCGAGTTCATATCCCTCGCATTAGGCCTATGTCCTGTCAGCCAATGCCTTGCAACAGGGCGCGTGGTCGCCAGAGGGCGAAGCGAAGGCCACATTAGTTTCCTTATCTCTTACACCATGGTCTCGGTTTATTGATTCCTATTTCAATTATATACGCCAGATGTCACAGATATATCCTAACATAGACCAATACTATTTCTGACAGTGATGTTACCTATTATTATATATAGAGCCAGTCAGTCGCTCGTAACTATGGCAGCTAGCCTGACTCTGGATGAAATTATTAAATCTATTAAAATCAGGCACTGTTTTCTCTGACTGTGGTTAGATAATTTGGTTTGGATAGTTACGTATTTTAAAACAGTAGTTTCAATCTTATAATATGAATATCTTTTTAACGCGAATTGCATGAAGTTTAATCATTCGAAGATTTTAGGGGCATATTTAAGGTTAATTTTGTCTTTGAGATCTCAACTATCAATGTTCGACCTTGTTTTTGTAACTTCATGAATTGATAATTTCTATTCAGACGAAGACATTCAGAAACCTGTTAAAGACCCAGGTCCATCTCAACATCGTAACATATAGTGTTCTGCATAATTTAGGCTATTCTTAGATTGGATCACTTGACGATAAAAAATGCGCTGAAGAGTAGACCTACACAACACAGAAAGTAGAAATTATTGTGAATTTCCAGGTCAGCTGATTCTGCTGCGGTTTATTGGCACAATCGAGGCAAAGCTATCGTCTGAATGGCGGAAGTTGGGAAAGGTATAGAAATAGACTAGACCACGAAGCGAAGGGGGTCATCCATAAAGGACGTCCGCAATGAGGAGGGGAGGGAGGGATCATCGAAATGCGGACAAGGGGAGGCAGGGTTATGACCTGTGCGGACGTCCGCATCTAAAATTTTAAATTTGATAGTTTTTTAAACACCACCTTGTTTCAACCTTCACTGAAAGACGAAAAGGTCAGCGAAGTGATTGCCTAAAACCTCATGCATGGTATAACCTTTACTGCGACTTTAAAGAGGCTTTTATTACTGCACATCCTGCAATATGAAACCTGAACTGTCACTTCAACATGCACAGGAACTGTGGAATAATTGTAAAAATAATGATGACGACATTAAAAATTGGCTTAGGGGTGCGGACGTCCGCAAGGGGAGGGAGGGTAAGGTCAAATGCGGACAAGGGGAGGGAGGGGTCAAAAGTGGGTCATATTTTGCGGACGTCCTTTATGGACGACCCCAAGCCGAAATAAGGTTAGGTGAGTAAGGCTAGGAAGTAGAAAACAGTTAGGTAAGTTATGTAGATTAAGGTCAGGTACTGTAAGGTAAGCTGAGGTTGGATACCAGGTGATAAGGTAGGTAATGTACATTATTCATACAAATTGGTCGAGCAACACATGATGCTTACAATAGGAAGGTGAAGTTGAGCGAAGTTTTTTCTGTCCTCCATTGCACGCCTTTGTTGAAGTTATAGGCCCCAATATGAGCAGTCCAAAGAAATGGTTTATTTAAGTTTATGTAAGCTTATATCCCAGCCCAGACGCAACAACTAGACAACAACAAGACAACCTCTTCTTATGGGTGACGCTGATTGACAAGGATATGGCAATTTCCCACGACACACCGCAACATGACCTTCATATGACCTGTAAACGAAAGCCTAATGCATTAAAATGCTCACCTTGTCACCTTGTGCTGTCAGCTCGTGGAGCTCTAGCGATCGTCCTTGTGAACACTCTCCATTGTTTCCTATTCGATGACAAGTCCCTTAGTTCCGCCAAATTCATACCAGTTACATCTTGTATCTCATTAAAATGCTGCTCTGCAGAAATTATAGCCTACGGCTGCTCATGTCCGTGGGCGTTTGTAAAGAAGTCTGTTGGTTGTATAACTTAAGCCAAAGCGAACACAACTTCAGATATAATTGACGAAAATAACACAAACCCAGAAAGGGTCGGTCTGTTGTGTTATGTTCGTCTGTTGACCGACCAAGAACATATTAGGAATTAATACGTTGACACTTTCGCAACCACCTCTTCTAATTCTCGTGATTCTGATAGGTGCTAGCACTTGATATCCTTCCTAGTTGCTAATGAAAATTCATTATCATAAAACTTGACTAAACAAGTCACTAGATCGGCTTACACACAGAGATAATAGCGTTAACCTTCTCCCCAATAACTCTTTCAGATGTCATGGGCCTCCACCATGGCGCGACTAATGTACGAGCTCGCCTGGCGGGGCTTTACGAGCGCTAGGGAAAGGGACAAGGTAGAGGGCTTTATCCTCAAGACCAAAACGTTTGGAAATCTCCCATCCTCTGCCCTAGCGCTGAGGCTCTGGCGAGTCGCGCGGATGATAGCTTGTTTTGGACCGTCAGATGGGATACCAACCACATGCCTCGTGGTCTGAGAAGGACATAGGATCTTGACGTATCGCAGCGACGCGTTCCACCCGAACACGCAAGCTGAGTATTTCCCCTTAAACGAATAAGGATAATATTTCAAGTGTGGCAAATAATAGCCTAGATAAACTGATGTTATACCAAAGGAAGGTGCACGGGAACGGGTACATTCAATTAATTCATTCTGGAAATTTATATAGCGCCTCTTCAAGAGGCGCTCCCAGCCCAGTCACGGCTAAAGAGAGGACTTGAGGAGTCCGAATAAAGCTGGGATGTCGACCGCGCCAAATCCGCCAGCCAATCACAAAAAATTAACAGCACGATGAAGCATTCCTAAAGAAACGCACGTTTTAGACTTGTTGACTAATCAGCGTAATGTAATGTTAACACCAAATAAAGTTACAAAGAACTTCAGTATAGAATAATCAAATTTTAAGAATTCAACCAAAACGACAGCGAAAAAAGGACAACAAATATAACATTGCTGTATACTATTAAAACCTCGTCTGTGGATAGCTTGATTAGCACTAATGTAACTTTCGGTATTGGATATGCAACTGAAAAGTGATCAGTTCAGTTCGATAGAAAGATGTATGAACATTTGCCGGATGCCATGATAGATCGGAGCGCCGCACACAATTCAGTTATCATTGGCATGACTTAACAGAAACATACATGGGCGGCGATATAGGGTGGTCGAGGGGGACAAGACCCCTCACCTTTAACCGTGGAGGGATACACCATACATTCGCCCCCCAAATTTTGAAGAAAAAAAACCCCAAAAGGTAAAACATTTTTTCGCGCATGAGGGCGAAAAACTTGTTTGACCTCTTTTTTTAGCAGATCAGTTCAAAACTCTTTCTTCACCCTCCCACCTGTTAAACAAGATCGCAGCCAGTAGAAACATAATTATGTCAAGGACGAATTTGAACCAAAACTAAAGCTGAATTGAAGACACCAGTAGGACTAATATGTTACGGTTAGTTAAGGTGAACAAGTTCATCTGGACAGAGAAGATGCTCCTGCAGCTCGAAAGTCTCTATGAAACCGACCAACGAAATCTCATGTGTAAAAACATTGAACAAATAATTGCCGTTTGAAACTTTAATAGTTCGCAGAAATGTCTGATTTAGTACCATAATTATTAAAACCCGATCGTATTAAATACAGTCTGGGATATGAAATATTCAAATTTTTAAATGAAAGTTGACAATGACTTTGATTAAATGATTTGGTGAATCATTGTACAAATAATTGCCGTTTTAAAATTTAAAAGTTCGCAGAAAGTTTTTTACGAAGGTCAGTGTGAATGGCGGATTATCGCTTATGGTAATTGGAATCGTAATCCTAAACTCGAAACTTCTAGAGCGTCACTCGAAAGCCAAGCGCAGGGCGCCAGCTTATTCACGAGCGCTGATGCAGGTGTTCGTGTTATGCTGTTGCTATGTCAGCGTAGTACACATCACTTGGCGGTATGGTGGCCATGGCAACCGGTCTACGGATAGGACCAGCAACGACCTGCAGTTCAGCATATTGGATTTTCTCATCCTAAAACATAGTTTAAAAGATGTCTAAGTTACGAGAAACCAGTTCGAAAAGGCAGAACGGAGCAGAAAATGAGTGGACAAATTAGAAGGCCGTGCTTAACTTCGTCAATTTTTTAAAAGATTTTTTGATAGTTATTGGGATTCGGATGACTTTTAAGTTTCTAGATTTCTGATGACATTTTCCCCTTTCACAGACTTCTGATGACCTTTCGGGTTTTCTTTCTCTCACCATCTTGATTCTTTGAATGTTTATATCTCCCTTCTTAAAATGTTTTAAACACCTATTGGGTGACTCAATGGCCTTCAGTCAAATCAAACGAGGGCAATCAGGGCATGTATGGATTGCTTTCTCAATCCGTTCTTGAGGAGTGGCAAGGTAAGTTAGGGTAAGTATAGTTAACTAGGCCTAGTTATAATTTTGTATTGCACCTCAGAGAAAGGCCTCGTAAGCTTTAGCTTATAAAAAATTGAAATGAAAGCACTTGCAGGGTAGCCCATAAGGCGTTACAGCTAATAAAAAGGAATAGAAAGCTGTCGATCAATGTTTTCGGATTGAAGAAATTGACCTGCGCATTTGTTGTTATTTGGAGATTTGTAGATGACTGTGACAAATAATGCTCGAGTTCAATTTCGTGATGTCGCCCATTATGTTGATGAGATGTCTGGGAGATTTGCTCAAAGGAAGCGTCTTCACGGTCACTAAAATTAATAAAGCCAATTTGATTTAATAGCCTACACCTGTTCACATGCAAGTAAAATGCACTTCCACGCAAGAGATATTCGTAGATTTAATACAACATCTGTTCATATGCAAGTAAAATGCACTTCTACGCAAGAGATATTCGTAGAATCAGACCTCGTATGAGTCCGACTGTTTAGTTCAACTAGAGATCGGGCCTCGGAACTTTCTATCCCAGCTCATAATGAAAATAGCAAATGTCAACGTATCACCTCTTACAACATGTCGTATGGAGTCAAAGAGCAAATTCTCGTAGGTTTCCAATTACTTGCGTAAGATACTGCGCTGATTCCCGGTTGAGGAAATATTTAGGCGTATACGTTCAAAATCCTTCTCTTCAGCTGAGCGTCGATGTTCATTTAGATCTCATAATATATCAGTATATCAGGGAGTTATGTCTTCCTGTATCATGTCAATCTCATCCATGAACACCGCACTCTCAGCATGTGGAGAACTTTGGTTCCGCCTGGTGCAATCTCATGCATTGAAGCGCTGGAATAATCTTTGCATAAGAAATTCCTAGATTGACTTATTTAGATAGGCTACATCGAGCAAACAAAATAATCGCCAAAAGGTGGCGAAAGGCTTTAAGCCAATGTATAGATACGAAGAAGCGCGGTTCTTCGCGCATGCTTTAATAATAGTCGAAACATTCTTCTCTCTTCTGAGCGTATGTTTATATCAATCAATCAATCAATCAATCAATCAATCAATCAATCAATCAATCAATCAATCAATCAATCAATCAATCAATCAATCATTTTATTGAAACCATATTTCAAGGTACAAGGCATTGCAACATCACATCACTATGCCGGCAACAATAGGAGACCCAGAAGGGGTCAAGACCCCGCTAAGAAGGGCCACCTATGATAAAATTTTGAACATAGTCTTGGTGGCAGCATACAGTCAATGCCTAAATCAATAATAACAAATAATGTTATAAGAAACGTAAATGAATCTAATTAAATAACAACTAGCTATAAGCATGAATTCAAATTGAGGTAAGTAAGAAACAATCAATTTCCTTTAATTAAGAATGCACGAAGCGACTGTTGAAACTTTAGTAGATGAGTTGCCTGGCGTGTATACTAAGATGGGTCTGTTCCAAATTATGGATCCCATAGATTTTATAGAGAAGCCACGAGTGTTCGTATAAGCATATATACAGCACAATAAGAGTTGGAGCCTCTCATTGAGTAAGGGTGGATATCTGAACCTGTCTGAAAGAACCCCTTAAAGCATACTGGCAGTAAACCATGCGCATAGCGGTACATGAAAAGGTCAGCGTGGGGCGTGGTGGCTCAGTGGTAAGTTCGGCGCCTTGTGACCGGAGGGTCGCAGGTTCGAATCCCACTCTAGCCGCTGCGTACGGACCTTGGGCAAGTCCTTCACTCGCAATTGCTCGTGGCGCTTCGGTGTGAATATTCCGACACAGTATTAAATGCTGTAGTCGGGAGCGCCTCTGAGTAGTAGTTGACTTCGAGAGGCGCTATAGAAATATCCGGAATAAATAAATAAATAAATAAATTAGTGTGCGAATCTGGTCTACTGGCAGTATTTTTAGGTCCAAAAATGAGGGTCCCGTATTTGTTCTCGGAGGAACCCCAGCAATCATACAAATCGCCCGTTTTTGTAGAATCACAAGTCTATGGAGTCTCGTGGCGTATACGTGGAAGCCCACACCATGTTGCAATATCCAAGGTAAGGATATACAAGGGCATAATGCAATTTAAGGCTACATGCATGCGTGTATGTAGCGTCACCCTATGCATAGATGGCACTTGTATACATTAGTGTATGCATTCATGGCATTTCCATGTATACGTATGTCATACTATGTCAGAATTTATGCATGCAAATATATTTAGCGCCATTTTTTAAAGTTCTAAAACAGTTGCCTTGGAATACGAGTGCATTTTAAAAAAATTTAAAATGAGCAACTCCGTTAATACGATTAATTTAAACCGAAATGTGGTTTAAAAATCTTACCTTTGCGTTTTGTTTGAGCTGTCTAAAACAAAACATGAACCAGATTTAGACAGAGCCTGAGTAAAATCGTCAATAATGTTCTTTGAACAAATAATGTCCTTGGGTTGTGAGCCTGTGACTATTGTTGTGCGACGCACAGTGTCAGACTCAATGCATTGTCCATAGTGTCTGAAATTTTGAATTCGTTGTCCAGTTCTGTGCGTTCTGTTAGTTCTTTAACGTCTCGAACGTAAGACTCCTCTGTTTCAACTTCTTTTCCAACCACATTCTGACTTCCTATTTCCGTGACCTCCGCGGATTTCGACCGAACTTCTCCAACGGATTAAGATTTGGAGAAACCATCGAATGATGTCTTGTGCATTGTGATAACAGCGCTATAGAAATCATCAGGCTACATTTGTTATTGGTTAGTCCAGCGATTATGCTAGCTTGCATAGGTGGCATTTTCTCACCTTCTGACTTATGTTTTCCTTCTTTGAGACAACACGTGCAGCAGATGACCAATGTTGGAAAGACAAACAGACCAAGAAGCAGAGTCATAATGATGAACAACACAAACCAACAGCAACCACTGCAACAGCTTCCTGAAATGAAATTTCAATCCCAGAGGATTATTTTTTTTATTAAAAATGAACGATCACAGCTCTTCTAAGGCCCTAAATGTGCAGTTGGAGCTGGAATTTTAATGATTTTATCAGTATATATGTTCTATGCAACATTATTCAGTAAGAAAGCTGTGCGTAGCCATAGGAAAATGCTTGTTTAGTGGTTAGCGTGCTGGACTTTCAATTGAGAGGTCGGGCGTTCAAATACCCACCAGGGCAGAATTTGTTTCGAGATTTCTGCTCCACCTCCACCCTTAGCCAACTGAGCTACAATGAGTACACTGACCATACACTGTCGGTGGTACGATCAGACAACTGAGAAAATTGAAGTCGCTAGCAAATCGTGCCCATAGCTGCCTCTTAAAGGACCGCTTTTCTTCTTCCTTACCTCCGTTCAAGCAGGGCAGCATTTTGGCGAGCCATGGAAACTGATGATTCAGTTTTCCTCTGTTTTGTTTCTTGTCATCGTCTCCATTGTTGTAATAGATGAGAAAACAAGTCATGCAGAACAGGTTGGAAACGACGTACCCGCCAACTGCCGCAACTATGATCCACCACCATCGGAAATCTAAGTGTTTCAGACATAAAAAAAAGTAATTTATGAAATAAAAAAATAAGCGGAGGTATATAATTGAACTAACCAATTTAACTTATGTGACATCACGTGGCGTTTTTGATCGACCGCCTGAAGGTCGATCAAAGCAAAACAACACACAAAGTATTTCATTAGCACCTCATTAGCAAAATCTCGTTGCATTTAGGTTAATCTTAGCCGTTACACGTCAAAAGACTTATGTAAAGAAAAGGTAATGAACTCGAAAACATATCATTTCAAATATGTATCTATGCATGTATGTATGTGTATGCATGCATGTACGTGTGTACGTGTGTGTGCACTGTGCATGTATGTGTGTATGTGTACATGTATAATTTGTATATGTATGTATGTAGGCTATGTAAGCAGGTATCTATGTATGCATGCGGGTATGTATTATGTGTATGTGTGCATGTGTATGTATATATGTATGCATGTGCGTATGTATCTGTGTATGTGGTAAAGAGGTGGCTGAGGTTAGGTAAGGCATTGAAGTGACAGAGAGCCCGATAAGATAAAATTCATTCATTCATTCATAAATTTATATAGCGCCACTTCAAGGGAACTACTCAGAGGCGCTCCCGACTCCAGCACGGCGAAAAAGAGCAGTTTTCAGGCGGTCATAGAAGGGGTAACTTGGCTGAACACGACAACAAACACACGTCACCATGGTACAACAGCCTATTCCGCAATCACATGTAATAATAATAATAATCTTTTCTTTATTTAAGCGCTTGCTAACCGCACTGCGCTGTACAGTGAACATACATATAGTAGAAACGGCAGCCACGCAGGGCGCCTTACATACAGTGGAAGCACATGATAACAGTTTTACAGGAGTCGAATAGCAGCAAACAGGACGCCAATCACGGCCTACTATTCATTTGACCACCGCCGCCACCTAGCGAGTGGAAGGCTGAATAAACCTTACGGGGTCTACGGGATTCAATCTTGGCACCTACTGCTCTTCACGCCAGTGTGTTATCCATTACTCTACGCCCCCCCCCCCATATCAACCATATGCATAACTTAGGCGCTATATAATTTCTTACTGTGTTTCTATGACGAAATGGTGCCTGAGATCGCTGCAAATCTCATTAATCTGAATGACATGGAACAAGTGACACGCTTTCGATCACATTGATGTTTAGGAACATCATGGCAACTTGCCGATTAATTAATTGACATCTTGAATATTGCAAATGTGATGATCCAGGATAACCAAAGTCATAGGCTAGACAAGTCATGGACTTTCAGTAACAACATCGTTGAAATGACAAGCAGTTGTAACCGAATGGTAATTGTCAATTTATATAGCGCCACTCAAGAGAGACTCATTATAGAGCTAGCGTTTATAAAATGATTACTTCAGTTTGATCTACATGTATTCATAATAATTATGACAGGTTTCAACTTTCAAGCATTAGAACACGAAATGTTCGAGATAAACAAGATCTACATGTAATTCGAGGAATATGGCGTTTAGTTTCAGTTGTATTCAGGTATGTAGTGGTAAAATTAGAGGTGAGTAGCCTACACGCTACCGGTTAGTTTTCCGAAACAAATTAGAGGTGAGTACAAATCTTTGCGAGGTAAGTATACGGTCTTTAGAGGTGAGTACACCCTGTATACCGCTGTATACCCGAGTATACCTTCGACTAAAGCCCTGGTTATTTTCCCCCCCAAAATTGGCCCAAAATTAAAAATGGATCGCTTGACCTGGTAGGCAGTTTAAATTATTTGCATATTCTTCTGAAATTTAGATATACGATTTTCATTCAATTATCGCTGATGCGTGTCCGTATATTTCCGTATTACATGAAGGTCGACTGCATACAGATCGAGGCGTATTAAGGCTAGTGCGGGCCCGTGTGATGTGATTACCTACATAGCCGTCAGCGGGGGGGGCCAAATTACAAGTACAATAGAAATTTTGTATGTACTTCCGAAAATGCGGGCCCCTCAAAACTGCGGGCCCAGGTGCTGCAGCACCCTTAGCATCCCCCTACTTAATTCGGGCCTGACTACATAGACTGGAATTACGCAGACCCGGGTTAATCATTAGAGCACACGGAGCACGCGCTCCGGGGCCCCCAACGACAAAGGGGCCTCAATATCAGTCGTTTTTTCTGCATCTCAAAATGCAATTTGAATGCACTTTTGGTGAAAAAAATGGAATTCATTTTGGTAAAAATGCGGCGACAAAGTCACATTACTTTGCACGCAACCTAGAGTAGGCCTAATAGTAATGTCAAGACTCAAAACATTTTAATTATCTCTGTGGTTAGGTCATCATCTTGTTGACATGTTGTGCCGACTCATGCGTAACTAACTAACTACGGTAACTTTGCTGTAGTTTTAGTCATCATAACTTAAAGCATTGAATATTCATTCAATAATGTCGATACTCGCAAGTATGCCAGTGGGTTTCTAAAAACGTGCTGCAAAGCGCGAAAAAGTGAAGCGAAATCCCAAAGTGTTAACTAACACCCCAAAACTGACGACGTTCTTTCAAAGTAGTAGTACTGTGTCTGATAGTGTGCCTGTGACTGTGAGTATATAGGATGGCTAGTGATGATAGTGAGCCGCAAATAGTCGGCAGATGATCGTTGACGAACTAGTCTTGACGACGAATGCCGGACAGTTACCCCCCTGGACAGTTTCCCCCCCGGACATATTCCCCCCGGACAGTTACCCCCCCGGACACTTTCCCCCCCGAATCTAGGTAGGTCATTTTCCCCCCGGACAAATTTCCCCTCTGTGGATTTATGTACGTATGTATGTATGTAAGTATGTATGCATGTATGTAAGTATGTATGTAAGTATGCATGCATGTATGTATGTAAGTATGTGTGTAAGTATGTATGCATGTATGTAAGTATGTATGTAAGTATATATGTATGCATGTATGTATGCATGTATGCATACATGTATGTAAGTATATATGTAAGTATGTATGCATGTATGTAAGTATGCATGTAAGTATGTATGCATGTATGTAAGTATGCATGTAAGTATGTATGCATGCATGTATGTATGTATGTAAGTATGTATGCATGTATGTATGTATGTATGTAAGTATGTATGTAAGTATGCATGTATATATGTATGTATGTAAGTATGTATGTAAGTATGTATGCATATATGCACGTATGTATGTATGTATGTTTTGATCACTAAAACAGAGAGTTTTTTGTATGTTGCATTGAGGGGGAAATGTCCTAGTAGAAGGGGGAAAGTGTCCGGGGTGGTAACTGTCCGGGGGGGAATATGTCCGGGGGGGAAACTGTCCAGGGGGGTAACTGTCCGTTTACCTTGACGACAATGCGCAAATTTGAGTTTTAAGGACAGCGTACATGAAAATGAGATGTCTGCAAGTGCAATTCAGTCTATCAACAACGACGATCATTTTATTACAATGTCTTTTCCTTACGAGGCCGCAGAATCAGAAATGCTGGCAGGCCATGAATCTCAGAGTTACTCGTGAGAACAGGCTGAAGAAAAAGCAGTCCCAGTAAATATATCAGTTTATTTCAAAATTTATTATTAGTGGTTTTATACTAATTATCATAATCGTAATCGTAATCTCGAGACTTCTACAGCGCCCAAAAAAGTGAAGTCGCGGGAACCAGCTTATTCACAGGTGCTTAGTCAAATCAAATTCGATTAGAGGCACTACTATGCAAAGAAATTGCTATGAAAATACAACAAAGTACGGTTTCATTCTGTAAAATACAAAGTAGGCATACAATTCAATTATGTAATTTTCAGATACCTTTCACAAGTATTGTAATAATATATTGTATTTTCAAAATCTATCTATCACCTGTGTCAGCCTGTTACATTTTATTTCTGTAAAATAGGCTACTTTTGAAAAAATCTGAATTACCTTGCATAACATTTCCAGTACTGTCGGTATAAAAACCTAAAATAGCCATAAATAAATTTTAGTGTTTTGCATTTCTAATAACTTTGCTATTTATCTGATTCATTCAATTCTGTTAACACAATTTGAGCCTACAGTTTGAACTAATTAGTTGTGAGTCTTATATGAGCTGAACGTAAGGTGCTAATGTGATCACTGTGTTGCAATGAAAGTGTCGCTGTAGCCTGCTGCCTGTAGGCCCTATCCATAACCCGTTTGCGCGTTTGCTGACAGTTTGATGATGATAAACCAACGTGACTACTGACTAATGTTAAATAATTTGACAATCCATTTATTGACTTTTGCACTGAGCTGTAGCTCTGTAATAATGTGAATATGTGTGAGTAAAATTAATGTGCTTATTATTATTGTTGAATTTGTTGTTAATTGGAGTCTGAGGGAGGAAGGGAGAAGTAAGGAGGAGTAAGGAGGGGATGAGAAAGGGAAGAAAGAATGAAGAAAGGACGAGGGGCCCCAGCATGACAGAATGCTCCAGGGCCCCAAGGCCCCTTAACACGGGCCTGGAATTACGAAGTGACTACAAAAGACAAGAGATATATGCGTGTATGTTGTTCAAAACCTACTTAAAATATATAGACATCAACAAAGAATGCGGTTAGGATGACATCAAATTAGTTCGCTTATCATAGCATACTTTACGTATAAATGGTTTTGATATGAAATGGTATCATTTCTGGATTGTATAGTGCAGTGCACTATATAGTGCGTACATTAAAGTTTAGTACAGTTTGCTGGTTAAGGTAAATCACTCGAAGGCGTAACGAGGCATATTATACTCGGTCTGAGTCTGCTGAATAGCTTAATTGCCAATATTTTCGAGAAGACCCATTCACATGCAAATCATTTCGTAAGTTGAAGCTGTGGTCTAAAAATTACAAATTCAGATCACAAGTGACTCAACTTTCTCTAGCCAGTGCCATAACTTTCTCTTCCTCTTCCTTTACCTCTTCCTCCTCCTCTTCTTCCTCTTCCTCTTCCGCTTCATCATCATCATCATCTTCATCATCATCATCTTCTTCTTCTTCTTCTTCTTCTTCTTCTTCTTCTTCTTCTTCTTGCCGACGATTAAATTTGAACAAGACTTCTTCATTTCGTTCTGTCTCTGATTCTGGGAGCGCAGTTCTCATCATTCCTTGGGCTTTTAGATCTTCTTTCACATTGTCCATCCATGTCTTTGTTTGCCTTCTCTGGCTCTGTGTACGTGACCACAAAGTACTTTGGCCGGTTGTCTGCTGTTGCCCATCTATGTTACATGTCCAAACCAGAGCCATAACAAAGACCATTAAATACCAACATACCACATTCATATTGCATTCATTGCATGGCTGATATAATTGAGCGCAGAACCAGCTTAAAATCCGCAAGACATTAAGTTTAAATCGGGTGACATATCTCTCCTCCTTGCCTAACCCTTACACAAGAAAATATTGCACTCGATCCATTGATAGGCATTTGTTGTTTAGCTCTGTGCGTTCTGTTGGTTCTTTGTTGTCTTTCAGGTCTCAAACTAAGTTTCAGCTCTTTCGACTCGCTGTCTCGACTGTTGTCTGATTCTCTGGTTTCCTATTAAACCAAATGAATTTTGACCGTGCTTGTAAAACGGAATATGATTCTCAATTACGATTTAACTTGAAGCGACGATCAGTTGGTTCTTGTTCATTATGATAACGGCGCTATAGAAGTAATTAGAATAGATTACTATGGGTAAGAAGTTAGGTTATTCATTCAAGGGTCACTTGACGGTTTTAATAACATACAACAAGAAGTTTGAACACACCAGGATATGAGTCATCATAAATTATGTAAGCAGAAGACGCTTCAAATTCGGAGTGTGTCCGGATTAACATATACTTGACCTCAGTGTCTGGCTTTGCTAATTACAGGCAGCCGACATCATAAATAATTGATGAAACCGAAAGGAAGTTAATTCGGTTTAAGAAATTCTAATCCGAAACGGAATATGATTCTCAACTACTGGAGGCAGAGCTTAACTGCTATCCAGCGCGTCCACAGGTGGCGGATAGTGGAACGGCCTTCAGTAAGAAGGGTAGCTGCGAAATAAGCAGGGATTTAACTTCTGACGAATAAGCAGTCGCGGCAGTACGTAGCATCAGGGTACAGTGGAAAGGCGAGTGGCGTCGCCATCCCCAAGAAAAGCTGCATAACCCAATTGATGAAACTGTGACAAGGCGAATGCAGGTCGCCTTAAAATAAACCTTACCTCTGCTGCCCAGCAGGTACCTAGGGAGAGGGACAGGGCTGAGAGAGAGAGAGAGAACTCTGTGGACAAACTGCATCTTATCTCTGGAAGATCCAGAGCTAGTTCCTAAAGAGGAGGGTCAGACGAATGGGTGCAGATACTTCGCCGTATAGAAAAAGACGATAGAAATCCACTACGCATACACACCGGGAACAAGCAGGGAGTCCTGGAAGAATCAATGCGCAGTGGACACCTACGGACTGTCAGCCCATGGACAATGAAGAAGGAGAAGAATCCGAAACGACAGAGAACAGTCACCGGATACGCAAGCTTTATTTGCGTGAAGTTGCAAAAGGCCTACACTTTAATGCGTCAATCACAATTATAAACACTGACATGCTTATCAGTATGCATCATAGAATTTCACTATACTACAGACTCGCCGACAGAAATTCTGGGCACCTAGGCAGAGCAGGGCCTCTTAACTATCTTTAGGCTTTACGAGAAAAAAATTGAAATAAGAAAAGAGCGGGTACGACCGTACGATATTATATTTAAATATACAACTATGATTTTATTCAGTTGATAGGCCTAATTGTAAAAATTTAATTTTCAAATCTTTTGTGATTCCAAATGGAAATAATGTGCGACTACTGATTTTTGCCTTTTCAACTGTATTGTAGCTTTTTCTTTTCATTTTTGTGCTCCAGATTTGTGTTTATATTCCATCGTTGCAAAAAATTATCATTTATATTTATTTACTGTATAATCAGTAGCGGCGATCTTGCTTGAGAGGTGAGGTGAACTGATCTGGTCAAAAATGAGTTTTTAACTGATCTGGTCGAAAAAGAGAAAACACTTTGACCTTTTTAGCTGTTTCTTCAAGATGTGGGGCCTATGTATGGTGTGTCCCCCACTCTTAAATGTGGGGGTCTTGTCCCCCTCGACTCCCCGGGATCGCTGCCCATGTGTATAATTAAAATCGTACAACGCATAATTTAGCCGAAGAAAGTTCTTAGACGGAAAATAACTTTATTCGGCTTGTAACTGATCATAATATTTTTCACAAGTTGATAGCGGGCCCGGCCCGGGCCCTAAAAATCGCCGGCCCCTGGGCATTTGCCCTCTGCTCCCACTCGGCCGGCCTGCTACTTGATGCTAAATAACGGTATGCGGACGTTTGGTCAAAGGACGGTTGGTCAACGGACGGTTGATCACGGACGATTGGTCAATGGACGATTGGTCAAGCGGACTGTTCGTCAAGGGGACTGTTGATCAAGGGTCCTTTCGTCAAGAGGACGGTTGATCAAAAAGCTTCATTGCTGTAAAGATGCCTGGTTTTGTAATGGCTTAATTGGTCGGTTGGTTCGTCTGTCTAGGGATAATTAGTGTTCCTCGATTTCTCTTATCAGTGGTTTGTACTGATAAGAGAACTGGCATATTTGAAAAGCGTCTCTAATATCGAAAATTTAAATTTGTGATAAACCGTCCTCTTGACGAAAGGACCCTTGATCAACAGTCCCCTTGACGAACAGTCCGCTTGACCAATCGTCCGTTGACCAATCGTCCGTGACCAATCGTCCGTTGACCAATCGTCCGTTGACCAAACGTCCTTGAACCTAAATAACACATCTAATTATAGACCGACAGACAGGCCCGGACCTAGGGCGAGGCGTAAGAGGCAGCAGCCTTGGGCCCCACATATGGAATATTCATAGATTCCAATATCATTTGAATCAAATTGCCTTAATTCCGTTAGGAAATGAGTAAGTTTGTAGCAGACTTGATTACTGTAACTCACCTCTCAATGGTATCACCATGGAAGACGCGTACAGTGTACACACTACAAATGGTTTAAAACTCTTTGATCAGAACAATAACAAATACCGCTCAACATCAGAATATACGCCGATATTGCATTGATTACCGTGGCTGCTCTTCGGGCAAAGAATCCAGCTTAAAATCCATCTTGTTCGTAAGATATCACATTCAAATCAGTTGACTTCTCTCTACCTGTGTGATTCTCCTTACAGATTTTATTTTAGTTACAGTTACAGTTATAGCAAATGGTTTTTCATTTTAGTTATAGTTACAGTTATAATAAGTATTATTTTGTGCTTATAGTTACTTGATTTTTATTTAGTTAGTACTTAGTTACAATAAGAAATGCTTCTATATTATAGAAGCATTTCTTATTGTAACTAAGTACTAACTAAATAAAAATATTATATATATTATAGAAGCATTTCTTATTGTAACTAAGTACTAACTAAATAAAAATCAAGTAACTATAAGTACAAAATAATACTAATTAATGAATGTGTTTCTCAATGTGTTTGGTGATTTTGGCGGGCTTTACAACGTCTATCTTTGTTTCTAGGTGTCATTATAATATAATGACACCTAGAAACAAAGATAGACGTTGTAAAGCCCGCCAAAATCACCAAACACATTGAAAAACACATTCATTGGCACACTAATATCTCACCAGTTTTGATTGTCTTTTTGTAACAAAAATAACGATGAATTTTCGTTAGTGTTATAATAGTTATAGTTGCAGTTAATCACTTTTTAGTTAAGCCTACAGTTATAGTTATCGTTGACGAAATCATTTTATATATTTTCGTTAACGAACATTTTTCGTTACGGTTATCGTTAACGATTATCACACTGATATCTAGGGCCTACTCCTCGTTCACCCCGCATAACAAAAATACTGCACGAGATCAACGGAAGACCTACATATATCCTCATACCAGGACAGATCTTTCTTTGCTTTGGTGTTGTTTTCGGAGGCATATATCCGTGGCGTTGGAATTCAATGCCCACTTCTGCTTTTCCATCAATTTTTGAATGTCATTCAAGTTTAAACTAAAGATTCATCTGTTTAAGTCTGATCTTCAGACCTGATTGACATGCTTGACTTCTGTTTTCACGAACCTCTCGGAATTTGACATCGCTTCTTCCACGGATAAAGGGTTTCGGATTTCCCTTCAAACCATCATTGACTAATGCCTTGGATATAATTAAAATGACGCTAGAGAAGTCAGTAGAATATATTAGACATGGCAACAAGTGTTGAAGTCTATCTATCAGTATTAAACCTTCTTAAAGATTCTAAGTGTCATTTATAGGTGCCAGGTGAACATATAATCGAAATCATACAACATACATTCTCATCGCGCTCAGTTGGAGTGACCAAAGGCCAGACGAGCGGATAATTAAACCAGTGGAACGATATCCACAACGAATCTCGGTCACATGCAATCCTTTCGCATACGATGGATCGTGATCAAAAGTTTATGACAATGGTTCTCTTATTCAAAGCACACACAAAATATCTTTGCCTGATGCTATGTTTGCACTCTGGTCTTACTTACTGCGTGGATTAGGGTTGATGGGAGCTACGGTATAATTAGTTGAAGCTTCATGTCGTATGTCTCCTATGTAGTTGTAGGCTGTACATTCGTAGATTCGGTTTCGCTCAGCCTCTGAATAAGTCGAAGTGTTAGAAACGATCTTCCTGTCCGTTCCGTTGGTCACATCCGTCCATGTATAGTTTGCCGAAGGATTCGCAGAAGATGTACAATCTAATTCGATCACTGTACGCTGGCCATTTCTGTCGTTTTCAGAGATGCTTAGGTCACCAGGACCGTCTAAAAAGATTTTAATTTGATTTTGGTTTCCATACCGAAGCCTAAAACATGTAAATTTGAATTCATCAATACAGAAAATAAGTGGAGTACAAAAACTCATTCTTGGTGGTAGCGACGTGATTTGCCCTGACAGTTTCCGGAGAATTTTCTTGATATTCATTGCAGACATTCAAACCAGTAACACATGCGTCTCTTGAGTTCAACGTTTAATTACAAAATATTTAAATGAAGCACATTTGTTCGACTATTAGAACTTTTTCTGATTACATAACATTCTCACTCTGTCGACCAAACGTCTGGCCTTGAGTTCTATCGTTTCTCTCGGCCGTCTTAGTTACTTGTCGTTCCAGTCCTTTCTGGACTAAACATTTCTTGCCTACTGTTATGTACTACGTTTATTTCTGTTTATCAGCGCCAAAACGGCCGGTGTCCCGAGATATTCTATCCCCCTAAAGCGTATCCCCCGGATGGAATAAACCGGTTTAGAGTATCCGGTGGGATGAACCATTCTATCCCCCCTCGTCATACGCATCACGATAACCTCGACGAAATTCCAGTCAAAATCACCAAAAACAAAGTAAATTGATTTCAGGTCGACGTACAAACTAAAGATACGCAATTCAAAAATTTTATGTGTGCAATAAATCCAAACAGTACGACTGAATACACTTAGAAACCGCAAAAAATGCAAACTAAACCGAATACTCCATTTCGCTAAGGGGGATACGCATGTATGGGGGATACCCTATTTCGTGACACCGGCGTCGAAACGGCCGCGCCAAAACGTCACGTACCGCTCATACGTCTATCTGTTTCTGGATACAATTATGAATGTACTCTAGTAAAACCCCGCTCCACCCGACCATCCACCTGTTGATTTGAAGACCTGACATGCCTGCACACACAGAGTTGGCATAATCGAGGCAAGAGCAGGCAAGAGAACAGGCTGTGGTCTGTGACACGTCGACATGTCTTTGGTAAGAGCAGGCTTTATGTGACCTATTGCCCTGATATGATAGACACAAGATTTTCAAAGGTTTGTTATGTGGGATTTGAATGTGAGTTTACTGTCCAAAGTGACCCCAAGTGTTTCGACAGTCATTGATATTGGAACAATAGTGCCAGGAAGGTCAAAGCTAGAATGAGAAAGGAAAGAGCGCAGTCGCTGGTGTGAGCCAAACATGACTGCCTCATATTTATCTGGGTGTAGAGCAAGACAGTTGAAGCAGAACCATGCATGCAGTGAAGAGAGGCACTCTTCTAGTATTAATTTACCGGACTGATCCGCTGGCGACAGAGCAAGGTAAAGCTGAGTATCATCAGCACACTGCTGTAACTTGATTCCAAAGTGATTGGCTATGCGGCTGATTGGTGAAGTGAAGATCGTAAATAATAGGGAACCTAGAACAGAACCACGAGGGACACCAGCTGTGCAGAGAGAAGGATCCAATAGAGCAGTACCAATACTCGCTTGCTGAGACCAATTGCAGATGTAAGTAGCTAACCAGTTTAAGGCAGTCCCAGAGACAACGAAGCTTTTATTGGGTCTAGAAAGTAGAAGCTGTGGTCGACAGTGTCGAAAACTGCAATATGGTCGAGGCATACTGCACGCCTTATCAATAGACGAGAAGATGTCCAGCGTAAAGGCGAGAGCAGTTTCAGTAGAGTAGCCTTCACGGTAAGCTGAATGGTAAGGGCTGAAATTAGGGGATGAAGTAATGTGTTTCTTAATCCGTGTGAGGAAGAGACGTTCGAGAATCTTTAATTTTTTTTATTAAGGTTGGAAATTGGTCTAAAGTTTGACGGGCTTTTGGTGTCAAGGTCAGGTTTCTTACATGTAAAGGCGTGACTAAAGCAGATTTCAAACTTGATGGAAAGCAGCCTTAAGTAAAAGACAAGTTGGCCAAATGTGCAATAAAGTAGGAGAAAACATCGGAACAGGAGACAAGGAGTGATGTAGGTATGAAGTCCATCGTTGATAGTATGATTAAGGAGAGACAAGACTTTCAAGTAAGTTACAGGAGGGTACATCAATCAATCAATCAATCAATCAATCAATCAATCAATCAATCAAAATCATTTATTGCATCCCAATAGACTAATGACAATCAAAATTTCAATAACAAAACAAACATAATTAACAGGTCACGCCAGTTCAGGCAAAAGGTGGCCCCAAGGGGGAAACTTCCCGCTGGGCAGGGACACCTACTGGATCTGGTAGCACGTTCTGAATGGTTGTCTTGACGTGGGCAGCCCAAATTCCATCTAGAGAATGATGAGAGCCGAGTGGTAGAATTGCGAGGAAGAGGGCGCAAGGAGGAGAAGAAAATATGGAAAATCAAAACTGCTTAACTAATCTTAACTATCTTACTAAGCTTAACTAACTAAGTCGAGAGGTGAAAAAAAGGAATAAGATTCACTGGCAAGAGGAGAATGGGAGTAGAAATGGAAGTGGCCCACGTGCACACACATGAACCCCACAACGCAACGACATCCCGTGTGTCCAATGTTAAAGTTCAATTGCGACAGAACTCATTAGGAACGATTTCAAGTGGGTCTTGAATAAATGAATATTTGGAGAGAGGCGAATGTCTGGAGGAATCTTCGCCCATAATTTAGGTCCAAAACATTTTATGCTAAATACTCGTGAGTTGGTGCGGGCTTTAACAGGTCTAAGGGAGGTAGCATTCCTAGTATTGTGGGTGTGAATCTGCGAGCCGGCAATAAAGTAATTCTGGAATGAAGCTGGTAGACAGTTATGTTCATACAGATAGAGGAACTTTCCTATCTGTGAGGATCTAAGTTGCTTTATGTCCAGAAGGTTGAGTCTAGTAAAAATTGGACTAGTATGCGTGCCAGTGGGGACACCGGCAATCATTCTGACAGCTCTTTTTTGAAGAATTATTAGTTTAGTAAGTCTGGAGTCGTAAGTGGATGCCCAGATTAAATTACAATAACTTAAATACGGTAAGACTAAGGAATAGTAAAGGTTAAGTCTGATAGTCTCAGGAAGTAGGTAGGAGATCCTTTTTATAATGCCTATGTTTTTCGCAATTTTTTGTGCAATGAAATCAATGTGTTCTTTCCAAGATAGGTGCCTATCAACAATCACACCCAGGAATTTGGCAGACTCAACTTGGGCTATGGGAGTTCCCGCGATTTCCAAAGTGATATCTATAGGTGTAATTGTCTTATGGGATTTGAAAATTATAAAGTTGGTTTTGTCAACGTTGATGGTAAGCCTGTTTGCCGAGAACCAATAGTTTACAAATTTTAATTCTGAATTTATGGTATCCATTAAGGTTTGCCAAGACTGGTGAGCATAAAAAATATTGGTATCATCGGCAAATAGGATAAAGTGAAGAGTTTTTGAGATCGTAGCTAGATCATTAATGCATAAAAGAAATAGCAATGGCCCGAGATTGGAGCCCTGTGGGACCCCATAAAAGATTGAGCGACTTTCTGAAAGTACTCCATTGCATAAAACCTTTTGAGTGCGGTTCAGGAAATAACTGTAAAACCATCTTAGAATTGGGCCTCTGATTCCGAAATTTTCTAATTTTTTTAACAATATGGAATGGTCGACCGTATCGAAGGCCTTGGCTAGGTCGATGAAAATACCTACTGAATATTCGTTAGAATCTATGGCTTTTGTGATTCTGTCCTCCATGTCGATTAGGGCCATATAAGTGGAATGGCCCGATTGGAATCCATGCTGAGAGTGATGAATGAGATTAAAGCTATTGATGTAGTTGCTGAGTCTGTCGTAAACTATTTTCTCGAAATATTTAGCGAAATATGGAGGTATCGAGATGGGTCTATAGTTAGCCGGGTTATCAGTATCACCTTTTTTAAAGATTGGTACTACTTTTGCCATTTTTATCTTATGAGGGACCAGTCCATTTATTAGAGAATAGTTAATGATTGCTGCCAATGGTTTAGTAACTAAATATAAGTATTGGGTGGCGATATAAGGGTCAATGTCATCCAGACCTTTGGTGTGGGTTATTTTTTAGTAACCCGCCTATTTTCATTATCTCCTCAGGGGAGGTCAATGTCAGGCCCATAGAGTTTAATCTGGGCGGAGGAAGATATTGTTCAAAGGTGCCTGTCGTTGAAGACAGTGCCATAAAAGTCAGGGTCAAGCAGTAGGTCGTTCCATTTGAGATTGGCAGTAGTGTACTGCCAATCTAAAATGGAATTTTGCATTTAAGATTGTCAAATTCATTAACAAAAAAGTCAGAGCACAGTTTTTGGTTCTCTCGTTCCGAGCGTTCACAGTTGACAGCATCTTTTGAATGCAGAAGCCGCTGCGTGATGCGCCATCGGACCTGATAATTCTGAGCACTTTCAAGCTGACGACAGTAGTAAGAGCTCCAGGATTCGTTTATGAGTTTATTTGCACGGCGACAGTGATAACTAATCTACTTGCTTATTTATTATTTGATTGCAGCTCGATTTTCCAGACGTTATTAGTAATTTTCAATGTAACTTCGTTTGTTGGTTACTTAGGAGACCTTCCGAAGTATTATTGCTAGAACTATATAGGGCCTATATTTGACGCTTAGGCTTTGATAGATAGTCAAATATTATAGCATAGGCAGGGTCCGATTTGTCAAAAAAGAAGCAGGGGGGTCGGAAATCTATATAAAAAATGACTAAGCCGAAAACACTGGCGGCGATCATGTTTGGCATGTGGGGGGGAGGCCAACCTTTGAACTGGTCTGGTAAAAAAAGAGGTGTTTTCAGTAGGAGTTTTAGCTAAAGTAACCTACTAATAACAACAGAGCCGGTTTTAGGGTGGTGGGCACATGGGCGCCCAATATGGTGGGGCTCTTTCTGTAGCGGATTTGTTGCCTTTGTTGATGTGCAGTCTTCAACAGGGACAACCTGCATACCAACAGTTATAACATGTCATACTGACTCATACAGGCAAAGGTGCTAAAGGCAATGTTTAAAATTTTTGATTTATTGTTATTTTTTAAATGTATATAAATGAAAATAAATTAGGAAGATAATTTTGCTTAATAAAGTGTCTTCTATTACATTCATAGGTGTGCAATAATTTCTCAAATACAAAACAAAAGGATAAGCTTTAAGATTTTTAGCCAGTTTTTAATAGAAGTTGTTGATACAGACAAACAATGAAATTTAAACTAGTGGTAAGCGGGACCTCCTACCTAAAAGCAGATAGCTTCAATCAGTTAATTAGGTCAGTTAGGTCTAAAATTTAATAGGCCCAGTAGAGACTCTGCATGCTTTTCTATTGGCAAAATCATCAATAAACTGATTAAAGTCCAATTGAATATCACTCTATATATGCTCAACACTGCAAGATGGATAAGTCACTCATGTGTCATATTTGTGCGAAGCCTGTTCTTAGGCCTAATTATCTTCATCTTAGACAGTGAGCGTTCAGCACTACAGTTATGACCTACACTCTTACCATAATTTCCACATTTGGAAATGAACTTTTAACACCTTTGTCGAGAATTGGTACATGAACTGCTTCTGACTTATGTTGAGGCCTGAGCTACCTGTCTTGTGTTTATCCGTGATTCCCTCCACTGGCTCCCTGCTCAACAGCGAATTCAGTTTAAAACCCTCACTCTCATGCGCAACTGCCTTACTGCCTCTGCTCCGTCTTACCTAATGAATTTTTGCAACCCAGTTTCTTCCTTGCCTGCGAGGGCTTCCTTGCGATCTTCGGCTCGCGGCCTTATGGTTGTCCCTCGCATGCGATCTTCCACGGCACAATCCAGAAGTTTCGCCTATGTTGGCCCCTCTGCTTGGAACTGTCTCCCCTTGTTTCTCCGCCAAGAGCTTCTTGCCCTCTCTCCTCTCCAGTTCCGTAGACGCCTGAAAACTTTCCTTTTTGCCGGTGCCGGCATTGATGCGGGTTGAAAGCGCCGCTGATTTGAGTGGCGCTATATAAGTTTTCGGTTACAATTACAATTACAATTTTGACAAAATAAGAAAACTGCATGAGATCATTGCCACGGCTTTCACGAGCTCATTGCCAAGGGTTTCATCGAGGTCATCACCCTATATTGCTACAAGATTTTTCTCTGAGTTGTGTATTTCTTCATCACTACATGACTCAGTCCTAGATAGAAAAAACAAACCTTGAGCAGAGTAGTTCGTATGGTGCTAGTCTTCTTGTCAACTCGGTTGTGAATTGATCAACGATGGGCAATTGAGTGTCAATCTGAAACTTCTCTGAAGCAGAGCGCAGATTCTGGCTCTCGGCCATAATCCAATGCTAGGAGACGTGCGTTTTGATGACGTGTTCTTGTTGAACATATCCTACTGTTCCACAACAGAGTGAGACCCGACTGAGCGGGAACGTTGTTGAGCTGGTGGTTGTTCGACAACTGCAGTATCACCAGTGACACCAGGCTCAAATGAGCCTGCATTTTAACCATCGTCCACGTGAGAGCAGATGTACTTATATCTGTTGCTTAAGGAAAGCAGTAATAGGAGGCGTCTTTGCAAGTAATCTCTCATTTTGATATGTACTTTTTCTTTACTTACCCAGGTAACTTGTGTTTTTGAGAGCCACTACACCGATTAGTGCCCTTATGTCGATCTAAAATTCGATTCATATCTGTCGGCTGAAATTACTGAGACTCTTCAAATTACATCATGTAATACTGATTTGCAAATTCAAACTGTATTATATAGAGGTCGAATCCTACAGGACTGCGTGCCTCAAAGCCACTACTAGCACAGAAATGATAGCCTACAGCTGTGGACTGCCATAGGTCAATCGAGGTCAAAAGCGTCAGCGAGTGCTAGAATACCACGGAAGACCTTTATCCCACAACTGGATGCTAGTGGCTGTGGAGCTGATATGCCTGAGGGGGCTGGCTTGAACACGGGCCCTGTCCATTCGTTGTCTGCTGTATGTGGACCGAACCCTTAAGGTCATGCCCTGTGAAATATGTCTTACTCTGCTTCTGCCTACATCAGTAGACGACCTCAGTTTGAGTTAAAAGTAAGATAATCTGTCAACAGCTGTAGATGCCAAGCTGTTGTATCGTCTCAGAGCCTGTCAAAGGATAACCTAATTCTTAACAAGTATATCACAGTATCAACGTACACAAGGGTACCAACTGGATAATAAATAATTACTGAATTACTAGGCAGTATTGGAGTCGCTTGGTTTATGACTGTGGCTAATGCATTTGAGGGGGTCAGGTCGACCCCCTCGGGGGTCGTCCAAAGGCTAGAAGCAAGGGGGTCAAAAAAAGAAGCAAGGGGGTTCAACCCCCCTGACCCCCCGGCAAATCGGACACTGAGCATAGGCCTATCTGAACTAAATATCTATTATCAAATATTATTACTCAAAGTGAACAGTTGTGTATTCAATAATATTATGGAAATGCCTACATACAAACTAACCATAGTGAGGATTAAACTATAAGTAACGCGGTGCATGGTCAACACCAAGGCCCTATACAATTAATTAGGGATTAAATTGTAAATGGAGGGCTACAGGTTCTCAGCTACACAGTGACAGAGTTTGAGCTCACGCAACTTCGATGGTGACGACAGCAGCAGCTGCTACAGGTCTTCAATAGAAGTTGGCTTCAGTTGTGATTGAAGCTTATCTCAAGACCGCCCCATTAAGCGTCGGAGCATCGCTAGCATGTTGCACAGAATTCAAGTCCTTGTCTTAGAAAAAAGTCATTGCAAGATCTGACAAAACGTTCTTACAATAACTGCAATGGTCTTGCCGTTATAAAAAGCCAAAAACCAGTGAACTGATTGCAGACGGATTAAGGTACTTTCTTTGCAGAAGGTGTAATACTCGTGTATAATGCGTCACTTTTAAAAAAGCTATTTAAACGATGTTAATAAAAAAAACAATAGAAGAATAGCTACGATATAGGTCACTTACAGTATGCGTCTATAGCAGAAGTGCTGTAGCTGTAGTTGTTGATTGGAACATTAGTTGCATAACCTTCAGAAATGTTCCAACTCGAATTTAGTTGAAAATAGATATGGCAGGTGAATTGTAATCTGTTGTGTCTGCCAACTGCAAACGTTGCCGTAGAAACTGCTTTATTCGGTTTTGAATAATTATTAGAACTTGAAACGTATTGTCCGTTGATGTCTGTCCAGTTCATAATTGGTCTCAGAGTTGGAGCTGGTGCCACTGAACCATTGTACTTTATAGAACATGTCAGAGTAACAGATTCTCCTTCCGTTACGTTCGTTGAAACGTTCGTTTCGGCATTTGCTGGCGTTTCTAAAATTCAATGCAAAATAATTAACGGTCTGTGATTAAATGCAACCAAGGAAGTTTATGTGAAAGAGTGTCAGTCTTGTTGTCCTCGAGACCATGGTCTTGGTCTCGAGTGCACTCGAGTTCGTTTTTAAAAGTCTTGGTCTTGGTCTTGAGACCAAAAGTCTTGGTCTTGGTCTTGGTCTTGAGGTTCAAAGTCTTGGTCTTGGTCTCGCAAGACCAAGACCAAGACCGGCTGTCAATATGAACAGTCATTTAACAGAACTCAAGAATTCTGTATCAAGCCTGCTTGCATCATACGACCAATATCTATGGATGGATACAAGTCTTGTTGGTCAGGAAAACCCATTGGCAGCAGCAACTGTTATTCTGTATCAGAAGGTATGATAAACCATGGGAAGATTTCAAAAGGACTCACTATCTGTACATTTACATCCAGTGCTTGAAAAACTACTGTGTGTGTGTCAGCGACTTCAGCACCTGCATAACGTATTTTTTCACATGATGGAATTTTTATGAGGCCCACCAGGCACGTCTTGGTCAGAAAATTCTGAGCGAATTGGTTTTTATAAAGTACCAAAGGCATTTGGAATAATAATAATTGCATGAAGGGCTTTTGAGTACAAATTCTGATTTCTCTGCAGTTTGCATTTACAGTAAATTTGCTTGAATAAAATGAAAGACTCATGTTTTAATTAAAATAGCGAATATTCCGACTTGACAATTTTTATAAGTTTTGACCTGATTGCAATTTTTTTAGTCTTGGTCTTGGTCTTGGTCTTGAGGTTCAAGGTCTTGGTCTTGGTCTTGGTCTCGAGGTTCAAGGTCTTGGTCTTGGTCTTGAGGTTCAAGGTCTTGGTCTTGGTCTTGAGGTTTAAGGTCTTGACAACAAGACTGAAGAGTGTAAGATATATTTAGCTTGTGGTACTATATGCAAATTGCCGTGTTAATGCCGAGTAAATGCTACATTTTCATTGATAATTAGTTTATTAATAATTTATAGCTCATCGATGTCTAATGTAGGCCTCTAAGTCATCAATCGACGGCGAAACCAAACCGTGATCACTAATCAGGTCAGTTGGAATAATCGTCTTCATCCTCTATCAGAATGCATTTAAGACATTGCTTTTTAGAGTCATTAGTTTGTAAGCCACGTGGTAAGATTATTAGGCATTGCAAGACTATTGTGTAAGTGTGCCATATGCTGTTTGTGAAGGTAGGTTACGGATATGCTATTAAATGTGTTTGGTAAACTGTGGCTAAACTGTTGCATATCGGCTGTGAAGGAAATGATGGAAATAACTGTTCACTGCACTCGTTTCGGCTTTTGTAGCACTTGTTGACCTTATGAAAATCTGGTAAACTCTGCTGAAGACAAGAATTGATTACCTGCATTGTGTTATAGACCTAAACTAGGTAATAAACTGCAAGATTCTTAAAGATAAAGTTAACAGAATCCATGAGTTATCACTGTGAGATAAAGGATAGATAAAGGCTGTGTTGACCAATTATTTTATTGCGAGAAATTACATTTAGTGTAGAGAATGATACTTGGTTTAAACAACATTAGTGATCAGTTGAGAAGGAGTGTGCTGTTACAATTAATTCTAGGAAAAACTGTTCGAACCTCGTATAGGCCTACGAAGTACGAAGAACCCCTTGAGGTGCCGGGAACCCATGAAAATAAACACCCAGAAGTTTCACCTTGCTGCTTCTGCTTTAAAATGAAACATTGGAGACATTCTTCCTTGTCTCCGATTCTCTAGAAAATTAAATGGAGTTGATTTGATTGAATAGGTAGTGAGCGGACTTGATTCTACTAAACAGGTCTAGAATAGGCTAGACTTGACTAGAGTACTATACCATACGTATTAGACTTGATTGTATTAAAACAGATAAGATTAGTTCTGAGCAAAGCAGATAACATCAGATTAGATTAGTAAAATATGAAGTAGGGCCTATGTATTTACTTATGACTGTTAGTAGAGCTCTGGAAATATTTCCTGCGTTGTTGCATGTGTAGACTCCAGCCTGATTCATTGTTATATTTGAAACAATCATGTTGCAGCAATCAGTCCCGTTTTCTGTTTTGTAGTAAGTTGAAATATCTGTTGCGACTACGCAACCTGTTGCTATACGTAAAGATTTGGTCAATCCGTCGTTGGACATGTCCCAAGATGTAAACCCGTCGTTAGTAGTAGAACAGTTGAATATTGTTTGACCACCAAGCTCAGCAACTGAATTCTGAGGCGAGAACGTGGAGCCATCGGTAGCTTAAAACAAAAGATAAACTTCATTACAATTTTATTTAAATTAAGTAGGCCTACAGAGTATATAGACTACTGAAGGTGCCAAATTGGTTGAGTCACAATTAGAGTCAAACAGGAATGAATATTCCAAGACTACTTGCATAAGAAATAATGAATTTTAACCGACTGCTTTCTAATAAGTTGATGTTGAAAGACCGCACATTGCAAGGATTCTCGATTTTAGCCCGTCCATAATTGTTCAGTTCCGGAACATATTGTTCAGTTCCGGAACCTATTTTCTATAAAAAAAACACTGACCGTCACCAACACCTTTCAAGCCGACTGCGACGCCTCTTGGCATCAGCAATATCTTAGTTGTACCAGGGCTGGGAAGAGCGTGCAGCATCCTTCATTGACTTAACAGGAATGTGTTTACCAAGGATTTCCGATAAAGTTACTTATATCTGGATTGCAAGTTCGATAGATGTCTGTGGTGGGCACAACCACAAACGAGAGGCAAGGATGTCACCTTTGAAGTTTGAGACATTTAACATTTTTCAAGGACGGCAAGTGATGAATGAGTAAGTGTAAGGTGGCTTATGGTGGAAAAGAATCCTGAGCAGAGATGGCAGTATGGTCAGACAAGTATGGCTCAGATGGAAAGACTTTTGTTACACAAGTACTCCGAAGTCTAAACTTTTGTTATAAATATAATAATTGCTACTGCACAAACGTGGTTTTTTCTAACTTTCCGCTAGTGCGCAAGCGTGGGTTTTCCAAAACCCATTCATTCATCGCAACGTAGGCTTGGCGTTTCCCCTTGCGAACGCTCATCTGGTATATTGCGCGCCATTCGACGTCCCATCACTCTCACCATACTTTCGATGCGTGGCCTCTATGATGCATCATGCATCCAGCAAGCCGAGACACTTGGTCAATGCGTGTCAGCTAGCCGCGCGCTCGAAGTATACTGACTAGTCAGCGTAATAATTTTGCACCAGCTGAAAAAGCCAGTCAACCCGATGGGTTCAAACAATACCATAAAATAGCTGCAGATATGTATAATATGCCGAGGTTATGAAAATGAAGTCATTTACATTTCATATTCATGGCCGACTAACCGCGCATCAGATTCGCATTTACGTATGACATCGTGCGTGTTAAAATAATAATAATAATAATAATAATAATAATAATAATAATAATAATAATAATAATAATAATAATAATAATAATAATAATAATAATAATAATAATAATAATAATAATAATAGCAATGGTGATGATGGTGGTGATGATGACAGGGGCGTCTACACCATAGAAACCTTGGAGCAAATGCTCCATCCAAGAAATAGTGGGGGGAAATCTGTCAGTGTGTGTGTCACCATTTTAGGGGGGAAGGAAGCGGAAGAAGAAGAAGGGGGAAAGGGGAAGTTGCTCCAATGACTTAGGGGGGGGCGATAGACGCCCCTGGATGATGATCGCTGCTCAATACGGAATCAAACTCCTAATATCTTCGAAACTCAGAAATATCACTCGAGCAAACTATTCGAAATTAAGAAATCCAATTTATCTTATAATTCTGAGCGAAAAGCGACGTATCGGCAAATGTCTATAACTGGTGAATACCAACCGAAACTGAGAACCATCACAAGAAACAATGCGCCTGTAGACAAACTGTGCAACACATTTCCAGACATTGTCGCTGTGTTCCGTTAAGAATTCAAAGCATTCTTATAATAGCGTGCTTTATAATGTATGTGCTGTACATAACAAATTATTCTTCAGGCCTATACATCCGGCCTATACATCCGGCCTAGACATCCGGCCTATACATCCGGCCTATACATTCGGCCTATACATCCGGCCTATACATCCGAATAACTTGGACGCGTTATGCAGACGATCTGCGAATTAAGACATACAGTCAAACAGGGCAGTGTAGGCCTAAGTGAAACATTATGGCACACCGTTGGTTGCATAAATATTGAAAGCCCCGTTCTGTTCATTGTAGCATAGTAAATATCTATTAGGTCTTCTTCTAACGTCTCCTACAGACGGTTCGATGGCCTTTCCCCGAAGTCAAACGACCAAGGATGCTGGAGAACGTTGCCCACAGTTGTCGAGGGTTGTTACAGTCTTCTTCGATCAACTTATCCTAATAGAGCATCTCCTTTTCTCTGAACACAGTATGCATGCATATTTCGCATGTGCTTGATCCAGGCGGCACGGGCCTCAGCGCTGCACCTTCGCCGGAAGCGTCGCTCGAGTCGTTTGACTTCCCGACAAAGATCACGACACTCCCCCCCCCCATCAAACCATCGAGTGAGAGATTCTTGGCTGGCCTTCACTGTTCTAAGGGGTGGAGATTGTCCAACAGGGCGCGCATTGACGACTCTGTTGCTCTCTCGAGTAATACACTGTAGAATCGATGAGTATGCATAGAGTTCGTGGCTGTTGTAGCCCAATGCTGCTGAGAAAGGCCTGGACAGAGCACTATGGTTATAGATTTTATCGACGACGATGGCCTATGATGCCTTAAACCGCTACAGCGGCTACACTAATGATTAATACATTGAGAGCGCCAAAACATTTTCGCACAGGTATAGTCTGTCACCTGTTAATTTATCTGAAAGTTCGACTTTTATTGATGTTTTCGATAGATTCATGCGGTGTTTGGAAACTGTGACGATTCACGTAATAATAATAATAATAATAATAGTAATAATAATAATAATAATAATAATAATAATAATAATAATAATAATAATAATAATAATAATAATAATTTTATTTTATCATATGTCTCCGGACAATTTTTTTATCTACCTGGGGGATCCTTGATACCCCGGGGCAAAAAAAATAATAATCTTTATTAATTCAAACTGACAAGTACGCAGTAAGATTACAATGAAACATGAGAGTACAATTTAAGATCTTAATTAAACACACGGTTTGGCAGCCATCCAATACGCCGCCCTAAAGTGGGGGGAGGGGTTACGGGTATCGAACCGCGATCTAATGCTCTCATGGCCATGAGTGGTACCATTACTCTATCTCCCTCCCCAAGTAGCCTACTGTTGCAATTGAAATGTTCCTTTTAAATCGACTTTAAAACCTGACTTGGCTTGATTACCAATATTTTGAATCCACCCAAATTAAGGGTCTGCAACTCATCCACAACTCAACCGATATTTCATCAGAACACCCAAGCGTCATCGTTAAATAACTCCATTGGCTGAAAATCGCAGAGCGAATCCACTTCAAAGTCCTATCATTCCATTAATTCATTCATTCATTCAGAGGATTTAGATATTACTAACCTACCAGTCCGTACTATTTTCTCCTAGATCAAGGCGCGAGTCTTAAGCATTCAGCCACGCCGCTTTACTCAATCATCCCAGCGCCGGTCTTAGGGGCGAGCGAATCGTGCGGTAGCACGGGGCCCTCAACTTAGGGTGCTTGAAAATGTCACAGAAAATTAACTTGAGCAAGCACAGGAGTAATTTTCTGGGGATGCGAGGGGTAGCCGTACCCGCCATTTTTTGGACTGGGGGGTACCGCACCCCCACTTTTTAAACAATGCCAATCAATATTTTATTGTTGTGCCTTCCCAGAGATCGCAGTCTCCGCCTTGCTTCGTGTATGCAGACAGAATGAGGAGTATGTAGGCCTACCACAAAGTGCTTAGGCCTAGATACTCAGGTAAACCAAGAGCCAGACGAACTGAGTCACATATATTCAGACTTTCAGCCCCAAAATTCATCCGACAGACTGGCTCCGTGACTGGCCCACAGGCGCCACAAGTGGCACAATTCTAGACCACGACTATACTCTACTTGGATAGATCTGACATCACCCTATAATCCCTCATCATTTACAAATCCGTATATGGAGATTATGGACCCTCATTCATATTGCCGGCTTACTATGACTCCTTACCTCTGTCTCCTCACAATCTGAGAATCAAAACAGATGTCATCTCTTCTGCATGGTCCGGCCTCCTCTGCTGTCCAAATGGTTGAACGCACCTTAGCAGGCTCTTCTGCCCTGGATGCTTCGCTTTCTTCTAATCGCTTGCGGCTGAACCCATAAATCTGGCTCCGTGGTCGCCTCCAACTCAGCAAGATTGGTTTTTAATCTCTTTATCTCAGGTTCCCCTCATCTAGTTCTCCTCCTCTGTTCGTGACTTGGGCATTGTCCTCGACTCTACCCTCTCCTTCAATGATCAAGTTAACCTTGTATCGCGATCTTGCTTTTATCATCTACGCCAGCTTCGATCCATCCGCAGGTGTCTTTCGGTCCATGCTGTCTCTACACTGGTCCACGCCTTGATCTGCACTCGGGTTGACTTTGGTAATGCTGTGTACACTGGCCTTTCCTCCTCCAATATGCACAAACTTCAGTCTATAATACTCAATGCTTCTGCTCGGCTTTATAGGTCATATTCCTAAGTTTGCCCACAACTCTGCCTTTATTCGTGACTCCCTCCACTGGCTTCCTGCTCAACAGAGAATTCAGTTCAAAACCATCATCCTCGTGCGAAATTACTGCCTCACTGGGTCTGCTGCAGAGTCATTAGGTAAGACGGAGCAGAGTCTGCTCCGTCTTACCTAATGAATTTCTGTACCCCGGTTTCTTCCCTGCCTGAGAGGGCCTCCTTGCGATCCTCGGCCCGTGGCCTTATGGTTGTTCCGCGTATGCACTCTTCCACGGCCCAATCCAGGAGCTTTGCTTATGTGGGTCCTTCAGCCTGGAACAGTCTTCCCAGACCCTCAGCCAAGAGCTTCTTGTCCTCTCCCTCTTCAGTTCCATAGACGCTTGAAAACCTTTCTTTTTGAGGTTTTCGCAGTAATGCGGGTCGAGAGCGCTGCTGATCTGAGTGGCGCTAGCCTATATACATGTTCAAATTACATTAAAATTACAAAATTACAATTACAATTAGGCCTACATGTAACCACTATTCGTATTCGGTCCGACCGCTACTATTCGGCCGAATACCGAATAGCTTTTGGCCCACTATTCGGCCCCGAAGCGAATACGAAGCAAATGTTCGGTACAGCCCTAATAATAACAATAAAAAACAATTTGACTTTTATCAGGGGGGGGGGTACAGTATACTCTGCACAGGGCCCGACATATCCTAAAGCTGGCACTGATCATCCCATCTCAGCAGTGTTGCCAGAGCTGGGGATTTTTCCCTAGATCTGGGGATTTCGGCCTCCGTCAGGGGTTCTGGGGATATTTTGGACAAATCTGGGGAAATTTGACGATTTTGACCATTTGCATTGAAAATGTATGTATTTTGTGTGCACTGAGCATTAAAAACTATGTTTCTCTTGTTTTCTGCCCTGTATACAAGACAAAATTGCTAAAGCAGAGGTTTTGTTGAGGGCTTTAATGGCACAACATAATACTGCGTTATTGCAAACTGAATGCTGTAAGCAGATATTTCCAGATTGCTCAATTGCTGAAAAAATGTAATTGAAGCGCAATGCTGCCTATGTGATGCACTACAGCATTGCCCATTTTTAGTGGCTTGAAGTAATAAACATTTGTCTGTCATTCATTTGCACTTTTGTGCAAATGTTGCCCGCAATCGCCTACCATCTTGACTTGAAATTTTCGTAACGAATGCCTGCTTCTATTTGTCGCATAGTAGTAAAAGAAAAGGTTCCAGTTAATACAAAATGTAGTTCAGGCCCAAAAACATAAAGTTTTGAAGTTTTGTGAAACACGCTGGCTGTCCCGTGAAGCAGTTATGTGATCTTGACGAAACAGAAGTTATCATTGATTTGTCGACTTAGAAGCCGACTCGCCGACAACTTTGAGTCATTGACAAGTGACAATTTTCAAAAATAACGTTAGTATTTTTGTTTCCACTGATTTGAGGAATATTTTGTTATTAATATAACTGTAAGTAAGTAGGCCTATGTAACTGTTAAATAGTGTTAAAATATCTCATACCTATCAACGGAATGTTAATGAAATTGTGTTTGTATTATCTGGGGATTTCTGGGGATTTTTTTGACTGAATTCTGGGGAAATCTGAAAAACCTCATTGGCAACACTGCATCTCAGTACCGGTATCTCCCGACTCAACCTAACCACTCGTCTACTCATCTCAAGTTCTCCAATCGATCCTAATACCACGCTGCATCTCGGCTCTGATACGACATCATAGGCGTAGACTCTTGGGGGGGAGGCAGCCGGGGCACTTGCCCCCAATAATCGAGATGGTCTGTACATTCAATGCAACAAGTGTAGAATTAATTACCAAATGCCCCTCTCCCCCAATATTTTGGACAAGTTTACGCCAATGAACGACATTCCTTCTGAATTCCATAAATTGTCCGTTCCTCCGTCCGTATTGTTACTCACCCATAATCATCTGCCTAGACTCTTTCAATCGCTCCTCAGACTTTTCACTAAGAGTAGTCATACCTCGTCAAGAATATTTACCGTAGACCACCTGATCCTCCACCTTCCAATCTTTCTCAGTATAAACGAGACCCACCTTAACTAGCAACTCCTCTACCTCCTCTCTCTGGACTTCACTTATATCGCTGGACAACTTCTGTGACTGAACGCAGCGCTCGTGAATAAGATGATGCCCTCCGCTTTGGTTCCAATTGGCGTTTCGATCATGAATTTGGTCATTGCAATTACCATACAATCTAAAGTAGGCATACAACGCCAAGTACCAAATTTCGGCGAGAAGTCGTTGACAAACAATTTTCACATGTAGCCTGAGTCGCACAATACAATCGATGTGATACTCCGTAATCGATAGATGACCTGTATAATTTTTGAAATCCAGCTTCTGGTTATTTAGAGAACTCTTCCATCGATGTTACGATGTTTCTTTTACTGTTGATATTTTGTCTACCATACGTGTAGTGTCCTTGATTATGTTAATGTTTTTTTTTCGTTTACTTTTGACACTTTTGCCTTACGAACAATTTAGGCCATCCCTTTCTCTGTAATATACTACTATGGTGGCCCTATCCGTCTCCAGTGTAACCCAGTACATACTGTTTCGTTAAGTATTATTGTATCAATGTATTTTTGTTTCTCTGGATGGTTACCGAATAAAAAACTGAACTGAACTGAACTGATGTCATATTGGGAAAACAGGAAGAATTGGGTAAAACAAGAATGAAAAATTGCGATGAAACGTGATTTCTTGTGCTAAAAAGCCTAAGCCTCGTAAAATTTAATAATTTTGTCCAATAATTTTTATTATAGGCCTACAGTAGCCTAGTACATCTGCAAAGCTAGCTTAAAATATTAATGCACCGATATTATTATTTCAGGTATTTTAGGACAGTTACTGCGTGGCTAGCCTGTCTCAGTTTCTGTTTACTAAATTTCTATGTCTTCTTAGACATCGTTATTTCAGAGGTAAAACCGTAGTTTACGTTGCTAAATTCTTCTTTGATTATTTACGTTGGATGAGCGATGGAAACATTTCATGCTAAAACTGAAACTGGAAGTTGGATGAGCGATAAAAATAATTCATATCAAAAGTTTAACAAGAAGTTGGATAATCAGCAACGTAAACTATGGGACCGAAACACGGCATTGATTTAGCAACGTAAACTACGGGCCTGAAAACATGTTGAATTTAGCTACATAAACTACAAGAGGGGCTACAGAGAATGATGGACCGCCTGAACATGATCTCAAGAGAATACGAAATGAAAATAAATACCAAGAACACAAAGGTTATGTAGATAAGAAAAGGAGAAGTAACAGCAGTTAGAATAATCATAAACGGAGAAGATATAGAGCAAGTTGAGAGATTTTGTTACCTGGGAAGTATGGTCACACAGGATGCGAAATGCCATGCAGAGATAAAAAGAAGAATAGCCATGGGAAAAGATGCATTCTATGAAAGAAAGGAACCCTTGAGAGGAAAATTAAATAGGAATCTGAAAAAGCAAATGGTGAAGACACTGGTATGGAGTGTGGTCCTGTACGAATCTGAAACATGGACTATAAGGGGGGGGGGGAGAACATAACGCTAGAAGCCTTCGAAATGTGGATATGGCGGAGAATGGGGAGAATTAGCTGAGCACAAGATAAACGAGGTACTGCAAATGGTGGGAGGGTAAAGATCTATGATGAGAACAATTAGAGAGTGTCAAAGAAGATGGATTGGCCATATAATGAGAGGAAATTCCCTGCTACGAGATACCATCGAGGATAGAATGGAAGGAAAAGACAAGAGGAAGACCAAGAACGATGTTCCTAGACTGGATAATGAAGAAAGACAGCTACAGAAAGATGAAAGAAGAGGCTCAACACCGAGAAGAATGGCGCCGTTGGACATACGAGGGCAGAGAACCAAAGAAGAAGAAACTACGGTTTTACCATTTCAGGTTTAGTCTTCGCCTTTTCTTCGTTTCAGAGTTCAAGGCACATTGTTTTGTTCCTGTTTACTGGCGGTTTCACTTTATATGTTGTCTCTTCTTTGTTGTCTCTTGTGCAACATCTTTCCACGTTAATGTGTACCATTTTCTTCCATACAATCCATTATAGCCACAGCCAGAGATTGCAACTCTTGATATTGGAAGTTTTTACAGCCCATCAGACCATAGTAATTTCCTTCTACACGAAGTTATTCACAACTTTCTTTCTCATACTTTTGAGATTTTACATTGAATATGAAGCCAAAACACTACATATAAAATGCTTTTAAAAGGTACTTTATATTTATGTAATTATATTGGAACTGCTAACAGAGTTTAAATTTGAAATGAACAACAGATAGCTTGAAGTGTTTATGCCTCAAGAGTCAAGACACTTTATGTTGCACCGTTTATGTCGGACATTCATTGTTATCTGAGACAGTGTTTCCCAAAGCATGTTCTGTGGAACCCTAGGGTTCCATGAAGGTAAGACAAAGGTTCCGTGATGAAATTTTATGAAAGTGTTGTTTGAATGTGTTGTTACATTATAAATCAGACTCCAAGGTAATGATTAAGGGTTCTGTGAGAAATTTTCATTTAAATAATTTCGAATATAATTTTTACGGATTAAAACTGTATATACCCTGAAAACGGTTTAAAACCATTACTTTTTCTAGCACGGGCAAAATGAAATCATAAGGCAAGCAGTGAAACATATTATAATTGGATATAACGTAATTTTGACATAGGCCTATCAAAGTTAAGAAAACAGTGTGGCATTGTTTTAGTAGTTTTGTATTAAAGTTTAGTTGTTAGATGTTAAAAACGAAATATAGATATCAATAAATGGTGCCTCTGATATAAGAACCCAACCTTCTAGCATCAAACCGAACATCAGAAACAATATCATGAGAAGAAGCAAAAGCACCAGAGGCACATTAATGAAAACTTTACATATTGTCTTTATTGCATTGCAAGGGACTTGATGCAAAGGTTATTAATTAAACCTATATCGGTCTGTTTGCAGACCAGAATATGTTTTTGCACAGAAATTTTGAAGTGCTTAAATTATAAACTTATTGGTGACATGGCAACCAACACTTCATTTTCAAGATTCTCTCTTCATTACCCCATAGTACCTTGACCAATTCTTAAAAACTATGGCTCATTTGACACCATGCTATATTAGGTTTTTGGTGCTAGTTTTCCTGAAAGACAAACTTTTTCTTCTGAAAGAGAAAAAAAATATTTTCATTTGTCAATATATTTTGACATTTTCAAAAATTTTGCACTAGACAACCAATGATTGTCTGTGTGCACTAAGTTACACTGTATATCTACAAACATTTTCCGATAAGATTACAACAGACTGAGTATCATTAAAACTGTTCACTTCTTACTACTACTTCTATGTTTTCATATTATGACTGCTCTGGACAAGCAGACAGCCTTCATTTTGTCCCAGATGTTGAAGTCGTTAGTAGTACTAGAGAGTGGCACGGGGACAGAAAAGTGTCCCCATTCCCACCCCTCATTTGTAGTTTTAACCCCAACCCGTCCCGTCCCTGCAGAACCAAGTCCCCATCCCCTCACCATCCCCACAACCTCCATCCGCATCCCCTCACCATCCCCGCATAATGGATTTTCATCCCCGCAATGTCTCTGCGTCTTAAAAGTAAGAAATATAAACTTGTAACATTATAATTGATAGCATATTATTAAAATCTATGAAATTAACAGACACTAAAAATTCTGCACCTCAGCTTGTTATTTGTGTATTCCGTGAATGAATAGAAGATCATAGTGTCAGTATACTCAGCTGAAAATAAATGAATAAATGAAATTTATGAACTGTGTAACCGTTACTGCGGTATTACCGCAGTTTCCATACCCATCCCCGTGGTAATACCATACAATGTTTCCCCATTACCGTGCTCTTACTGCAATTTTTTTAAAACTCTACCCCATTTCCGCGGGATTCCCGCGGTTACCATGGAATTACCGCGGTAACCGTTACCGTGTCACTCTCTAAGTAGTACTTGGCTGTGCATGGCTAAACTTCTTGACTCTATGCACACAATTTTTTTTGGCCAATAATTGGGGAACATATGTTGATTTATGTACAGAGAACAGTAGTACTTAGCATGTACTAGACTCTCTCATGCAGAACACCAGCATACTAATTTGCAAAAATGTTCCTTCTTGGGAAGATCTTCTGTTGCTCCCCCATTAGCCATAATGGGGGACCCATAATGGGCCATTCAAACAATTGCCAAAAGCTGTCCTGTTTTGAGAACTTCACCCCAACATAAATGTTCTATTAATTGTAATATTATTCACTAGATAGCACCAGCATTCAACATTACTACCAATCATACAATGCACATGTCGAAGGCTTTATTAAACTGAATCAGGAACATCGTATAGTAGCAATCCTATGATGCTTAGAGCTGATGAAGTAGAAACCATGATTTATATTAAAGCAACAAGCTTCACAATTTCAGCAATGAGTGCTAATAGTGAAACTATAGAAATGATAGTGTAAAATGTTCATCAACAATTAGTGACTAGGACTTAAAATGCATTGTTGTTTCTAGCATACAGTTTACAATTATTAAACCAACATACAGATTCAATGCAGTAAAATAAGGTAAAGCTCCCATGTGGAACATGAATTAAATGTCTTTGGTACTTGAGCTTGCACTGGACAAATTCCAAGGTGCTGGAAATGTGGCATCACAGGATTTGCTGCTTAATTCACATTTTGAGCTGGCAACAAATTCTACAATTTGGTCATGGAGACAAGTGTGCATGAACAACTTGACAAAGTTTGTTTATTACACGAAGTCTGATAAACAGGCTCAAACTTGCAATTGTTATGTTGCAAAGCAGGAACATTGTTTTTCACACAAGACCAGCCGCAAGACAAGTGCATTCACTTTTCATTGTACATCTTTGTACGTCAGGCAAATTTTACTTAATACAGACCACCATTTGGATACTGATAAGCCATCGTATAAATGTTAAGGTAACATTACAAGCATTTTTATCTCTTCCAGCAAACAAATTTTGTGTCAGGACTTCTCAGTCCCTTTCTGTGCTCATTATTTTCCATAACACCCTAGTTCTCTCTTGCCATTCATTTCTTCTGACTGACTTTGCATTTGCTCCAAAGTAATGACTCTTAATGCATTCGTGGTGATAATAATTTAGTAATGTTATAGATTAAGTTAGAAGACAAGACTACAGAATAGTGTTTGTTATTAATTTGCAAGGGCTCTAACACAGATAAATGTCTGTTGAACCACATAAAACCCTTGTTATGTTATGTTTGTATGAAAACTGGTGAACTTCAGAATAGTCAAAGTTGCACAATATGTCCTACCATGCGAAAACAGATTTTAGTTTCCTACATTTCTTCTAACTGAATAGTCTGGTGTTCTCTTTATCAGTAAAAGATCTCTACATGGTGTTGTGGTTTAGAACCAATTCTTTCTTCAATGAAGTTACCTTCCGGCCAGAGAAAACTGTTTTTGGCTGGATCTCATTTGAGTTGCATGTTGTCTCAATATCTCTCGAACAGTTCTTGATCCTTCTCGAACCATCGCCCGTAATTAAATCAACTTTACATGTTTAAAGTTCAGTTAAGCTCTTGTAATCCAATCGATATAGACAGATAGAACAGTCACGTGACCAAAATGTCTGACTTACAAGTCATAATACATCTTGTCACTGCATACAACTCAATCGGAATTATGCTACAAAGTTCAGATGCAGTTCTCCCAATTCATGGGTCTCCATCACCACTATGTTGTAGCCTCTAAGGATTCCTCCTCTGTTGGCTTGACAATTCAATTGATGATCGCTTGATGATTTAGTTAACGTCAATGCTGATAACGTAGGTCTACAGGTGTATAATGTCCAAATTGACGGAAAACAATAGCAATTTTCAGAATAATTCCACAGAACACAAGAATTCACAGACTTCCAGAAACATAAGAATCCATAAATCCAACAGTGCTGAAAGAAATACTAACAGGAAACATATATTGCTAGCTGTCTGAGCTGTGTAAGCCCATAATTCTCACATCTCTAACTGAACCCAACAATGTGCTGACCAGTGCACAAGACATCAGTTCTAGTGCACCATGGGCTATCTCATTATTCCAATTAAATTCCAGTCTTTTTCTTTGCGATCGACGTTCATTGTGATGACAATACAAACTAACATAATGAACTTCTGATGATATCTGAACCATCTGGGTGACATTCCTATTGAATTTCATCATACTTCTTGTTTCCAAGTCTACTGTGAGATGAAATTCATAAGCAATTTGGTATGAAATCAAAGACATGATAGCCCAATATTAACTTGGATTTATTCTTGTACACAGAAGTACTAAACTGATAATAACTGCAAATACACATTCTGCACAGTCAAACAGATTTCTACCTGGAGAAGGCTGCAAATATTTTCTGGCTAAGTATTTCACGGTGTCCTTTCATCCAGTATGCATCTTCATGTGTCTTTTTAGATGGTCTGACTGTGCAAATGCTTTGTTGCAGCATAGGCATTTGTACGGTTTTTCTCCGGTGTGGGTCCTCGTGTGCTTCTTAAGGTAATCGGCCAATGCAAACTCTTTGTAGCATACCTGACACTTGAATGGCTTCTCCCCTGTATGGGTTTTCATGTGCCTTCGTAGATGATCGACCTGTGCAAATGCCTTGTGGCAACACTGACACTCATACGGCTTCTCCCCAGTGTGCGTTCGTATGTGCTTCTTCACATAATCCACTTGTGCAAACTCTTTGTAGCATATCTGGCATTTGTACGGCTTCTCGCCAGTGTGCGTTCTCATGTGACGTCGTACGTGATCAGCCTGAACAAATGCTTTGTGGCAAAACTGACATTTGTATGGTTTCTCTCCCGAATGAGTTCGCGCGTGCTTCTTCAGATAGTCAACCTGCGAAAATTCTTTGTAACACAGCTGGCATTGGTAGGGCTTTTCACACGTATGTGTTCTCATGTGTCTTCGAAGGTGATCCACCTGTCCAAACGATTTTGGACACAGTTGACACTTGTGCTTCTTTTCTTTCACTGGCTTTTCTTCTGTCACACAGTTCATGTTTTGTCTGCCAGGCAGGATGCCACCAAGGAGAAAGTTTCCGCACAGGAAATGCTTATAGACAGTGGTGTTCATCATAATTAAAAACAGTTATCTGGCAGTATAGGCTTAAAAGTGGCAACAGTCATTTTTCGTGTGTTAATGATTATCTCTATAGTAGCTCAATTCATGGTTTCCTATGTGTTGGGTCATTTTCTTAATGGTTTTCTCCTTTTCTTGTTACTTCTTGCTGCCAGTTATCATCTGGTATCTGCTCTTGGTCAGGCTTCTCTGCAGATTCTCAATTTCTGTGCTTGATCTTTTGTTTAAAACTGTTTCAAGTCATCAAACTGCTTCAATTTCTCTACCACAAAAATAGATCACTTATTAATTAGTAAAATCTTTAAATTATTAAAATACTGAAATGCTATAACTAATTTCTATGACAAATTAAATAGCTGGTAGCTTCTATTAATGATTTCACTTTTAATAGACTTTAATGCATGACAGTCAAAGTCTAGTACGCAAGATGGGCTATCAATCCAGTGGATGGGGGCTTATATATCTATGGTAGCAAAGCCGGCAAGCAGCTATATTACTTGTTTACTAGAGGGCTGTGCGTCCAATTGTTTTAAGCCTGTGGGCGGCCCTGATTAGTTTCATAGTAGATCTGCCTCTGGTTCTACTGCATTAGCGTAATTAGCTCATTTCAGCAGTTATGGTATGGCTCTAGTTCAACATTGGAAATTGCTCTTAGTAATATGTGATTCAGTCAACAACTCATATACCATACTATCTTTATTTCAAGAGCACATCGTAATGGTAGGATCCCTACACAGAAAGAGCCACTCAGCCTCTGAAAGAAAGATGGGAAAAGCCCAGATGGTGTGACACTTATGCCATGGTCACAGTGACAGTGTCTGGCATGGCACAGTAGATGATACTCCCTCTACTTCTCATCTAGCTCACACATCAATCACAGCGGTGTTAAAATCTGTGAAGTATGCCACCATCACTGTTGCCAACAACTTTGTGGTACCTTGTCAGCCTGCAGTATGTACTAATAACGTGATCATATATGGTCGAAAGAATGGCAGATACTGCTTAATACAATAATCCTAAGATGAGATATATAATGAATGGAAACCCACTGTATGTAATAGAGAAGAAAAAAGATCTGGGTCAGTAACATTAAAGATTGTCCATAATGTCACTGGGAGGAAAGCAAACATGATATTGAAAATGAATAAATACACTACTAGTAAAGGAGCAGGAAGTTATTCTGACACTGTACAAGGCTCCAGTCTGTCCAAACTTTGCAATATTGCACTCTATATGGCACCTAAATCAGCTACTGAAGGACATTTGGTTAAACAGGAGGACAGAAGAGAAAAGAAATTACTAAAGGATTTGATTCATGCTGCTTGCAGAAAGACTCGAGACATTGAGACTCAAAAGCAGGGAGATAAAAATGAACAGAAGTGACAATGTAGACTGTAGAAACCTTTAATATTTGGAAAGGCAGCACTGATCACATGAGAAAGCTTAAATGCCAGTAGGATGTGGCATCCTTTAGAGATTAACGACTGAGTTACAGGTAAGTAGTTTGATTAACGACTGAGTTACAGGTAAGTAGTTTCTTTTTAATGAAGCTGTGTCATAACAGAGATTTTAGCATCGCCCTTATGCACCCTGTCTCAGGACTGGCACCACCTGAACGGAGGTGGCAGATTACTCATTGAGCTTCAGAATTGAGATAGTTGGTTATGTAGATAACAGTTCTTCCACTAAAGGTACTTTATTTTGAGGAATTACTCAATTCTCAAACAGACTGAACACGTCTAAAACGGTTCATAATAAACAAAGAATTTCTGTTCTTGTAAATATTCTCATAATATATTGGTTAAACATAGTTTACGTTGTTAAATTCTTTTAGGTTAGGTCTGTTGTCATTCAGATCACAATGCGTTACGACTGGAATTGGTATGTTAATTTTTCCGCCATTTGAGGATAACTTGGGAACTGCCTGTACAATGTACATCTGTGGCTGATGTTGATTGTGACTGGAGCCTCAGCCACTTTCTCGAGTGCCATGTTTGGGAAATGCAAGGAGCAAATTATAACGGTGCCCCAGACATAAAGCATGACAGAACATTTGTTGTTCAGCAATGGAAACTACGGGATTAGAAACATGGTATTAATTTAGCAACGTAAACTGCGGTTTAACCATATTATTAATATAAAAATTTACGAAAAACAATTTTATGCTATACTAATTCCACTGCAGTTGTATCAACTGAAAGTAATCGACAGATGGGGTGCCCACATTTCATAGTAAACACATTCATTGTTATTCAGTTTCTGTCCAACGCCCAGAATAACTGATCTTAGGAAAACACTTTATAATGGTCGAATTCAGGTCGACTTCATCATTGGCAAAAAATTACCTGTGTTCCAAATGTCACAACACTAACCTGTAATGGAGAAACGACAGTCAGATAAATTACAGGCGATGGGATATAATTTAAGAACGAAACAAACTAACGAACAGCTTCAATCCGACAAAAATTCTTCTTACAAATAGTTCGATTGCCGATCCTCTTGGGGAACTGGGAACTTAGCTTATTGTAATGATGTCCTTTGTTAATATTATGAAAAAATGGCAGGTGATTGAAAATTTTTTAATGGTTGTACACATAATTAAGTTTGAATGACAACTATATTACTGACACCTAGCGAATAAAGCAAATCTGACGCGATATATATCTAATAATAATAATAGTAGGCCTAGTAGTACAGATTTGAGTGGAATGAGTGCCATAGTTTGTAGACTGCCAGATAAATCGATTCAACGATTCAGAAGCACTTGGAGCAGGGAGACCAGTCCAGATAGGCCTGTGTGAAAAGTTCAGTCTTTAGATTTTTCTTGAAGGTGTTTATTTGGGATATTATTTACGCTATTATTATTCGTTCAAAGTTATAACGAAAGCGTCATGACAAAAGCTCTTTTAAGTTAAAACCAAAATAATGCGCTCAATATAATTAGCCTAATTAAACGGGTCTTACTTTAAATGTAATGTCATCCAAATCTCGAAAAACATCAGCGCTACACAAAAGTTACGTTAGAGAGACTAACTCTTTCACCATCGCGTATCAAATCCGCAAGACCCAGATGCAGGGACGTCTATCCCCCCTAAGTCATTGGAGCAACGTCCCTTTTCCCTCTCTTCTCCCCCTTCCCGTTCCTTCCCCCCCCCCCCTAAAATGGTGGCACACACACTGACAGATCTTCCCCCCTATTTTGTGGATGGAGCATTTGCTCCAAGGTTTCTATGGTGTAGACGCCCCTGTATGAGCTCATGGTCTTTCCTTATCTCTTATATGCTAGAGCTTGAAAACCATTCTTCTCATATGTTTTAGTGTCTTCGAGTTGGGAATGTATCTTAGGAATTCCTAAGGTGTCATACAAATCTACAATCACAAACTAGGCCGACAGTTGCAGAAAGTGCATCGTTGGCAGTTGGTACCATCTTTCACCGCCAAGGTGTAACCCTACTAACTTTCACGCGGAGGCGATCGATTGTGTACAATTATGTGCGTCACAGGACGCAGTCATAAGAGGATGACACAGGACCTGGTGTGACGCCAGATAATTGTTTCTGTGGCGACGACGATTCCACTTGTGTTGCCAAACAACATATTGAGGCAGAATTTTACGTGTGCTGTTGGGTTTCTAGTAAAATTTGAAATGAAACAGTATTCTATCTTACCAAGTGGGAAGGCAGAAATACACGCATTCACTGAAGCTGTCTGTACTTGGACAATGAAACTGAAGACAAACTGTTTTGACGGACGACGTGACATCAAACGACATCCTATGCCATAGGTCACGTGATCCAGTCACTGCTTTCCTCCGGTCTCAAGTTGCCTTCACACCAGCAGATCGACGTCTCACGCCGTGTAATCATAAAGCTACCTAGCTGTTTATGTCGCTATTAGTTCACATCAGTGCGCAATCTTGCGTAACAGGTGAACAAAAGCAGCTCCAACAAGGTCAAAAGCTATCACGCAATGGTAGATTATAAAGTCCATGAACCCAGCAGCCACCTGGCTTCGTCTACCTACGGCTCTCACTCGCTCACGATGAATCGAATATTTGACTTATTCGACATTGGCACGCATATGAGCTATTAACATCTGAAAATTAGAGCCCTGCGCCAACGTAAAAGTGTCGGCGGCGGCGCGCCGGTCATTTTGGGTCGGCGGCGGCGGCGCGCCGACGAACAAAAATCGGCAGCGGCGTCGCCCACAAAATGTCGGCGTCGGCGCGGCGTGCCCTAGTCAGAAGCATGAGTCACTATGAGAGTTGAAGAGCCGTTGGTCCTGTGACCAGTCGAAGGGCCAAGTTCTCTAAAGCCACTCCATCACACTGAAGCTCAACTACATACAAAGGGACTGACAGAGAAGACACCTTCAGACATTTGCCTTACAAATGTGAACATACTTGATTACACTGCACATCTGCATAGGTATTGGCAAATTGTAATCACATGAAGCAACATGCATTTGCATATTGCACGAATACACTTGCATATGCACTGATACAGTACCGGTATAGGCCTACACACCAAGTCACATGGCAGAGGCCGGATAACAGCATCCTCCCAGTGAGAGGCTGTTGTCAAGCCATGAAGTGAAATGTATATATGTAGCTAGTGGCCTCACCCCTATTAAGTTTATCAATGAATTTACCAGGTGGTCTGTTGCCCGTTTGAATTGGTGCTTTGCCATTTAAGGTCTCCATATTTAGACCATTGTTTCTATCAGACTGAAAAAGAACATTCTTGATACTATACGTACTAAGTCAAAACCTTTCTCAGCTGATATTGTTTACTTGAAAAGATTCCAGCCAAAAGTATTAATCAATTAATTATTCCTTCCGTCCTGCAGGAATTAGTCAAATGGCATATCTTGATATTAATATCACATAAACTCCTCTAACCTTACAACATTAAGCCCAAAATTTACACCATTGTAATAAGACAACAGACATTAAAGACTACAAGCAATAAGTTATGGAAGCTGTTCTACAGTTATTTTAGTTCGTCTGTTTTTCTTTCTTGTCAACTAGTACATCCCAATTCACAATCACCAGCATGCAAGTGAACTTATGTTTGCTATGGTAGCTGCAAAAGTCAACGCGAATTGGTGATATCATATAGCATTGACGACACCAATTCGTGTTGCCGATCAAGTTTCGCAAAGAAACCGAGAAAAATAAAATGAAGTAAGTAAGTACTGTTCCAGGGAGTTGTGGGCTGAAGTGAACAGGCTGCGAGGGTCTGGTCGCGGCCTGGCCGCCACCCCCGATAACATTACAGCTGACTCCCTGAACTTACATTACGGGTCTATTTCCGATGACCAACATTACGTCCGACCTCGGCCTAAGGCTACAGCCGTCGGAAGTGACGACCTGTTCATCGAAGAATACTCTGTCTTCCGCATGCTGGAGGCTGCCGGAAGGACCTCAGCTGGACCTGACGGAGTGCCACCTTGGCTATTAAGTAGAACTGCTGCGGCTATGGCACTGCCAATTGCGGCTCTCTTCAACCTTTCCATTGGAGCAGCGTATATTCCTCCTCAGTGGAAGATTAGTTGCATCACTCCTGTCCCAAAGGTTTCCCGCCCGAAGACGGAGGCCGATTACAGGCCAATCTCAATCACTTCAGTCCTCTGTCGTATACTTGAGCGGATCGTGGTGCGCAAGTATTTCTATCCGATGTTGACGTACGAACAGAACAACCGCGACTTTCAAGATCAATATGCGTTTCGGCCCACCGGGTCTACTACTGCCGCACTTAGTTCATTAACGCACCAACTCACTGAAATGCTGACGTCCAGCCCCTATGTACATCTGATAGCGCTGGATTTTTCAAAAGCATTTGATACGGTGAGGCACGACTATCTGGCTGAACAGATGGCGGACTTACCCATTCCCGACGTTGCTTACAATTGGATCATTGCGGCCCTCCACCAACGACAACATTGCACTAAGTTTAAAGGAATTACCTCTGCGGCGATTGAAATCAACTGCAGTATTGTCCAGGGATCAGGAACTGGTCCGATACTGTTCCTAACAGCAATATCCAAACTTAAACCTAAACATCCAACTAACCGGATACTCAAGTACGCTGACGATACCTATCTCCTGGTTCCTGCTGCCAATAGCAACCTGATAAACTCGGAAATCAGGCACATCGAGATCTGGGCTGCGAGATGTAATCTGAAGCTTAACCAAGCAAAGACCCAGGAAATGGTTGTCCGTAAGCCGAGAAGAAAACTGAATGAAAACCAGCCGATGGAGATTCCTGGTCTTTCCAGAGTCAGAATCATGAAGATTTTGGGTGTCACGCTCTCCGATGACTTCTGCTTTGACGTGCATGTTGATAATCTATGCACTGGTGCAAGACAATCAATGTATGCATTACGGATCCTAACTACTCATGGACTACTTGGCCCCTCAATGTACGATGTGGTGACAGCTACCACAGTGGCAAGGATGACGTACGCTGCGTCCGCTTGGTGGGGTTATGTGGGGCAGAGGGGACGTGAGAGACTACAGGCAATATTTAGGAGACTGATTAAAGCTGGTTATCTTCCTGTGGACTACCCTAGATTCGAACAATTGATCCGTACTGCTGATTCTAAACTTTTCACGACCGTCCTTACATGTCCTACACATGTGCTTCATGTGCTATTACCTCCTGTTAAGCATACGGGTTATACTTTGCGACCCCGTGTTCATAATCGGGTTCTCCCGACTGCTGACAGTCTAGCTCGTAAATCTTTCATAATTAGGATGATTTTCACCGGAATATAGGCCTTAGTACTTTAATCTGGACGTGATATACATGTGTAAACCAAAATGCGGTTAGCAGTTGGATTAATAAAGGATATACTTACTTACTTACTTACTTACAAGATGGTCATTTCCATTTCGCACAAAGGCAACAATTTATCGCAATATCAGTCAAAACATGAAAAATGCAACAATAGCAATTAAGCATATCAAACTGGCATCGGCGGAGCGCCGACAGATTGTCGGCGGCGGCGGCGGCGCGCCGACAAACAAAAATCGTCGGCGGCGGCGCCCACGAAATGTCGGCGGCGGCGGCGCGGCGCGTTCGGCGCAGGGCTCTACTGAAAAGTGGTAAGTGTCATGATAGCTTGTTGAATAGGCTACTAAAGGTGCAGGCTGTTATTTTACGTTAGAAAAGGTGGCTGTGCGTATAATCAAGGGTGACTGGCTTACTTCTAAAACAAGAAATTATTGGATGAGATAGGCGTGTCTTCATTTGCACTGAGAGGCAAAACGGTAGCCCAAACATTGGTAGAACTCTTCGAGCGATCTTTAAAATGTGGTATCTGATACTTAAATGAATGAAAAAGAAAAGACAGCTGAAGTTATTCGGTGAGTGCTTGGCTTAACAATGATACTCTGATAATATAACTATAGACCTAGGCCTGATCATATTAAAATTCTTCAAACGATGAGAAAAAAATAAGATGTATATATCAAAACAATCAATATAGCGCCTTTTAAATACTTCACCAAAGCGCTGCACACATGGCTATATGAGTATTTTATATGACTGATCTAAACAAGTGCGTTTTAAGACAGTTTGAAAACGTTTGATGCACAGAGCTGAATGCAGCAGATCGTAAATACAATGAAAGACTATTCCACGAATAATTATGGTCCAATACACGATGGGGCAGTCTTGTTTTCAAGACCTTAAACCTCAAGACCTAGACCAAGACCGAGACTTTGAACCTCAAGACCAAGACCAAGACTTTGAACCTCAAGACCAAGACGTTGAACCTCAAGACCAAGACTTTAAGCCACAAGACCAAGACCAAGACCGAGAATTTGAGCCTCAAGACCAAGACCAAGACTTTGAACCTCAAGAACAATTCGCTTGGATTTTCTGATCAAGACGTGACCTGCAGAGAATTTCGAATTCGTATTGACAAATGTCCTTCATGCGAAATGTTATTCCAAATGCCTGTTGCATTTTATAAAAACCAATTCGCTCAGAATTTTCTGGCCAAAAACGTGTCCTGTTTGAAATCATTTCATGGTAAATAACCGGAAGTCAAAATAATTGTCCAAAACAACAGTACAACCTCATTCACACCGTGTAAATACTAAAGCTATTGTATTAGTAATTATTGGATTCTTTTAAAAATTCATGCATTTTGTTAAATGACTGTTCATATTGACAAAAGTCTTGGTCTTGATCCTGCAAGACCAAGACCAAGACTTTGAACCTCAAGACCAATACCAAGACTTTTAGTCTCAAGACCAAGACCAAGACTTTTAAGAACGAACTCGAGTGCACTCGAGAACAAGACCTTGGTCTCGAGGACAACAAGACTGCGATGGGCTCGAGTTGAAGTGCGGAAGCGCGGCACCTGCATATCTCCACTGCTTGTAGAGCGCAGCGATCGCCGACCAGGTTGACTTTAAACTGGAACACAGAGCTCCCCGATGTATGCCGGAGCAGAGATTTAACCGGATAGTAATGGGGAGTAAGTACGATATCTTATTAATAATTCCTATATTCTTAGCTACTTTTTGAGAAATATTATTAATATGCGCCCTCCATGATAGATGCTGGTCAACATAAACGCCCATAAACTTCGTAGAGTTCACTTTAGATATAGATATTCCTTCGATTTTCAAGGTAATGTCTGTGAGATTACCTATGTGATTTGAATATTATGAATTTGTCTTATCTATGTTAAGAGTGAGCCTATTTGCTTAGAACCAGTTGCTGACTAGTCTTAATTCAGAGTTAATAGTATCCATCAGAATTTGTCATGAGTCATGAGAAAAAAATATATTGGTATCATCCGCAAACAGGATAAAGTAAAGAGTATTAGAAAAGATAGCCAGGTCGTTTATGTATAGGAGGAACAGTCCGAGGTTTGAACCCTGAGGGACCCCAAAGCGAATGCACCCAATCTTCGATAAAACTCATTGCACATAACTCTTTGGGTACGATTATCAAAGTAGCTACGGAACCATTCCAATTGGGAGCCCTTAATCCCCTTATACCTTAGTTAGCCATTTTTTTTAACAATATGGTGTGATCAACCGTGTCGAAGGCTTTTGCCAAATCGATTAATATTCCTACTGAATAGCTACTTAAAATTGACCATCGTTGTCAATTGCCCTCGAGATCCTGTCCTCCATATTATCAGTTGAGTGACCTTGCTGAAAACCATGTTGCGTTTGATGTATCAAGTTGAGCTTATTAATATAATAACTAAGTCTGTCGTATATTATTTTTTCAAAGTATTTAGCAAAGTAGGGGCGGACCGAGATTGGTCTATAATTGGCAGGGTTATCTTTCTCACCTTTTTTTAAAATAGGAATAACTTTGGCCATCTTGATCTTATGGGGGACCATTCCATTTACGAGAGAGCAGTTGATGATTGCCGTTAACGGATGAGCTACCAAAAATAGGTTCGGGGTGGATATATAGGGATCAATTCCATCAACGCCTGTATTATGTGTTTTTTAAGTAGCTACCAATTTTTAAAATTTGCTCAAGTCAAGGTTAGACCCATAGAATTTTGGCGCGGTGGTGGCAAGTATTCATCAAAGGAAGTGGGAGGATTTTGAATGTTGCTGGCTAAATCACTAGCTAGGGCCTATACTAATAAATTAATTGTTAAAGTTATTCGCAATTTTCTCAATATCCTCAACCTTGTTTCCGTTTACTCTCAGGGAAGCCACTTTCAGTTCTCTATCTTCTAGTTGCATACCTGTTCTAATTAATTTCCAGGTCATTTTTAGATCATTATGATGTTTGTAGAATTCGCATGTATAATAATTTCGTTCTGCATAGTTTCTAATAGTTTAAATCTTATTTCTATATTCACAGAATTTCCGTTTATTTTGTGAAGTAGGGGTTTTCAGGTACCTGACATATAGGAGGTTTTTTCCTGCAGGATTTTAGGAGGCCGGTAGTCATCCATGGTTTCTCAAATTTTACCTTCCGGGTCCTAGAATCGGTCCTGACTGGGAAAGTATTGTTGTAGGCCTGGATATATTCCCCAATGAATAAATAAAATACTTCATTAGTTAGTAAAAGTAAAGTAAGTATATTCTTTATGCTGACAAAACGCACTCTGGTGTACATTACATGTAAATTAACAGTTTACAAGTTACAATTTCCGGTTTAATTCAAGTACAACATCCTATTCAAGAAAGTCTTTCTCATTAAGCTATCAGCTTTAGGTAATATCCGGTCATGTTTTCTTGGCCGACGGGTATATACAGTTTTTTTCTTGAAGGTAAAAACCCATGCATTGCCCTGGTGACAAGTCTTCAGCACTGGTTCCTAGTTTACCTCCGTTAGGGCTAGTTTGAAATCAGAAAGGCCAACTGCATTTAGTGTTCTGTTTTCCCCGTAGCAGTGATCCTTGTTGGGGGAATGTCCAGAGAAAACCGAGCATAAATCGGGAGATGGTCTGATATGTCAGAGATAATGATAGAGGAGTACAGCAGCTTGGACCAGTCACTGCTGAAGATGCCAATTAGTGTGCGAGTGGTGGGAGTGATTCTGGTGGGTTTAGTTATAACGGGAAGATAGTAAGAATAAGGACAGAGATCTTGTCTGGAAAGAGACACAAAATAGCCATATTTTGGTTACATGTTAAATTCACTAATTCGATAAGCAAGAAAATTGTTGCAAGTTGTTGTTTGGAGCAAATCTTTAATGTTTCTATATCACAGATATATATTTGATATTCCACTAATATGTAAATGCAGCAAGTGCTTTGGTCCATATTAGGTGTGTGACAACTCCTGGTCCACTTGAGCTACTAATCATGGGCGACTATACAATATATACTATAGTTAATATTTCGCAAGCGTTTCAGAACCTCCACTCTGCTTCGAACTTAATTAAGCAACACGTCTCCTTCCAAACTCATGGAATGGGTCATACATCTAACCTCCTCATAGCTCAGTACAACTTGTGCGCTGGAAAACATTTCTCCATCAGAGTCAAATTTGCCTGACACTGCCGTTAACGATCAGATTTCGTTCCATCAAAAACCGCCGCCTTCTGACGCCCTTATAGCAAACATTGCGAGAAGGGCTTAATCTATCACCCTCCAAAGCTGACATCCTTGTTTCCCATATGGTCATGCCTGAGGCGAACAGCTACCTTACTTACCACTCAACTAAATTCAACTGTACCTTAAATCCTGGACAATTTCTACAAAATCTAAGAGGGTTACTATTTCCTTCGAAGCCCTGTTGCAACTCGGATATAGCTGTCGACAGAAGGTCACGCAGTTGGCTTGAAAGGTGTTTACTTTACCCCATGAGTGTTTCCATGTGTTGCCATGTGGATGGATAGCACATACATGTCTAGACTTGTTACACACAGCCACGTAACTGCGTATAAGAGATTATAACTAGCATAGAAGTCAGTGAAGTGCAGTCTGAGAGACAGATGTGACAGGTACATCATTTGACTATTAGAGATTTAACATCGAAGTAGAGGAGTTGCGTGACTTCAAATTATGATGCGAGGAATAAATAGCACAACAATGCGTTTCAAAGAGTGTAATCTGAGAGTGTCTGTTGGATGGCTTTATGAGGGGGATAGAGTAGTGGTAACACTCATGGCCAGGAGAGCATAAGGTACGCGGATCGACTCCCGTATCCCCCTCTAGGGCGGCGCCTTGCATGGCTGCCAAACCGTGTGTTTAATTAAGATATTGATTATACTTTGATGTTTCAATGTGATCTTACTGCGTCTGTCGGTTTGAAATAATAAAGAATATAATTATTATTATTATTATACCTGGCTAATCGTACAAGTGTTTGCATTGTCTTTTGTCGTCCACTGACTTCAGAATTCAAGTAGCTCTTATCTTATCTATGGCTGATCTATAAAACTCAGCGTTTACCAGTGTAATTCTGTTCTAACAGCATCTACAAGGCCTGATAGTATTAGTCAGTACAGGTACACACTTGCATGATTTGGGTTGATGCGATTAGGAGTAGTAAAACTACTTTTTGGACAGTAACCGTAAGTGTTTGAAATCCAACTCAATATAACTAATTAACGAGAAGGTGAATATCTTATTTAAGCCTTTGTAGAGTTCACGCCTATTGTTATCTTGCCAAGATAAAATTAAATTATTGCATTCCAATAACATCATAAATTTGTGTCCAATTTCATATCTTTTTATTTTTTATTTTATGTTTCATGTTTTTCATTCTTTACGTTTTTATTGTTTACGAGGCATGTACACCATAGTGCGGTAATGCAACTGGTCTAATAAAGAATATTCTCACTTACTTACTTACTTACTTTGAATAATAGTACAAGAAACTGAGAGTACAGTAATTGATTAAAGTAAAAAATGTCTGAGCATCACTTGACGTCATCATCCTCATGCTCGTCTATCTATCACCCCCGGGCTTCCCACTCAAAACTGTTAGTCTCACCTTTTCAATAACCTCTACTCTGACTCATTTGATCCTCCGACTTTCAATTCTTCTCGCCCTAAACGACAGGTGCTCTAGCTGTCTCCTCTCTTGATATGCCCCCACCCCACCCATGGTAACCAGACTCGGACCTTTTTAAACTACTTTTTGGAAATCCCCTCTGATTTAACACAACGCTTTTGAATAGGCAGGTGCCCTGTGCTTGGCCTTCGAAGTGGAGATTTAGAAGTTTTAAAATTCCGATTACGATTACGACGTGGATTGACTACATTTCGCGACTTTTTGTAAAAATATAACATTTTGGCCTAATTTCTAGAGTTGCATATATTGTGGCAAAAGCTGCAACTGTCAAATCCCATCGTGCATTGATACTTTCTAATTGATTCTATTGCAAAATTATATAAACTAGTAATAATAGGCCTCTTCTAAATCACCACGTAATTGTACAGAAACCAGCTGTTCGTACTTGTAACCATAGGCGTAATTTGTGGGGGGTACGAGGGGTACCCGTACCCCCCACTTTTTGGACTGGGGGGTACTGTACCCCCACTTTTTAAACAATGTCAATCAATATTTTTGTTATTGTGCCTTCCCAGAGAATGCAGTCTCCGCCAAAGTGCGAAAGTACTTAGATACACATGTAAACCGAGAGCCAAAATTAATGAGAATGCTGACAGAGAATATGTTCAAAATGGCCACCATGCGAAAAGCGAAGTGGAGAAGAAATTTGTACCCCCCACTTTTTAGACCAAAGTATTGGTACCCCCCACTTTTTAGACTAAAGTTACGCCCCTGCTTGTAACTGCAGATAGTGATGGAGGGTTTCTATCGAGGAGGTCTTTAAATACCCTGGCATCTTAAAGTTGAACCGCATTACGAACTGTAATTTTTTTTTCAGGTACCGCTAATAAAAACAAGTTATTAGAGTCAAGGAGTCTTAGTTATATTAGAACTGCTTCGAAATTTAAAGACCATTACACAATCTTGAATTGTCATCATGTGTAAGACCATTTTCTGTTATTACGACTCCACTATCTGTATAGAATCGGTACCTCATCTTATTCAACTGTCCACTCAGAACCATTTTAATTAAGCCACTCATTAAAATCATTAAACTGGAGTAAAAGTTCATTAGTATCAATTATTGCTATTGAACAAGAATTAACTTTATATACATTTCTTAAATATATCTGCAGAAAAAGAAATTGACTTGCGCATGCAACCTAAGCAACCCGTCTAAAAATGCACTGCAATTTATTCATAAGAGCATTGTCCTGGAAGAAATACTGTTGTTGCTATGTCACCCATAAATGGATTATACGGCGAGTTTCTTCTTCAAGTATCGCGGTGGCGAGCGGTGTTAGGTTCAGGGACAAAATTTTGAGATGACTTTGTACATGAGATGCGTGGGCAAGACACTTGTGTTACAAATAAATATAGCCCAGCCTTTAGCACTAATAAGATAGTGAAAACAAAAGAATGTAGTGTAACTGTGTAATGAAGCTATAGAAAAAATCTACATTTATGTAAAATATTATCTTCGCCTTTCCCATTTTATTACACATCTGCAAAGCAGTGGAACCACTTGAGTTACTTGGTGTTCTTCCAGTAGCAGCAGTATTCGACTTTTGCGATTGCTTGTGTTATATCTGTAACCAATTCTTTACTGACACTCGATAAAGTCTTACTAAGTTTCTGTTTCAGTTGCTGCGTTTATTAGCCAAACTCAGTCTTTATTGGTTTCTGTATGTTTCAAAATGTATCCAGAAACGCGTAATGACCGATAATATTTCAATTTGGGAGACCTTTTCAGTCGATGCAGGGGTTCTAGGGCAATTCGGAGCCGGACAATTGGGAGCGGACAGTTCGGAGCGGACAATTCGGAGACGGGCAATTCGGAGCCGGGCAATTCGGAGCGGATAAATTGAGCGGACAATTCGGAGCCGGGTAATTCGGAGCCGGGTAATTCGGAGCCGGGCAATTCGGAGCGGATAGAATAGCGTCTAACCATGATCGCCATTCAATCAAAACTACTATGCATAGCAAACAAGTCACGAATTAAAAGTTTAAAAAGTTCTTCAGTTTCATTATTCTAACCATGATCGCCATTCAATCAAAACTACTATGCATAGCAAACAAGTCACGAATTAAAAGTTTAAAAAGTTCTTAAAGCTGCGGAGTGAAATTGCTGTGAAATGTAGGCCTACTAATGTTTCAATTGATTGTATAAGACCACGCTGTTATGCATGAAAATCTATTCCATGTTACCCGGTACGTTGTAAGTTTCATTAGTCATTTAAGTTTATGTTGTGGCTGCATCCGCGCAGGTACTCGATGCATGTGCGGTTACCGTAATCTAATACCACACTTCGCAGTCGACGGTCCAAATCCCTATATTTTTTCTTTCTCAGAGGAGGATCTTCTCCTGCAATTAGCCGCTCGACATTCAGTTGATTGATACTCTGCTCCCTTTGCAATTTGACAACTAATCGCGGAAGAGTGGGATGAGCGATCTGAACGGACCGTGCGAATGCGTTATGCCAACCCTCGACTGCGTTGTTGGTGCGAGGATTTTCTTCACGGACAGCTTCATAGCAATCCCAAATGTCTGAGTGGAAACGAGCAGCATTTCTGCGTCGTCGCACTCGTCGTCCAATAAAAGTATCTTCGAAGTAGGTCAGCAGTGGATCTACTTCTGGGAATGTGTCAAGTCTTGTTAATTCTTCATACGCCGCTACTTTGTCGCTGGTTGGTACAAATGCCAGAGCCACTAGCATGCGGATGTGCATCGCATACTCTGGCTCGTTGTTATACCTGGAAGCATACCCTAACTCCTGAACCTTACGCCAGACACACTGTCCAAAGTGGAAATGGCAACCATGAATCTCTGTATTGTAGACACTGACGAAAGCATTCATTGCAGCCTTCTCAAAATCGGTTATGACGGTTGTGGGTTGTAATCTTGGCTCAATCTCTAGTAATTTCGTTAACAAAGCAGTGTATGTAGCTTCCAGCTTATTTGGAAGTAAAGCGAAAACGCATGGGATATTGATGCCATTACGTGTTCCATGAATGGTATAGAGCTGAGTGTATCCAACGGGACTAACCTTGAAGGTGCCGTCTGCAAACCAGACTTGACAACTGGCGAGGAAATTCAGATCTTCGTCGGCTGCAAACAGCATAAAATCCACATCATTTCGCAAGAAGGGTTGACCGTTTAAAGTATTTCGAAGTTCGGGTGGAAGATTGTCGTCGTCGACCTGAGGTGGAAGCTGCCGATATCTTCTTATGTTACGTTTGATGGTTTCTGTTTTCGGTACAGTCGCTTGCGCTGACGTACTCAAATTCCCCACAGCTGACTGCACAATCGCTCTGGCTGGTTCTTCGGAATCACCTGCACGTCTCTTGATGCTTGATCGAAGTCGAACCATGTCCAGTTTCCCGGTAGGTGCTGCGTGTGAATGTTCAGATGGCGACTTCACTATCTCCCCATTTGCTGTATGGCAGCGACCTCTACAAGTACGATCAGAGCATCTCCATATCTCCTTCTGTTCCGTTTTCTTGTCAACATGATAAAGGTAACCTTCGTAGGTTAGCATTCTTTTACCCTTCTCGGATTCCAAAAATTGTACAGCCATTTCTAAGACCGACACTATGCCTAGTAAATACTGTAGCGTAACTACCCGGGGCAAGGCTACTGACCAGGATGGCCCTTCCCAGGTATCAGCGTGTCAACTCCTATGTCCGTGGTTCGGCTTCACTTAGTCAAGCTGAAGGCTTCAGACTCTGGTTCAGTTCAATCGTTTTATTCGGGTGAATCAAGTGACAGTTACAAATCGTCAATGTACAATAAACCGCAAGTTCTACTGAAGAAGATTGTCCGCCACTACAATTCGCAGTTGAAACCGTTCGCTACTCACGCTTGACAGTCCGTGTATTGCAACGCTTGAAGTCCGTGTACCGCAACGCTTTACCGTCCGTGTATCGCAACGCTTGCGACGCCAAGTTCGCCAGGCGACGACGTGGATCCCAGTCCAGCTTGCAATCGCTTCCGAAGCGCCACGCACTTGTCACCGCCGACGACGACTAACTTCGCTACTCGACGACTAAGTTCGCCCGTCCGCTCGAGTGTCCTTTCCGGTCGAGCGCCGACTGTTTCAGAGTGCGTCCGACGCAGTGCTCTGACCGAGAGTGCCTGCTGACTGTCCTTGTCTTCTCCTTATATAGTGTATCGATACAGGGTATCGATACAGGGTATCGATACAGGGTATCGTGTATCGAGGCTGGCTGGCAGGTATCGTGTATCGTGTATCGATACAGGCTGGCTGGCAGGTATCGTGTATCGAGTATCGATACAGGGTATCGTGTATCGTGTATCGATACCTGCGGGTATCGTGTATCATGTATCGTGTATCGAGTATTGTGTATCGTGTATCGTGTATCGATACAGGGTATCGGGTATCGTGTATCGTGTATCGATACCTGCGGGTATCGTGTATCGTGTATCGATACCTGCGGGTATCGTGTATCGTGTATCGTGTATCGATACCTGCGGGTATCGTGTATCGTGTATCGTGTATCGATACAGGGTATCGTGTATCGAGTATCGTGTATCGTGTATCGATACCTGCGGGTATCGTGTATCGTGTATCGTGTATCGATATAGGGTATCGTGGATCGAGTATCGTGGCTGGCTGGCATGCATCGACATAGGCAGGCACCGAGGCTGGCTGGCATACATCGACATAGGCAGGCACCGAGGCTGGCCCGCAGCGTGTCGGGACGGCCGAGTCCAAAATGAAGATAAGGGGGTGGAAGGGCCAAGACTTCCACAATACTATTTTGACAAGCTCGGTCTTATATACTGATCGAATACGTGTTTGTGTAATGTTAAAAGAGAGTCATGTGACATATGGCCATACTGTGTAGTACTAAATAAAGGCCTTTGATGTCATTTCTCAGTGAGGGGAAGATCAGAGAACGATTTGTTTGTTGCCACAAAATAAATACTAAATGGCGATCATGGTTAGAAAGCCGTAAGCGCCCCAGCTTTGCATCGTCAAAGGCCTTTGATGCAATTATAAAAATAAATACGTGAGAGTCCGACGCTATTCTATCCGCTCCGAATTGCCCGGCTCCGAATTACCCGGCTCCGAATTACCCGGCTCCGAATTGTCCGCTCAATTTATCCGCTCCGAATTACCCGGCTCCGAATAGCCCGTCTCCGAATTGTCCGCTCCGAACTGTCCGCTCCCAATTGTCCGGCTCCGAATTGTCCGGACACCGATGCAGGTGGTGAAAGATCTGAAGAGGTAGTTAAGTTGCTGGAAATGTGCACTTTGGAAGGTTTCGCTGTTGTCTCCGAAGGCGGTTGCGTTTCAGGACTGAGTGTTACATGGTGTGAAGTGCATCTTACTCAAAATGAACAGCGTTTGAGAAAAACTCTGTAATTTCAGGTTTCATTTCATTTTTCATTTAAGGAACATTTATATAGCGCCCCTTCTAGGATGTCTACTCGGGAGCGCTCCCAGTTCAGCCGCGGCTAAAGAGAGCAGTCTTCAAATTAGTATAAAAAGTAGTAGAGTGATCTATAGAGACCAAAGGTCATAGGGCCAGCAACAGAGAAGGAGCGGCGCTGCATGATTGCGGTACGCGAGCGAGGGACCATGAGTACAGCTTGATCAGCTGATCGAAGGTTAGATCGCCGCTGGACAACAGATGTAGGGCGACAGAAGCCCTGCAAGTATAGGGGCGCGAGTCCCTCCAAGCAGCGCCTAACAAGCGCAGAAACCCTATATGTGATTCGTAGTGGGAATGGAAGCCAGTGCAACACATCCCGCATAAATTCAGAAACCCGCCCATATTTAGGAATACGGCCAATGAGGCGCGCAGCTACGCGGAGAACCCGATCCAGGCACCCAACCCGGACAGCTGGGAGGCCAGTATAAAGGGCACTACAATAATCAATCCGGGAGACTACAAAAGGTTTGCGCCATTCCAGATGGCGTCAGTTTATGAGATAGTCCTAACCAGAATCTGTAGGCTAGGTTTAGCAACTGTAACGTTCGTTATCTTTCTGAGCATGAATGTCCTCGCTCATCAATGACCTTTAAATCACGAACAAGAGTGCTGGAGCTAAATAATCGTAATCCTCATCTCGAGGTTTCTACAGCACCCAAAAAGCGAAGTGTCGGGAATAGCTTATTCATAGGTGTTCAGTCAAATCATCCAGAGAGGTGGGACAGCTATGGCTATGGAGCGAATTGCATATGTTAGTGGTGAGGTGACGGAAGGGCGAAGAAGTGTTAGGGCAGAAGAGCAGCGAGTTGAGCGTAGCGGTTGGACCGTGAACAGCTGACGGAGATAGGAGGGCTAGGAGGATTGTAAAGTATTGTAGGCGAGTGATATCATAATCGATAGACAGGGAGGGTGAAATTGACCCCAGGTCAAGATCCAGAGGGGTCAATCAGGCAGATAGTCAGACGGCTAAGGTGGATTGTGTTTAGCACTGAGCCGGCGAGGGAGGTAAGGGGAAGAGAAAGAATCGGGATAGGATTCGTGAAAGAGCAGTGTATACGATATCTGATCCGAGCAGGGACTGAGAACGCAAAGGTATGCGTACTTAAGCTGCTGGAATGGAGCATACCTGCACATGAGGGTTTATACATCAATGGAACACACATTTTGTGGTTGAAGTCCAGTTTGATATTTTGACACCAACAGAATTTGCATTAATATTGTATGCTGGTAGGATAGGGTAAATAAGGACGGAGACGGCATTGCTACTCTATTCTCAATGTCTAACGTGTCTACTAGCTAGTAGTGGGTAGTGGCTATTGTTACTCTTGCGACCTTAGAACGGGCGCAGAGTTCTATATACATTCTCCATGAATGGATACGAGTGACTATACATTGGGCCAATTACAGCAAGCACGCAGAACCGACACTGGTCAATGCTTCTGTTTATAAACGACTGAGAGAGTTTTTGCCACTCTTCAACAATGGCCAGTTTCAATTGACGTATTGTTGCAAATTTAGATGAAGGTCGACTTATTGTTGAAGAGCACCCCAAATAGCATAATCTACAGGGTTTAGGTCCGGACTATTTGGGGTCACATGTCTGGTTCGATAAAGGTGACATTCTCCCGAAGAAGGGAGTTGAGAATACGATCTTCTGCTGTTATTTTTTCATTTTATAAACACCGCAAAATGGCATAAACTATAAAGCAGTCTTGTTGTCAAGACCTTAAACCTCAAGACCAAGACCAAGACTTTAAACCTCGAGACCAAGACCAAGACTTTGAACCTCAAGACCAAGACCAAGACTTTTGGTCTCAAGACCAAGACCAAGACTTTTAAAAACGAACGCGAATGCACTCGAGACCAAAACCTTGGTCTCGAGGGCAACAAGTCTGCTATAAAGATGGCGACCGGAAGTTCACGAAATAGTAACATCACACGTTGAGTTAGTAAGTAAGGATATTTTGCAGTTTAAAAAACCGCCCAAGACATAATTTGCTATATATTGCACAAAATTTCGTGAGGTGGCTCACTTTTTCTGCGCCACCCTGTATACATATACTGTCACAGGGAAGAAACTGCAAGCTTATCGCTTGAAAAAATCTGCAACGATTTCATCTCCCGCATAGCCTGTGCGAAAAAGAAATTTGCACTGTTTTAAAATACCAGAGAGTCTGAGAGAGAAGCCACTAAGTTGTGAATCATTATAAAACAAAAGAATGAAGAATTGATTGATACTGGAGAGGACCATGGTTTTTTGTAGCATTATAATATTCCACTGGAATTTTGGAAAGAAGCCATTTCAGTAAGTTATATCTTTCTGAACTTGTTCTGTTTTTCTCAGTTCTCTCTACGCCTATATACTATGATAGCCTACTATCTACAGTCTTAAATTTGGTTTATGAAATAATTCAGACAAAATGGTTCACCTGATTTTGTGTGCGATATTTGACTTTGTTGACCTAATTAGCTAATGGATATATAATAGGCCCCTATTATATTTATCCTAGTCTCTTAGTGTTCTTTCGGTAGGTTGCCAGATTTGACTTTCTACTGTCAAAGGCATAATTTCAATATACATGTACTCTGTCGTAACCAAATCCAACAAAGCAAAAATATAGAAAATCCAAAAAAGGTAATTATTGCTTTGCTCTCTTTAGGCATCTAATCTTTTGGTACGCTTGACCCCTATGACAGTACTTAGCAAACATTCAGTTAACTCATCCATTAATTCACTAATCTTCATCTCTCTCAGAATATAGCAAAATGTGTACCGGTATTTCAGGGTCAAATTTTTGTGTTGGGGGTTGATTCTCCAAGTACACTGGGGGGGGTGGTTAGAGAGGTTAGACGCCACTGCGTATGTTATACTGTACTTTTACGAGTCACTCTGAGTCATTTTCAGTGTATGACTACGAGCGGCGGACGGGGGACGCGTGGGAATGGGAGGGGACGGAATGGTGTGCGTCCATTTTTTAAAGCCTGGCGGCGCCTCTGAGTACAAAAGACACCTGCTCTGCTTACTCGTTGTGAAATAGGCTGGGTTCCGTTGAATGAAAGCGCTCTAAGAAATAATAACATGTTTAATTCACCTCAACGCATATGCCTTTACTCTGCAGTGTGGATTGATGTTTACCATTTTCAAATTGTTTTCAAATGCCTCACGACATTTCTAATGATTGCATTTGATTTTCAAATCAAGCAAATCTTCGTTTATTCATCAACCGGTTGACACAACGCAATTGGATATAATCATAGATAGGTAAAATAATAAATAGAAATCTATCAGCTAAGCTTAACTCAATTCGAAACTAATACAAATTATAATATAACACCCTCGATATAAAGTTTTTATCATTTTTAAATTGAAGTGAAAAATTATGCGCCAGAGGGCGAAAAAGGTAAGGAGTGGGTCGGCTCTCTGGGAAGTAAGGGCAAAGGACGTGTTGTGGGTTAGACATCACTGCATTAAATAGCCGGTCGTCAGCCAGGCGAGCAAGATCATCTGCTATCTGGGTGGATAAAGGAAGGAAATCCATTTTGCGCAAACACGTTAAAAGTCTATCGACTCTATTCTTTTCACCTTTACTCAGGTAACCAGACCATGAGGGGGAGGCATTCATAATACAGGATAATGTGGTTGCCCTTGCTATATCATGCAATATTGGCGATGGAAAACCATGTGCTCGAAGGAGTCTCAGAGCATAGAGGGACGAAGATGAAGCCGTAAGGACTGCATCCAGATGTGATCCCATCTTTAGATCAGAGCGTAAAGTTACTCCTAAAACTTTAATTGAGGAAACTCGTTCCGCCCCTGGTATAATTTGGGGGATAAGAAGACCTGCCCGTCTCTTATAAAAAAATTACCATCTCCTTAGTTTTTGAAGGGTTTAGGCAAACGTAGGCCTAGTCTAATACCGCCGCTTAAATGATTAATCTGCTAGGCAGTCTTGTTGTCAAGACCTTAAACCTCAAGACCAAGACCAAGACCAAGACCTTGAACCTCAAGACCAAGACCAAGACCAAGACCTTGAACCTCGAGACCAAGACCAAGACTTTGAACCTCGAGACCAAGACCAAGACCAAGACCTTGAACCTCAAGACCAAGACCAAGACCAAGACCCAAGAAATCGAAATTAGGTCAAGACTTCTAAAAATTGTCAAGTCGGAATATTCGCTATTCTAATGAAAACATGAGTCTTTTCTTTTATTCAAGCAAATTAACTTTAAATGCAAACTGCAGAGAAATCCGAATTTGTATTCAAAAGTCCTTCATGCAAACTCTTATACCAAATACCTTTTGTTTATAAAAACCAATTCGCTCAGAATTTTCTGAACAAGACGTGCCTGGTGGGCCTCATAAAAATTCCGCCATGTGAAAAAATACGTTATACAGGTGCTGAAGTCGCTGACACACAGAGAGTAGCTTTTCAAGCACTGGATGTAAATGTACAGATAGTGAGTCCTTTTGAAATCTTTCCATGGTTTATCATACCATCTGATACAGAATAACTGTTGCTGCTGCCAATGGTTTTCCTGACCAACATGACTTGTATCCATCCATAGATATAGGTCGTATGATGCAAGCAGGCTTGATACAGAATTCCTGAGTTCTGTTAAATGACTGTTCATATTAACAGCCGGTCTTGGTCTTGGTCTTGCGAGACCAAGACCAAGACTTTGAACCTCAAGACCAAGACCAAGACCAAGACCTTGAACCTCAAGACCAAGACCAAGACCTTGAACCTCAAGACCAAGACCAAGACCAAGACTTTTAAAAACGAACTCGAGTGCACTCGAGACCAAGACCTTGGTCTCGAGGACAACAAGACTGCTGCTAGGTAACTTAAAGAGGTGGGTCTACTGCTCATTGCAAACACACTTAATGTCTGAACATCATGAGACATAGGGCCATGGGCGCCCGCACGTTGGGGCAAGGGGGCACTTGCCCCCCCCCTCGATTTTGAATCAAAATATGTAAAATTAGGAATATTATTAATTTTAAATAATTAAATTTAGTTATTCTGACATTTCGTTTACTTGCTTGGTGACTTATACAAAGGTGCTCTTGTACATTGATGTAAAGACACCGGATCATAAGTTAAACAACATGACATTGATTAATTATAGCGTGTAATGACGGCCGTTTCAACCACGGGTTTCTAGGTGGCTCTATTTAGAAGGCCGTGGTTTGACACTGCTGACTCGAGAAACCGGGGCATAAAGGCTGACCACATAGCGGGGAAAGCCAACTCGACATCTGTTCCTGATATTAGAGGTCCATAGGTTACGGGAAGTGACTGAGAGCACAAAGGTATGCGTGTTTAAGCTGTTGGGGAGGAGAATATTTGCACATGCGTATACATGTATATATAGTACATCAATGAAATACATATAATTTGGGGTTGAAAACCAGTTGGGATATTTTGACACTTCAACAGACTGATATGCTGATAAGATAGGACAAGACAGTGGGAAGGAGACAGCGTGGTGCACGCTTCGTTCTTTTTCTAACGTGTCTATTGGCTATTAGTGGCTAGTGGCCAGTCAATGACCAGTATGACTCACACGACCTTGGATCGGGCGCACAGTTCTATTTACATCTCCATGAATGGATCCAAGTGGCTACACTGGGCCAATTACAGCATGAACCCAGAACCGTAGCACCTGGGACTTTCAGCAATATTAGTCCCAGGTAGCACTTAGCAAGCCTACTGGAAGGACAGATAAATTTATATAGGCGATACACTATATTCACCATACCGTTGACTTGTTACATTTAGCCTACTTTAAAATTATTCTGCAACGGTAAAAGGCATTAATCTTTGCCGCAAGTCTCAGCATTGGAGGGTTCATAGACATAATTTGTGGACACGATGTTTTGTGATATTACCAGTACATTTAGGCTACCAGCAACAGCAACATTTGTAGTGGTGAGTTACAATTTTGAATAATGCACATCTTGTATTCTACAACATATGCATAATGCACGTCGTAAAAAAAGTATACATTTTTGTGAATTATTGTCTTCTATTATTATGTTGCAGTGTTGATTTTCAACTATTACACAAATATATCTTTAAATCCGTTCTCTTAGCACTCAAATTAGCAGGTTCCTTCCGTTTAGCTTTAGGCCTACTAAAGCTCTCTAGAAATTTGGAGTTTATCATTACGACTTCTTACAAAGTATGCCCATTAACATTCGTCCATATTCTAATATGGGCCCTCATGGGTCCCACATGGAAATATGGGCAGGCTTTCTGCTCCCTTGAAATTTTTTTGTGCTACATGGTTGTGCCCCCCCCTGCAAAAATTTCTGCGGGCGCCCATGAATAGGGCCTATTTATAAACTTTATAAAGGATGGGATGTGAAACTTTCTGAAGGACGTTGATGATAAATTGCGCACGCAATACCGATGATTAATGACATGGTAGGCATGTCATAATTCGTAAAGGAGGTGGGCGTGCTGCTCAATAACAAAGACACTAGGGCCTACTTGGTACCAGAAATTCATGATATTTTATAGACATTTTATTAAAGGTGCATGGTATGTGAAAACGGCTGAAGGATGTGGATAATTTGCTTTCCGCATCACTTCAATTATCACAATTGCGCATGCAATCATTCGCAAATATCTGTAAATTACTATCATGAAGCGCAGCCCTGGCTAGTCTTTTTCGAACTTAGTCATGCTACATCTATGCAGTTTAATTGAGACTTGATGGCCAAATGAACTTCTCATAAGTGTGCTCCGTTTGGTGGGCCACTTTACCAGCATTGTTTGGTTTATAGACGCATTTCTAGCTTGACATTTTAAACCTCGCTGGCAGAAAATAATCTGCATGTGGCTCTAAGCGGAATAACTTGTATGCACGTTAATATGGTGAGCCATATTCTAATAACTATGAAAGCAATGGAAATATTAGCTGACCGCAGTGGTATTGCAAACTTAGGCCTATCTACATTTCAACGATCGAATTAAAATCCCGTATTCAAAGCGTCATATCAATGTAAATATTAATGGACTTATTAAAGGGATCCTGTTTACCTCGGGGCAAAAAATAATAATAATAATAACAATAATAACAATAATAATAATACAAATTGTGATAATTAGTAATAATTAATAGTAATTATTGTTATTATCACCATCATTATTGACATCATCATCGTCATCATCATCATCATCATTATTATTATTATTTTTTTCCCCGAGGTACATATGATCCCTCGGGAGTTCAAAAATTAGGGGGCATTGTTCTGGAATGGCTAGTCTTCGCAGATGGTTTTATCGGTGCAAAAGGTGCTAACAAAAGCGACAGCATTGAAGCGTTGGATTGCCATAGATAAGCGCTGATAAAGGAAAGTAGTCTCTCTATTGTCTCCTGATATTTGGGCCAGGCGGTAGCCGAGGAGGTTGATCAGTGCGAGGCCTTCCTGATTTATTGGACCCAGAGTTTCAAAGGCCAAGGGCACAAAGCAATATGATGACAAAATGGCAGTATATTTGGATGTTTTTCTGTCCGCTGCTATCTCGGCAGCAGCCCCTGCAACCTCAGCTGATCTGGTGCGGTATGATTCTGCCAGGGTGTCAATAACAGTGGCGTCCCATGCAAGGCATTTACCACCCTCCCATGGGATAAGAGTTACCCCATCAGGACGTCTCCCATCAGACCTGACAAGTCCAGTGGGCTCCTTTGTGGCTGGAAAGCCAGCTTTGGTGAGGCTACGCCAAATGATGTCGTTTAGTAGAGCATGTCTGGCAGTGCGACCTGGCCCGAGGCTGCATGACATCCCATGTGAGCCGTCCTCTTGGACCGTCGCTCCACAAGGGCATTCGTGAGGAGCACATAAATCTGCCCCGAGGCGCAGTCCTGTTGCGATACGGACTGCTTCGTCATTTAGCCTCAGTCCACAAGCGCTTATGGGGAGCGCTAGAAGCCAATCACCTGCGTGCGGTGTGGCGACTGCCTTCAGCCTGGCCTGGTGGTAATCTGTTGTTATCGAGGCCTCTAAAGCTGCCATGTCTTTCATAATGAGAGGGTGGTCCCAGGCACACTGCTTATGGGAGAGGGTTTCTTCGGGGAGTGGAGCACCCGATTCAGTTAGCCACTGTTCTTGGGCCATTATGAGAGCCCGATCTAGGGGCGCATCAGTGTTGGACAAAATGGAGGCTTGCAAAGCTGCGGTGCCTGTGGCGGAAGCCAGAAAGGCGGGTAATGCCAGCGAGGACACACGACGGATGCCGAGACCTCCACTCCTAACTGGTAGAGTGGCTTGAACCCAGTTGCTGTCAGCAATGGCCAGATTAAGTGTTTTAATGAGACCCGTGCGCATTATCTGGTCAAACTGGAGTAGCTTTGGGTTCCCCATACATGGGAAACAATGAAGAGTATGAAGCAAAATAGGTGAACTGAGAGAGCTGCGGAATAAGATTAGGGCATCATGTTTAGCTATTGAAGACAATCGAGAAATACCAAGTGAAAGCTCTGCACAACGCTTCTCCAGAGCAACATCGAGAGCTCCACCAGCAGAGAGAGGTGCCCCAAGGAGGAATGCATCACAAGAGGATGTAATGGCGAAACTGTCCAGAGGTGGTGGCAAATCAACTTTGTGGGTGTTTATGATCTCACATTTTGCAACGTTAAGTGTCAGACCCATTTTACCCGCCTCTCTGATAATGGCCTGGACATCCATAGCCACCATGGATGCAGTCCCACCCAGGGTCAAGTCATAAAGATAACCAATACGAAGAGATGATTGGAGGCTGGACAAGATACGCTGAATAGGGAGACAAAACAGGAGTGGTCCAAGAGGATCGCCTTGTTGTAAACCAGATTGTGACTGAAGAGAGAAGTCGCCATTATTATTATTATTATTATTATTATTATTATTATTATTATTATTATTATTATTATTATTATTATTATTATTATTATTATTATTATTATTATTATAATTATTGATCTGAAATTGTTATATTTCGTTGATCGCTGAAAGCGATTTGGTAAAAGAGCCGCTGAAAGCCACAGCATTGAACCGTTGGACAGTCACCGACAGTTGTTGAAACAGGTAACTGGTCTCTCGGGCTTCGTAGATTATTATTATTATTATTATTATTATTATTATTATTATTATTATTATTATTATTATTATTATCTTTATTAATTCAAATCGACAAGCACACAGCAAGATCACATCAGAAGATGACAGTACAATCAAGATCATAATAATAATATGATCCCTCAGGTGGTCAAAACTATTCCGGAGATATTATGGTGTTATTATGGAACAGCTTCTCCCTCATCAAGATTCTGTTGGGCAAAGGTTCCTCGACATGCAATTGCATTAAAGCGTTGAATGGTGACAGAGAGGCGTTGGAAGAGATAGCAAGTCTCTCTGGGTTCTCCGGTGATTATTATTATTATTATTATTATTATTATTATTATTATTATTATTATTATTATTATTATTATTATTATTATTATTATTAGGCCTATTATTATTATTATTATTATTATTATTTACCCAAGGTAGAAATAATCCTTGAGGAACAAAAATTATGTTAGGAGTAAAATATAATTATTATTATTATTATTATTATTATTATTATTATTATTATTATTATTATTATTATTATTATTATTAACAATTCTCAACAAATTTGAAAACTGTTAATTCGTCCCAGTTTAATAATACTTAAATAACATCTGTGGTCTAAATGACTGAAAGCACCGGATCCTAAAGCTCAGGCGAATGCAAGTGAGGCTGAAATCGAGCAGTTGAGAACATTAGCACTTTAGCAACAAAAAATTTCTGTCAACCACGATCTTTCATTCTAACTCTTTGCACCGCTGTGACTCGTGTCATACGGTACAGAAATACTTTAAGAATAGCTTTCTAATTAACTGGCAGCAGTCTTAACGGTCTAGCACTCTAGCTGAACTGCTCGATTTGAGTTTCAATTGAGTTACTTGTTGATTAAAAGGCTATTTTTAATTCGACGTGTCCCATAGCGGGTAGTCTTGGCATGAAGAGATCACAAGAGAGGTTGTTCAAAGGGACTTACACTTTTTCAGACAAAACTTTTTCAGTAGAACATAATCTACGAAGCATGATTCAATTAAAAGAGACATTATTTTCATCAGTCATTCAGGCATGACTGTTGACAAAACCTCATACTTATCAGTGTTGTGCATAAGACAAAAAAGCTAAGACCAAGACCGAGACGAAGACCGCATGATCCAAAACCAAGACCGAGACCAAGACCGCATGGTCCAAGACCAAGACCGAGACCAAGACCGCATGGTCCAAGACCAAGACCGAGACCAAGACTGCATGGTCCAAGACCAAGACCGAGACCAAGACCGCATGGTCCAAGACCAAGACCGAGACCAAGACCGCACGGTCCAAGGCCAAGACCGAGACCAAGACTGCATGGTCCAAGGCCAAGACCGAGACCAAGACCTTCTGGTCCAAGACCAAGGCCTAAACCTCAAGACCATTACCGTAAACTCCTTTTAGGTTTTCTCCCCAAATCTTGTCCTGTGAGGTCTCATGAAGAGTCCACTACAGCTAAACACCCTCTCAACAGGTGCAGATGTTGTTGGGATGCAAAAAACTAATGATCCCAAAGACCGGCAAATATCGACAACAACATTTAACAAATACTCCACACTCCACTCTCGATCCAACCCAAGGCCGAGACCAAAGGCAAATGACCGAGACCAGACGCTCAAGACCAAGACCGCACCTTTAAGACCAAGACCGGAAATTTCAAGACCAAGACCAAAACCGCATGTTTTCTGTCTCGTGACGATCTCGAGACCAAGACCGCGGTCTCGAGACTCCATCGCTGATACTTATACGTAGGATAATGCTCAGATTGCTGTCGTGACTGGTGCCATCGAGTTATAAGTGCTTCGCATACATTTGGTGGGTGTTATGCAATCGGAAACTAAGACGAAGAAATGTATGGAGAGAGCGGATGCACGAGAGATCTACTATGATAACAGAGTTACAAAACTTCAATATTGAGTCTCGAAGGAAATGCTATATGCAGATATGTATTAGAACAGAGACATTGACTATTGTAGGCCGAATTAATGCTGACGTAGCTTTTGCGAAACGGGTTAAGGCTTTAAGGGTGAAAGATATTAACAAGAAATGCATGAGTCAACATGTAGTAGATATGTCAAACACAGAGAATTTTCTGGTCAATTTCACAGACAGAGGTCAGAGGTCTGTTGGTTAATAATAGTAGATCTGCCAATGTCAATGTAATGCAGCAATGCGTTTAATGTTGAATGAAGTGAGAACATAGCGTTTTTAGTGTTAGATGTGACTATGTGATGTTTTCAGGGTAAAAATCTGTTCTGTTTGTGTGTGTGTGCGTGTGTGTGTGTGTGTGTGTGCGTGTGTGTGTGTGTGTGTGTGTGTGCGTGCGTGCTTGCGTGCGTGCGTGCGTGCGTGCGTGTGTGTGTGTGTGCGTGCGTGCGTGCGTGCTTGCGTGCGTGCGTGCGTGCGTGCGTGCGTGCGTGCGTGCGTGCGTGCGTGCGTGCGTGCGTGCGTGTGTGTGTGTGTGTGTGTGTGAAAAAGCAACACTTGTCGGCTAATTCTAGTATAATTCGGGGAAATTTGTTGAACGAGTAAAGTAAAGCACAGCTTCAAATATAATTGTTCAACAGACTCATAGGATCCAAAGGAAAAGATTATAGTCAGTGTAAAGCTGCAGCTGGAAAGAATGGCTTAGGGCTTATGCAGCTATGCTGTACCTGGCTTAATTGATGGACACAAACAAAATATTTCAAAAGCATTTAGTGAAATTTAGCTTCTTTCGAAATGACGTTGCAATTGTTACAGAATAAGACGTTAACTGAAAAGCCCATAATTTGACCATGGTGAATTTCATCCTCTGACTATGGTTCATGTCGACTTACAAGGAACTAGGGTAAACTGTTTTGAAATCCAATAAGTATAGACGAGTACACGTTGGTTGGATATCAACTGCATTTAGTGATATCGAATATGATATGTATTGTCAACTAATTGTCTCAAACTAGACCAAGGTCGAAAATAAAGAACTGAACTCTTAAGCCGTTGAGACATAACTCAATGGCTGAGGCCACGTTATCCGAATGATAAGGAAAATCCTTGGTTTCTATGAAAGTAGCCAGCGTTACAGGCGCTGTGTTTCATCGCTCTTGCGAAGGACCCATGCACGTTGGGTTGTGAGCTACTGGCTTACGGTCGGACAATTACATTAGTGATTTTTTTTAAATTTCCATTGTTTGCCAAACAGCGCAGAGCACTGTTATTGTAAACCATTAAGTAAAACTCATTTAACCGATTTAACGGAAGTCTCGTCACGGTTTAAAATCATGCAAAATGGGTTATAATTGATAATATATTCAGTGAACCGTTCAGCTTCGTTGGTCCCGCAATCGTCAATAGTATTGTTAAGACTCGGGCGCATTAAAGGTGTATAGCATAGCCTCTCATGCTCTGTGCTAGCATGTTAAGCAAGGTCTGATGGCTTGTCTACATGGATTGGACTGCAGCTGACATGAAACCAGCGTTAGTCATACTGGTTATTTAAGCAGAGATCACGCATTCACCGGTTCAGTGGAAACATTTAGGTACCGCACTGTGTTTCAGGTAATACCTATAGTTGATTGCTTTGGGGCTTTAAGATTTAAAAAAAATGTTCCATTCAGCTTGAAATAATATTGTTCGCGACAATCACACAGCTAACGGTACAATCCTGTGAGCAGTACTGTAGATGTGCAGGTGGATGCAATTCTTATAATTATTTTTTATTAATATGCTGCTTTCTTTCTCGTCTTATTCGCAAATTTTTTCCTGTGTTTTTAGGAGCATTGCGTCCCGTCTGTTCCACTTCTTTCAATTCTATGAACATGATCAAGTGTTAATCAGCTTCTGATTTTTCTTTTCTCGCGCCTACCTTTCTCTGTAGACGTCGTACAAAGCAGTAAAAAGTTACTCAATGGCGGATCGAGAGATGGGCAATCCGGCCTTACCCCACCACATAGATTAGACTGCAGGCTTCCAGAAAGACGATTTGAGCCTAGCGATGCCTAATCAAAATTATATAATTTTTATTAGGCGCACCTTAGTGAATGAGTAAGTAAGTAAGCAAGTGAGCAAGTAAATAATTGTAATTGTAATTGTAATCGAACATTTATACAGCGCCACTCAGATCAGCGACGCTCTCAACCCGCATCAATGCCAGCACCGGCAAAAGGAAGGTTTTCAGGCGTCTACGGAATTGGAGAGGAGAGAGGACAAGAAGCTCTTGGCGGAGAGGCAAGGGAAGATCGACAGTTCCAAGCAGAGGGACCCACATAGGCCAAGGATTTAAGTAAGTGTGCAACTAAATAGCTTTAATATGCACTTAACATGCGCTTGTGCACTACGTGATATAGGCCTAGAACGTATATCTTCTTCTATGAAAGCAAAATTATTGTCGGACATTCACAGCTAAAAATAACTAAAGCTTCATCTGTTCATTTCAGTTCTAACAAAAATGGCTTCCTCTCTATCTCTTTATGCCACACTCTTCGTTTGGAGTTATAGGTCAAAGATAAAGCAAGAAAAGGCAAGAACCTTGCTTACTGATAATGGACTGGATTACATTACATGTGCACAATAGTAATTGTAATTGCCAATTTGTATAGCGCCGCTCAGAGAGAACCTCAGCAGGGTCTAGCAACATGCGAGACCATGAATTTATCACAGAGTGAGTTGGCGCTACATAAGTAATGGTAATGCAATGCAGAAGCGTTGGTTAGTAACTCAGATGACCGAGGTCTAACAACTGGGAACAAAGCTTGACCGATCGATTCACGCAGCGCATTTATAACAAAGGATCCTGGAATGAGGTTCGGGCTGATGAATCCTCCATTCCAACAAACAAGGATTTGGACAAACAAAAGACGCATAGACACGAGCTGAAACAGTACGTACGTGGACTTGTAGACATAGGCCTACTTAGACAGTTAAGCAAACGGTACATGGTACATGATGGTACATGAGAAGCCGTTGACTCAGACAGAGGTCCAATCAAATATCGCCAGATTAATGACATGGAAAATTATATCAGGATTTCTGATAGACGATTGAGAATGAGGCGATACGTGGAAGCCTATCATTGGTCAGACTGGACAGTGGACATAGCAATAGACTCCAATATTTGAGAAGGGGACATTCCCCCCAAAAAATCGATAGGAGAATTTCTTGAAATATCAAAATACATACACAGGTCCACATATGTAATAAATGCGTACAATAATAAATAGGCCCTATACATTGTGTACAAACCTCTTTTTTGCAATTTTTAGTGAAAAATTAATGAAGACTAGGCTTAGTTGTGCGCTGAATGTGCTGCCGTCTTCAGTGGCGGCGATCTTGTCTGAGAGGTGGGGGGAAGTCGGCCATGGTCTGGTCGATGACCATTTTTTAGGAATTCATGCCCCCAAATCTTTTTTACTTTTCAGGAATTCATCCACAAAAACCAAAAACTTTTAGAGTTTTCTACGAATTCATCTCCCAATCTCCTTAATTTTTCAATTATTCGTCTCAAAAATAAATAAATAAATTGCTTACCTTTTTCGAGATTCATCCCCCTAAAATAAATTTCATGACGAATTTCTTCTTCTTTCACAGAATTTTCGAGGGGACACTTCTCCTAAAAAATTGATTTTTTTACCTCGTCTGGTCAAAAAGGCAGCGAAAACCTTCACGCGCAATTACATTTCTTTCCCTTTTTTGGTGTTTCTTCAAAATTTTGGTGGGACAAATGTATGGCGTGTCCCCCCACTCTTATAGGTGGGGCTCATGTCCCCCTCGACCCCCTAGATCGCCGCCCATGGCCGTCTTCGTTGTCTAGATTTGTAGGATGGCTTTGATTGAAATTTGAGAACAGAATTATTCGAACAAACGTTGAAGGATCTCGGATACAGCTCGCTGCAACAAGTCTCTGTATAGGGCCTACTAGGCTACAAAGATTGATGGATGTATAGCTAATAAGTAATCCAACATATTATACCAATAACATGTATAGACATACATTTGTTGTGTGTTCACATGTGTTAGTCATAACCAACAACGCAAAATATGAACATATAACCTATACACTATCAATGAGAAGATTACTAGTATATCTTTCAAATTTAGGCTTATGTGGTTTGTGAATCATTGAATATGAATTTGAATTGAATTGAATTTATTGAATCAACAAATCAACAAGCAAGCAACAAGAACATAACAGTACATAGTTGAAATCAGCATTACATTGTGTCAACAACGTAAACAGATTACATAGGTAATCTTAGTAATTGCTAGTGATACATGGTGCATTATTAGAGTCCAATATTGAAGAGAAGTTCCTGTGCAGAAAGTGAAGCTGATGAGGAGAAGACTCAGGATCTGCTTATCAGGTCATCCCCATAAATAGGTACTATAAGATACACTGGGAACAAGGTTCATTAATATAAGATTAATATCAGATGACGTGTTAATTTAAATGAGTGTGGGTTCATTAAAGGTCAAAGTTTAGGACTAATTTAAAAACAAGACTTATATTAACAGTAAGTGTGAACTGAGTTTTGTGTACAGTCTTGCAGTGCGAGATATTGGCGTATATATTTAGTGCGCTTACTTTAGTTTCACGTGTATATGTATATATGATAGATGTATAACGTTTAGTTTTAGTGACACGCGCGGCCGGCCGATATCGGCAGCGGCGCGCTATATGTATATTATTAGAGTTCGCTTAGGCGCACAGAGGACAGGTGTGTCAAGAGGCGCGAAGAATTATGCTGACTAGAGAAGTTTGAATTCGAGTGTGTTCGCTGTAGTAGTGTGGCTGACTAGTTGAGTTGTAACCGAATTGAGTTCTGTCTGTTTGTTTCTTATTAAACTGAAAAGATATTAAACTGTGTTGCTGATTAATTCAGGTTATACTTATACGTAGAATTAGTGTTCAAAAGGTGAACGTTAAATAGGCGTTAAGTACGAAGAGAACAAGGATTTAATCAGAAGGATTGTCAACGGAAGGATTGGGTTGACATTATTGGTGGCAGCGGTGGGATAAAAACTCACGGTGGAACAGCGTCGGTGTGGATAAATACTCACGGTGGATAAATACTCACGGTGGATAAATACTCACGGTGGAATAAATACTCACGGTGGATATAAACTCACGGTGGATTAAAATTCACGTTATCACCTCCTTCGGCGGATAGAAGAATCTACGACGGTGATAAAAGAATTTACAACGGTGTTAGAAGAATCTACGACGGTGTTAGAAGAATCTACGCGTTGTTGCTGTGTGACGTGTCTACGATATCAACGACGGTGGAACACGAGAAACGGTATAAAAATTTCGTTGTTTTCCACGAACAAATATAAAAGAAATCCCGTTTGTTTATCGATTCACACACCAAGAAAAACCGTGACTTCTTTGAAAAGAGAAGAGACTTATACGATGTTTACGGCAAGACTGAAGAACTTGCTAAACTATTACGTGAGAAGTCGAAACGTGAACAGAGAGTATGATACGCTCTTTGATTTGCTGGTAGCGGATAAGCTAAAAGAATGTTTACCGCCAGGTCCACTACAGTTTGTATTGTCGAAGGAAGGAACTGACTGTCTCCAAGCTAGTGCAGTGGCAGACCTAGCAGACATTCATGTAAACAATCGAATTGGGTTTGCATTTCCAAATATAAACAGTTATCCTTCTCAACGTTCCGTAAACCAAAGCCAGAGTGGAAAGTGGAAAAGTAATCCAGAAACAGGGAATCAGTTCAAAGGTAAAGAAGTCAAGGCTAGTGTCCCTGTACCCAATGAGACCAGAGAAGTGACGTTTGGTCGTCAGGGATTTAACAAATCGTCAGCGCCGTTTGCCAAGAGGGAAGGCAACACATCGTTTACGCAGTATAAGAGAAATGAAGGAAATGAACAACGAGGCATGGTTGTGAAGCGTTGTCACAACTGTGGTTCAGACAAACATTTGGTTAAATTTTGTCGAGTTCCAGTGGCAGCAGCTAGTTCTAGCAGAAATCAAGAACACACAAGGGTGAATTTGATTCAAGTGGTTAGTGATACAGACAATCAAACCACGGTTCAAGAAAACCAAGAAACTGAAGTAAAGTCAGTAATGAAATGTGGTATTCAAAAAGAAATTCTATTGGATGCTGAAATTCAGAGAGAAGTCATAGGAAAAGATGACAGTCGAATATTGAAGAAATCGTTCTTGCAATATGTCGAGGTCGAAATTCGTGGAGTAGACGGTAAAGAGCCAGTGAAAGTCAAAGCACTGAGCGACTCGGGTGCAGAAATTCCGGTGATTAGTGAAGAATTACTGGAAGGCATAAAGGTGGAACAAATTGGAAAAGTGAATTTGCAATGTGTGGCAGGAGATGCCATTCCTGCGAAGTTAGTGAAAGTGGATGTTAGACTGTGTGGTAGTGACGTGGAAGAAGAGGGATTTCCGCGTAAAATCCAGTGTTCACTTACACCTTATGTCACCTTGATGTGTGCTAGTATTGCAAAGATGGGCAGTAGGCCTACAGAAAGATTCTTGTTGCATCCAGAGATAATTGCCGAATTAAAAGCCGTACCACAGATGAAAGTTAAAACGATACAAGGAGATGTGAGTGTACGAGCAAATGTAATGACGAGAGCGCAGAGTCGGAAACAGGAAATGGTAGATGTTGATGAGAAGAATGAAAATGGAAGTTCAAGTGATGAGGAAAGCGAAAGTAATGAGCAACGAAGCTTATCGCGAGATGGTGTAATAGCAGAGATGAATGAGCAAGAGATGGCTGCATGCGAGAATGGTAAATTAAATGAAACGGAAGAAGACAATGAATGTGATGTGGGGATAGGAGACTTGTATAGAGATGAAGAAATGGATGAAGAACAAAAGGTGCAGATTGCTGATTCGAAGAAGTTCGAAGAGCAACAGAGAAAGGATGAATCGTTGAAGCCGTGGTGGAAGTTAGCACAAGAGAAAGAATCTGAATTCTGTGTGATCAACGGTTTATTGCATAAGAAATATCAGATATTAGACCAGACGATATATCAACTAGTGTTACCAAAAGACAGACGAATAAAAGTGATGGAATTGGCGCATGAATCGGTATTTGGAGGACATCTAGGAGAAGAGAAAACAAGAGAACGAATAAAGTTGTCTTTTGTATGGCCAAAGATGAGAAGAGACATTGTGAAATTTTGTAAGTCTTGTGAGAAGTGTCAATTAAAGGCAAGGAGTCTGGTGATGGATAAAGTGCCTATCACTCCAGTCTCAAGAGAAGAGGTCGCCTTCAAGAGAATGACGATGGACCTCGTTGGCCCGATCGATCCGGTATCTGCTGCAGGTCACAAGTATTGTTTATGCATTGTGGACTCGTGCACCAGATGGCCTACAATCTTCTTATTGAAATCGTTGACAGCGAAGGCTGTGTGTGAAGCGTTGATGGAACTGTTCATGAACGTTGGTGTACCGTCAGTGATCACAAGTGATCAAGGAACGAACTTCACAGCCAGTTTGACAAGAGAATTTCTCGATTTAATGGGCTGTAGTCCACGATTCGACACACCAGGACACCCAGAGGCTGCTGGATTAGTAGAAAGATGGAATCAGACATTTAAAAAGATGATCCATCATGTGATAATAGACAACCCGAGGAAATGGCATAAGATAATTCCTTTCACAGTGTGGGCATTACGAGAAGTGCCGAATGCAACTACTGGAGTATCACCATATATGCTTGTCTATGGGAAAATTCCGAGAGGACCATTGGCAATATTAAAAGAGAGTTGGACTAGAGAAATAAACTTACCACCTCATGTTGGAGTTAAACCAGAAAAGTATTTAAAAGAACTCAAAGAAAATATGGAGAAAGCATTATTGTTTGCAGAATCCTACTCTCGAGAAAAGCAATTACAATACACGAATCAGTATAACAAGAGAGCAAAGCACAAAGAATTTGAAGCTGGTGAGAAAGTCATCGTTTTGTATCCAACGTCAACAAACAAACTTATTTCTCGATGGCATGGTCCATGTACGATCATACATCGAAGATCAAAGTACTCTTATTTAGTCGATATGGGTGAAAATGGTCGAAAAATAATTCACGCCAACAAGATCAGAAAATATATTACTCGAGCATTAAGTTGTGGTCTAATCGTTGAAGAAGATGAAGATTTTGGTTCAGTGGTTGAATTACCAATGAGGAATGAGGTTCAAGATGACAAGAATTCACTTAACCTCGATCCTGAACAAATTAGCCATTTGACAGTAACTCAGCAAGAACAGTTGTTGAACGTCTTGAAAAAATACTGTGACAGATTTTCAGAAAAACCCGGATTATGTACATTGGTTGAACATGAAATTGAACTAAAACCAGGATTTCATGGAAAGGAATTTGCAGCATATCGAATTCCTTTGATTTATCGAGCAGAAGTGGAACGTCAGATCAAAGAAATGTTAAAAACAAACATTATTAAACCATCATCGAGCAGAATGGCAAGCCCTTTGGTTATTGTTAAAAAGAAAGACGGATCTTTAAGGACTTTGCACAGATTGCGAAACCTTTATCTGATTTAACTAGTAAACGTGTTTCTGATAAGATTGATTGGACTGTTGAACATCAGCAAGCATTTGATTTACTTAAAGAGGCTGTGCGATCCAAAGTAGTGTTATATGTTTTTGAAGTGGGAAAACCATTCAATTTGTACTGCGATAGTAGTGACTTTGCAGTCGGTGCTGTTTTAACACAGAGGGACGACAAGGGAATAGAACGCCCTGTGTCATTTATCAGTCAGAAGTTAACTGATACCCAGAAGAGATGGGCTACTGTGGAAAAGGAAGCCTATGCTATTGTTTGGGCTCTAAACAAGTTAAAAGAAATTATAATTGGATCAAAAATTTTCATTTTTACTGATCACAATCCTCTTACATATTTGACTGAGTCAATGTCTAAGTCTGCTAAACTTGTGCGTTGGGCGTTAGCCTTACAAACTTTTGATGTTGAGGTGAAGTACAAGAAGGGCAGATTGAATGTTATTGCTGATTGTTTGTCAAGGTTATAAGTAATCGTAAGACTGTTTATTAATTAGTTAGATATATATGTATGTTTCATGTATTTTGGTAATTTCGCAAATTTTGAAATTTAATTTGCTCTATTCCAGAAAAAGGAAGGAGGTAATGTGAACTGAGTTTTGTGTACAGTCTTGCAGTGCGAGATATTGGCGTATATATTTAGTGCGCTTACTTTAGTTTCACGTGTATATGTATATATGATAGATGTATAACGTTTAGTTTTAGTGACACGCGCGGCCGGCCGATATCGGCAGCGGCGCGCTATATGTATATTATTAGAGTTCGCTTAGGCGCACAGAGGACAGGTGTGTCAAGAGGCGCGAAGAATTATGCTGACTAGAGAAGTTTGAATTCGAGTGTGTTCGCTGTAGTAGTGTGGCTGACTAGTTGAGTTGTAACCGAATTGAGTTCTGTCTGTTTGTTTCTTATTAAACTGAAAAGATATTAAACTGTGTTGCTGATTAATTCAGGTTATACTTATACGTAGAATTAGTGTTCAAAAGGTGAACGTTAAATAGGCGTTAAGTACGAAGAGAACAAGGATTTAATCAGAAGGATTGTCAACGGAAGGATTGGGTTGACAGTAAGCAAGGATTACTTTAAGCCAATAAGTATATTGGTGCTATTTTAAAAGAAGATTTAAAGGACAAAAGTGTGGGAGCAGAGCGTTTATTAGGATGAATTGAACTGTAGCCAATCACAGCATTTAAATTCCTTAGTGTTATCACAGTTCACCAAGGTCATCCGAAACCAGAGCTTTTCTTTGTGAACGATCTTTTTCGATTGTTGGACTTAGATTTTGGGACTTCCCTTCCTACATCTGGTCGTACAGTACAACCACTTATAAAAATATTTTTATTGCATATTGTAGATTATACATGAAACGAAGCTTGACATCAACAACTTTTAGAAGTGGTCTTAAACAGCAGAGATGCCTCCGAAATTATTGCGTCTGGTCACCTGTGCAATTCTTCTTCTTATTTCCATGACAGCCGTTCTACAGCATAATGTACGAATAATTGACTTGGCTCAATTAGGCAATGTTCTCAATCTAGGTCCTCGGGAGGGAACACTCGACGCCAACAGAAAGAAACTGTCCGGCTTACAAGTACTCGAACCATCGCAGTTTGACAATCAGTCCGATGTCCAATGTGTCAATGCGACACTCGGAAATCTCAGTTTCCCGATGTGTATATACGATCCAAAGGGCGATATTATCGTCTCAAAGATGGTGATTGCTGGTAAGTACTTTGAGTCAGACCTGGTTCAGAAGCTGCTCAAGTTCTTTAGCATCCATCCCGACGTATCATTTGTGGATCTTGGTGCAAACCTCGGAACATATTCGCTGCCAATTGCACATTCCGGTATTCATGTTGTCTCAGTTGAACCTAATAAAGATACTGTGCGACGATTGGCCAAGTCCGTTCATCTCGGAGGAATAGAAAATAATGTCGACATCTTTCACTATGCTCTTTCAAATGAGGAATCGATCACTTTCCTAAAGTTTGACGCATTTAATCGAGGACATACGTTCATGGTAGGCAATGGATCCTGCCCTGGATGTCTATCGGCTAAAGTGACTGTACTCGACAAACTAACACCATTCGTAAGACAAAAGAAAGCGTTCATCAAAATCGATACACAGGAAGCAGAAATCCAGACTTTCCAGAGGAAAAGTGCTGCAAAGTTCTTTGATGAAATCGATGTTGTGATGATCCAGATGGAATGGGTTCTCTATCCCCTAAACTACGGCAAGACAGAAGACGGAAGGCGGAGAGTTGATCACTTTCTTGAATTTTTCTACCAAAGAGGTTACGATGTCTATGATCCAAGAACGGAAAGAAAATTAGACGCCGATTGGACAAAATGGACTTACGACGTTCTGTTCAAGAAAGAAGATTTACCAAAGAGCCACCTGTTTCTTATTTGAAGTTCGTCTTAATGTAGGCATACATGCATTCGAGCGATGATCTACTGATGAGTTATTTCCTAAAGTGGCGCTTTATAAATGTCAGATTACAATCTATATAACCACGTTCCATGGGCCAACGTTCGGCTCATAGCTGGGCATCAATGGCACAATACTGTTGTCGCAATAAATGTGGGGTTCAGAAGAGTTTCACAACCATATGGAAACTTAGTATGAAGTTGTAGACTATATGGCGAAAGCTAAAGCCTACAGTACAGTGTGAACGGTAGCAGAGTTATGACCTCTACACTGTCCTAAAAAGAGTTACACTGATTGTATGATAAAAAATGCTTGTGGTTCTGCACTTTATTGTAGGCCTACATAAGATTCTTGGCCGAATCTTTAACCTATAGACACTTTTAAAATACTATCCATGGTTGTTTTCTACACAGTAACGTGGTCATAATGACCATCAATCCATCACACACTTAACAAACTCTCGTCTGGAATCGTCGTCACGTTCTCTAATTCTTAGGATTACAGATCACCACAGTACACCATAAGCGCCGTGATCGATCCGTCTAGATTGTCCAGTTACACAGTGTTTCTTCTATATTATATATATGTGTATATGTATATGTATATATGTATATGTATATGTGTATATATATATATATATATATATATATATATATATATATATATATATATATATATATATATATATATATATTACTTCAGACAGACTGCAGCGCGCGTTCATGTCTCATTGCACATCTGTTCAAATGCTCCGCCTGAAAACAAATTTCATTATGAGCATAAAAACACGTTGACAATTGTGATTCTTCCTTACAGAAATATTATTGTACATGTGGCAGATAAAAGATTCTCTGGCATAAATTGTTGCGTCGCAAATGACATTTTATAAAAGAAAGCTTCTGTTTGATTTCTATAGCAGATATTCCAGAATTAGACTTAACTGTTTGTCTGAGTCAATCAAATCAAATCAAAGAATTGGTCTAATATGACTCAGCGTTTTCATAATAAGTATTTCATTATGGCAGACAATAGGCCTTAGGCTAATAGTAGTCGTACTACGGTACTAGTAATATAATTGTGATGTGTTATTTACTTAGTTATCCAAACTCTTAGGCCTAATATGAAATATGCCATTACGAAATACTTTAAACAAGTGTTGCTCCTGTCCTGGTGCTGATGTCTTCGTAAAAACATCGAAGCCATAGAGACAGCGATTAAAACAATAAGCAACATATGAACGAAGTCGCTATAGGCCCTAACTTCTAACTACAAACGCATTGGAATTACGACCCAAACATTGACATTTCTTCCGCCCACTTGTGTGCATAGTTGCAAACCACCGACGTAGTGCTGAGCATCGATGGTTTCGATGAATGTTGGTGCAGATGAGATTCTCAATCACCTGGATGGCTGTAGTATACGAGGTGGCAGACTAGCGCAAAATCTATGGCATTCTATGAACGGTAGCAGTATTATGATATCTGCACGGTCATCTGACAAATATAGCACTAGCTGTATGATATGATGTTGGCTTTATTTTTGTGTAGTAATTTTACTTGTGGTAGATAAAAGTTTCACTCTCGTTAAAAAAGTACACGACACTTTTGATATTAGAAATCCTGCGTTTGATTAGGCCTACTATGGAAGACACTGAACGTTTTGTCTGCGTAAACCAAAATGACTTTTTCTTAAACCAAACAACTACTTGTAGTCAAACATGAATCAGCGTCTTTCATCATTTGCAATTCTTTATGGCAGACAGTAAGAATACAGCAATCGAAATAATAATAATAATAATAATTATTATTATTATTATTATTATTATTATTATTATTATTATTATTATTATTATTATTATTATTGCAATGTGTTAGTGAATTAGTTAGTTGGTTGGTTGGTTGGTTGGTTGGTTGGTTGGTTGGTTGGTTGGTTGGTTGGTTGGTTGGTTGGTTGGTTGGTTGGTTGGTTAGTTAGTTAGTTAGTTAGTTAGTCATAGAGACACTTAATAGAGCGCATTTCGGGTATGTCGCAGAAGCGCTGCCTACAGTGACCTTTGTAGGCAGTACACGCTGTATGACCTTAGGAATATAAAGTTCAACAGTCAAGAATTATTGTTCAGCTAACTAGAAGAGTCGCCACTGGTGGGCACCCACATACACTCGGAGTCAGACAGTGTTGTGTGTCACGACGTCGTTATATATGTAATGCAATGAAGTTATGTTAAATTCTACGAAAATCAGTGATATCACTCAGACCGGAAGAATAACAATTGACTCTCTTACATTAGTAGTGACAAACTCAATTTTGGTGTATAATGTTACAGCAACACATAAAAAATTAACATTTGTCGAATGGTGAAAATGACTTTGACCATGACCTTTCAAAGTGAAGATGAACCCGAAATGCGAAAACAGTATCAGCAATGAATTCTATACATACCGAAATCAGTAACATTAGAGGTATTGCACGTGCATGTACTTTCTTCTGGTTATCGGTCCGTGAAACTGTCATTAAAAATTCATAATTTTTCAACTTATTCGAAAAAATGTATAATATTTCAAACGTATTTTAATTAAAATAATTAATCATTGACAATATTTAATAAAAAAAATGAAATATTATAGTAATATTTCAAAAGAGTCAGTAGACATTCAATTTAATTCTTGAGTTATCATTACGAAACACGACGAAGTTGGCCATCTGGCGAAAGAGAACGAAGAACATATCATGCGCATTTGTCGCTTCTTTCTTTGTTGATAATTGTCGTCAAAAGGGGCGATAATTGAGTAGACCTAGCAGAACAGACGCTTGTTATTACAAAATTCTTCAAAAAATGTATTCTTATAAAAATGAATAAACAGGAGCAATCCAGTCGAAACCGCTTTGTGAGTACTAAAAAAACAGCAAAGTGGAATCATTAGCTGGCGTTTTAGATGAGTGTTCGACTGTTCGTATGGAAAATCCAGAACTCACTGATTTAGCTCTCATAGCCTATGTGTGATTCCATTTGCTTCAACTTACAATGTGAAACTGGATATTTGTCGATGACAACAATAGAAACTAAAAACAGGAATCGTCTACATTTACATCATGCTGACTACGGAGCTGAAATTTCCTGAAACTAGCCCATTTTTAATGCATCTTACTCTTTCCATTTTCTCCGTAAAGCTGTGAAAAAATGTATCCGCAGCTTCGACTACACGAAATCACCAAGAGGCTCATAGTTTGCATTGAACTTCAAATCAGGTTAATACGGTAGTTATGCGTTTACAAAGTATTACGTCATCACATCATGTGGGTCATTTTTTGAAGTAGCAGCAAAAAATAGTAAGAAAATATTTCATAGTCGAGTCGATCGTTGTTTCCTCGACTTGTCCAAACATATGATCGACTCGACTTGCAAGTCGATCGAGTCGAAGATTTTTCGACCGACTCGACTTGGCCGAGTTTCGATCGACTTGATCGACTGACTCGATCGATCACGGGGTATAGTCTGATTGCTCGCAGTCAACTGCGAATCGCTCTGACGGACATCAAGTATCGCATTGATTTGCGTCACAATTGCGTGTCAAGAATAAACAAACCCATGTTTGCCATTGGTTTATTCTTCAATTTTTCAGTTGTTGTGTTCTATTTTTGACATGTTTTAAAACATGTATGACTTTTTGTGATAAGCTTATACAACTTGAGCAAATGTCCCAAACACTGGAAGGACTGGAGCTCGTGTTTCCGGACTTCTGACCAGATTCCAGAAAGGTTCCACACTTTTAGCACATACCATGGCTTTGACAATTATTGAACAACTGGAGAACCTGAATTCACTCACGTTCAAGGACGTACGGCTTACCAAAACTGTCTATGAAACGATGAAGGCTGTAGAGTCAGTCAGCAACTATAAGAAAACGCTACGTTTAGACAGTGCATTCGAGTCAATTTTCTCAATAGCAAAGAAGGTTCAAGAGGATTTGGATTTATAGGACATCACAGCTCCTCGTATACACTGCCCTCTCAAGCCCATCAGAAGCATACTTGGCTATTCATTGATTTCACTGGAATCTTTGCCCACGCATGCCAACAATAAGTAGCATATGCCTTTGCCCAGGGCTGTAGTGGTAAAATTTGAGGCAAGTACACGCAACCGGTTAGTTTTCCGAAACAAATTAGAGGTGAGTACAAATATTTTGTGAGGTGAGTGTACGGTCTCTAGAAGTGAGTACACGCTGTATACCCGAGTATACCCTCGGCTATGACTATGACCACGACTGATGTAGTTCTAAACTGACTTAAATCGCACAATTTGTAATTATGTTGCAGGGGATACTGCTTGACGGGGGGATAATTTCGAACGACTCATGGGGGATACTTTTGCACGAGGGGGATAGTCCCTCCCGTTCACATTCATCCAGCCGGATAATCTATTCTGCTAAGGGGATATACTTGTATGTGGGATACTCTAGTTTGTGACACCGGCGAGTCAAACTCTGAGTTTTGAAACATCGGTCGGGGATGGGCATCCTGTGGCTCTGCGCTTGTCACCTAGGATTCTTTCTTATACGTTTAGCTACAATCTCAAGACTGTCCTCTAAAACGACTTTCCTCCCGAACCAGCTGTTACAAGCTTTAAAAGTCGTAGTTCTTTTCGCGGCTACTTTTGAAAAATGACCAGTTGAAATTTACCATTATCGTGACCGTCCCATCTCGCTGTGTCTATGGTGGTGAATGCTAATGAGTATTGTAAATTGAAGCGTTATAATATAGATCGGCTACTTTGATCCCAAGATAAGAATTATATTAAACTTCTGTATTTTTAAACCTCACTGCTTGGACAAATCACATTCATGACTTTGAAAAAATTGTAGTTTAACTTTCGCCATTACACGCGTCAGAATAATAAAAATAACGGAGACAATTTCTAAAGCGCCGTAACGCAACCATGTCGCTACAAGGGCGTTGTACAGACACCACCTACAGCCTAACATAACAGATTCTATTCAGCAGAAGGATACGCCTTGGTGAAGAGGTGACGCTTGAGCCTGGACCTGAATGCCTGATTTGATAGCGCAGAGCGGACCTAGGGTGAAGGCTATTCCAGCAACCCATATTATGTATACATGTCATATACATAGAGTTTTTGTTAAGATTTATTCTTACATTGTGCATTTTCCCCTTCATTTTCTTTACGTTCGTGCGACTGCTATTTAGAGTTATTGAAGCGGACAGAGGCTCAGCCTGCATTAATTACACCTTGAAGCTCTAAATTATAAAACGTTCTTGGACCAGAGTCCGACAGCAAGACGACGTAGGAAACATTGTGTTAACGTTTCCAGTATCGTGACACCGTAATATCAAAATTAAAGGCGAAACAATATTTTTATCAGAGAACAAAAAACTAAGCAGTTGAATATCTCATACAGAACCTGAAATAGTCGAGTTTGCATTCACGCAATGTGAAGTCTTGGACAAAGAAATGTCGTACCGTTTGTCGCTGTCGTAAAGTCACAATAAAAGAAACGATGGGAACGCCATCGAGTTTATGTCTTAGGGATTTTGTATTCATAAAATGTAATGGTATTTAAGAATAGCTGGGAAACTGATGCGTGAATTTTGATAGCTTATTCTGTGATACACTGTAATAATGCCAAAAATGTCTCGTACTGTCTTGGACCTAGTGTCTTGGTCTCGGTCTCTGTCTTGATACCTCATTGTCTTGGTCTCGTCTCGTCGGTCTTGGAACTCGACTGTCTTGGCCTCGACTCGGTCTCGAAGTTCATAGTCTTGCGTACAACACTGGTTGAATCTTTATTGTAACGCACGATGTTTGTATCTGCGGCAGCGCTGACGAGATTTCTACTTTTAGAAACAAATTCCCCATGCTGGAAAAGAGGCGATGGAGCGTGTCTTCTGTGAACACACTTAGAAGCATTATCAGTCTGGAACAGTTTTACACACCTATATTTGGAAACGAAAATGGAATTTTATGTAACAACGGAAATGTTACATACACTATGCAACAAAATATACCACGAAGGGAGCTGCCCAGAGGACTGGGGAAGAGCGATAATAGTACCGATCCACAAGAAAGGGGACACTGCGGAATGTGGAAATTACAGAGGAATTAGCCTGCTGAGCAGCCCAGGAAAGGTGTACACCAAGATATTGCAGCAACGGCTAAGGAAGCATGTGGAGGAAGTGGTAGCAGAGGAGCAAGCAGGTTTTTGAGCTGGGAGAAGTACGATAGACCAACTGTTTGTGGTACGACAACTATCTGAGAAGTACTTTGAAAAGAACAGGGTACTATACAATAACTTCATAGACTTCAGACAGGCCTTCGACAGTGTATGGCAGGAAGGACTATGGCAAGTACTGAGGAATTTTGGAGTATCGGAGAAAATGGTGGAGCTATTAGAGGACCTGTATAGTAAATCAGTCAGTGCAGTGAGAGTGGATGGGGGGCTGACCGAGTGGTTCAGAACGACTGTGGGGGTAAGACAGGGCTGCGGACTGTCACCGGACCTCTTCAATCTGATCCTGGAGGCTGTGATGCGCCTTGCACTGGGAGACACCGAAGAGGGGATAAGATTGAGAGGGAGGATACTGAATAATCTCAGATTCGCGGACGACATAGACCTCGTGGCAGAGAGTAAAACGCAACTACAGGATCTGACAAATAAGGTGGACGCGAGCAGCAAGAGACTGGGACTCAAGATCAACGCCCAAAAGACCAAGACGATGACAGTGGGGAAGACGCACGAGGAACTGGACATCAGACTGGGAGATGATGAAATAGAACAGGTGACAGAATTTGTGTATCTAGGAGGGCTTATAACCGAGGACGGAAGATGCACCAAGGACATCAAGAGGAGAATTGTTCTAGCCTGCGCGATGTTCGGGAAACTATACAAGATCTGGAGGGACAAGGGAATATCAACGAGAACCAAGATGAAACTATACGAGACCTTCGTCATCCCAGTGCTGCTATACGGCTCAGAATGCTGGTGTTTACGAAAAGAGGACGAGAGAAGATTGTTGGTAGCAGAAATGAACTGGCTGAGAAGAATTAAAGGCAGAAGCAGAAGAGATAGGATTAGAAATGAGGTGACTAGCAGGGAGTTGGGACAGAAAGAAACAGTCATCGACAAAATCAGGAAGAAAAGACTGTCGTGGCTGGGACATGTGATGAGAATGGACAGCAGCAGACTGCCAGCTGCGGCACTGCACGGATACGTGGAGGGAGACAGAAGTCGGGGAAGACAGCAAAAAACATGGATGGATAACATACGAGAGGATCTGGAGAAATTAAACATGAATATGAAAGAGGCAATAGAAAAAATCAGGAACAGAGAAACCTGGAGACGTCAAGTTGAGGACTCATCGTCGGCCTCGGCCTGACGGAAGAGAAACAAAGAAGAAGAAGAAGAAGAAGAAGAAGAAGAATTTGGAAACGAAAGAAATTTACGCTTTTCATTTATTGGGGATTTAAGTTTTCTTATTTTCCCCAGATCTCCAGAACACGTAAAGGGACTTGTAGCCGTGCAATGATTAAAATGCGTAGGACTAGTTCATTGCAATATGTAGGCCTATCTGATAAACAGTGCAATGCATTAATTAATTGCAATGAATTACAATTATCGTGACCGTGCATAGAGTAACCCTGCCAGCATGTCCACATAGAGCCCATTTTCCTACATGGGACCCATTCTTATGCCGTCTAATGTCCATGGAAAGGAAACAGGTGTCAGCTGATTGAGTTCACTGCATTACATGTACTGTATCTGCTAAACATTGCAATGGATGAGAATTAATTAATTACATTAATTGCAATTAATTACAACTGATCATTCATTATTCAACCGGGTCATATGATTGTCTTTCTCTGGTCATCCCCCAACCTATAACCTTTCTTTGTGAACAAGCTGTTTCCAGTGCTGAACTTAGATTTTCGAATTCTGGTTGTGCTTCTGTAGACCTACATTTGCTCAGTACTTAGATTTTCGAATTCTGGTTGTGCTTCTGTAGACCTACATTTGCTCAGTACTTAGATTTTCGAATTCTGGTTGTGCTTCTGTAGACCTACATTTGCTCAGTACTTAGATTTTCGAATTCTGGTTGTGCTTCTGTAGACCTACATTTGCTCAGTACTTAGATTTTCGAATTCTGGTTGTGCTTCTGTAGACCTACATTTGCTCAGTACTTAGATTTTCGAATTCTGGTTGTGCTTCTGTAGACCTACATTTGCTCAGTACTTAGATTTTCGAATTCTGGTTGTGCTTCTGTAGACCTACATTTGCTCAGTACTTAGATTTTCGAATTCTGGTTGTGCTTCTGTAGACCTACATTTGCTCAGTACTTAGATTTTCGAATTCTGGTTGTGCTTCTGTAGACCTACATTTGCTCAGTCACATATCATTTTTTTCTCAACTTAAGACTTCATTTTTCCTGTCTGCTTATCCACCTTAGACTGCCTCTGTCAGACCTGATGAATATTGACCAGATTATGGCTTGGTTAAGGTGCGCCATCGGTTGATGCCTTATGCAATCAACTTAATCTAAATTATTTATTACAATTTGTTTAAGTAGAAAAATGTCAAACATCCGATGTTGTGTTTCATTGCAATAGCAATATGAGAAACCTATAAACGTAATTTGGGATTGCCATAGGTTTTTAGTTCTTAAGAAACATGAAACTTTAAAACCTATATTTCCTGGCCCTTTGTGTCAAAGCTCGTACAGAATTGAATCGTTAGATAAAGTAGACAATCTGAGTTGTTATACAAACGCATACAGTAATTCACTTTCAGATAGTTCGAAGATGTCTGTATAATATGGCATAATGGACAGATTCTCTGGAGTCTGGACACTGACTTGATAACAACTTGGTTTTTTGTGCGCTATCGGCCTTGCCTTGTGCATTAACAACGGCACTATACAGCAATTACATAACATAACATAACATAACAAGGGTTTTAAGTGGTTCAGAAGACGTGTAGCCTGTGTTAGAACCACTGCAAATTAACCTCAAACGCTTAATAGCCCCGTTTTCCTAGTTTCTTCTTAAAAGCTGTTATAATGTCCACTGAGACAGTACTATCATCCAAGCCAAGTCTACAACTCTTGCACTGACTAATTTCTGCCCTGATGTTCCTTTCGGCTTCTTAAATAATTTATACCTGCGTCCCCGAGTTGCCTTGATTGGTGCTAATTCAAAGAACCTCTCCCACTGTAGTACTTCCTTTCCAGTTAAAATCTTATAGGCTTCGATAAGATCTCCTCTGCTCCTCCTTTTCTCCAATGTTGTTAGTTCACATCTTTTCAAATGTTCTTCATAGCTCAAATGCTTGCAGCCCCAAATCATTTTTGTAGCTCTTCTTTGCACTATCTCCAGTTTTTCCATGTCCTGTTTCAGGTATGGATTCCATGCCTGGATACAGTATTCCAATTGTGGCCTCAGTATTGTATCCTTGTCTCTGGTGACTTTTGTCGTTCTTATCATACCTAAAGTTGAGAGCCTTTTTGATGCTTCAGCACATTGCATTAAAGGTTATGCACTTTTGAGCATAATAATAATAATAATAATAATAATAATAATAATAATAATAATAATAATAATAATAATAATAATAATAATAATAATAATAATAATAATAATAATAATAATAATAATAATAATAATAATAATAATAATAATAGCGCTCTGATAGCGTTCAGAGGCACTTTCCCCAGCCAGGAGTTAGAATAGGGCCATTCCGGACTTTTTATAAGTTACCGGTACATTAATTAATATTGAAGTCCCTGAGGGATCCTGTATACCTCGGGGCAAAAAAAATAATAATAATAATAATTATTCTTTAATTAAGCGCCTGCAAACGCACTGCGCTGTACATGTACATGTTATGCGATAAACCTTAACTACTAACAGAACAGACAGCCTGCAATACACGGCGAAAATTGCAGCCTACAACGCCAGATGTTATCCAATGCGCCATCTTGAAAAGGGAGCAGAACGCCCTTGGCAAATCGAGTTGTCACGTAAAACTTGCACTGAGATTCCACCGTTGCGTGTATTTAAAACACAATTACAATTATTTTCTATTATATCTCAGAGGCACCTCTTTAGCCGAAATAATGTTATGCAGGCTATAATCAGGATTTTCAAAGCGGTCTGACGTCATGCCACACTGGCAACTGTTGTAAGTAGACCAAAAAGTCTGACCAAGAAGGCTAGAACAGATTTCTCATGCAAGACAAATACGCGATAAATATCATGGGAATATTTTCGCACACACTTGCGTATAGATTCACATCAACGAAATTCAACGAATCTTTATCCACGGTTGAGTAATCACAGGTTCGGTTCATCTGTCCAATTCTGTGCTGAAGACGAGAAATGACGACAGCAAAGTAAATTCTATCGCAGCACTTTGTTAGATTAACCAACTGCACCACAATGGACTGACTGTAAAATACGTCACGTAGGCCTACCAGTATTGCTCAGGTTACCGGTAGCATTCATGCAGTCTGTCGCATTAGCCGATCAGGCCGTCATCAAATCCTCAGTGTATTGGGTGATAGCAGTCTTGATGTCAAGACCTTAAACCTCAAGACCAAGACCAAGACCTTGAACCTCAAGACCAAGACCAAGACCTTGAACCTCAAGACCAAGACCAAGACCTTGAACCTCAAGACCAAGACCGAGACCAAGACCCAAAAAGATCACAGTCGTATCCAGACTTCTATTCCTTACTAAAAATTCCTTACTAGAACAGATTTCTCATGCAAGACAAATACGCGATAAATGTCATGGGACGACTCGTTATTTTAATGAAAACATGAGTTTTTTCTTTTATTCAAGCAAAACAACTCTAAATGGAGACTGCAGAGAATTCCGAATTCGTATTTACAAAAGTCCTTCATGCGAAATGTTATTCCAAATGCCTGTTGAATTTGATAAAAACCAATTTGCTCAGAATTTTCTGACCAAGATGCTGTGTGGCATCATAAAAATTCTGCCATGTTAAAAAACACGGTCTACAAGTGCTGAAATCGCTAGCACACAAAGCAGCTTTTCAAGAACCGGATAT